>JAWWTY010000036.1:10362411-10374710 GCA_035222235.1 Margarornis squamiger
GCGGGCTCTGGGGGGCCGCGGGCCGGGCGGGCCGGGCGGGCCGGGACACAAAGCGGGCTCCGCGGCCATGGCGGGGCCCCTCGGCCCGCTCCGGCCGCGCTCCGGCCCCGCCGCTCCGCGCTGCCCGCGCCGCCGCTCCGCGCGCTCTCACCCCCGCTTTCAATTTATTTTATTTTTTCCCCCCATTTTTTTTTTCTCCCCTTTCCCTCCTTCTCTTTAATTTTTCCTCCCGAACGTTTCTTTTTTTTTTTTTCCTCCCCTCAATTTTTTTTTTCCATTAAAACGACGCCACCTAGAGGAGACTATTTCGTAAATTAAAAAAAAAAAAATTAAAATTGCAAAAAAAAAAAATATTCTGCTATTTCTGATTTTTTTTTTTCGCAGAAAGTTGGGGCCGGCTCCCACCCCACCCCAAGCTGAGGGTCCCCCCCCAGCGCCCCCCAAATTCCCCGTGTGCCCCCCTGGAGCCAAAGCTCAGCTCATGGAAATGAAAATTAAGCTGGAATTTGAATGAATTCAGGTTTTTCTCCCCCCCCGTCCTCCCTCCCCACTCCCATTTTCTGGAGGAAAACAGAGCCTGGGAGCCGCGGAGTGCTGGGCAAAGAAAGTGGTTCAAGTTTTTGGAGCCCCCCCGGGTGAGCTGCAGGGAGGGATTAGTTTGGGAAAGTGGGAGAATTGCTGTTCCGGAGCAATTAGGAATTGTGCTTCATTGTAATTTTGAACTTGTGCAGCTCGCTCTGCCAAAACTCAGGGTTATTTTTTTTTGCCTTTTTGCTGCAGTGCTTAAAGTTATTTGCTTGAAATGAGGAGTTTTGCAGGAAAATGAAGAGCCCAGAAAATTTGCTGTGGACACACCCAAAATTTCCTTTTTTTTTTTTTTTCCGTGATTTTGGATTTCATGCAAAACTGCTCTTAAACAATGAGGTTCTAAACACAGTCCAGGAAAACACGAGGACAAGCAAAATTAAGAGTCGAATGTCAGTTTTATTTTAGAATTTCTTGGCTTTTCGGATGGTTTCTCCTGGCATAATTAAAACAGTTTCCAGCATTTAATTTCCTACTTCTTTTGTAAAGAGAAAAAATTTCCATACTAAGGTTTTTAGTTGTTTTTTTTTTTTTCCCTTCTTTTTTTAAACACACTGTAACAACTCCAGGTTTTGTGGCTCATATAAATCTAATATTTACACAGGTTTATTATAAGGTCCGCCATGATATTATGAATATGCATAATTAACAATATTGTGAAAAAATAATTGCAGATTTAGTGATTTTGATTTTTTTTAAACTGAAGTGCCTTTAAAGGACTCAGCCATGATATTTTTCACAATTTCAAAATCCTTTTTCTCCTTGACTGTTAAAACCTTGCTGGAGTTTGAATTGAAAAAATCTTTTTTTTCCCTAATTTTTTTTTTAAAAATTTGTTTTAAAAGCTGTTCCGTCCCTATTATTTTGCTGTTACAGAGTGCCTGTGAGTTCTGGACTGTGCACACACTGGTTTATTATTGTAGGGTTGCCCTTGAATACTGGGGTCTTGGTATTGATCTTTTTAAAAATAAATAACAAAAGAGCACTGAAACATGCATTGTTTCAAGAAAAAAGCAATCTAGGAGAGATCCATGGCCTTTCCACCCAAAAGTGGGGGAGGGAGAGGAAGGGAAGGATTAGGTCAACATTGAGTTTTACCAACCTTGACACAGTCTCCTCTCTAAAATGGGGACAAAGTAGCAAGATGGCTGTTTCACAGCTGCAGCATTTTGGTTTGGTTTTTTTTTTTTTCTTTTTTTTTCCTTTTGGAAAACGGCATTTTGAAATTTTCGACTCCAAAGTGAGTTTTTAGGAGCCCCCACCAGCTGAAATGCAGGCGCTGCAAAAAATCAATTTAAATTTTCCATCCAAACCGAATTTTTAATTCTGAAGCTCAAAGCCCTGAAAAGTTTTTTTTGGTTGTTGTTGTTTTGTGGTTGTTTTTTTTTTTTCTTCTTTTTTTTTTTGTTTTGATTTTTATTTCAGTATAACTTGATATTTGCTGAAAATCACACAGGAGTGGCTGGTGATTTCAGGTTTTGGGGGCTGGTTTTCACTTTCTTCCCCTTTATTTGTTTCGTGTTTTGTGGTTTTCAAAGTGGGGGAGTGGGAAAAATCTGCAAAGCAGGATAACTCTTGGGTGGAGGAACAAATACTCTGAAATGTCAAGCCCATATTTTTATTTTTGCTTTTTTTTGCCCCCCAGCCTCCCCCAAAAGGACCCACCCTCTTCCTGAATCCCTTTTTTTAGCAAATAATGGAGCAAGTGCCCAGTGCAGTTGGATTGGGGTGGCACATGTGGGTCAGAATTCCACACAATGCTCCACATTGGAGTAAACAATCCCAGGGAATATTTTATTCCTGGTTTCACCCAGGAAGCTGTAGCGTGGTGGCTCTTCCATATTCTGGTACTCCAAGAATTCCCTTCCTTGAGCTGCACCCTGTAACTTTCACGTACTCTGTGATTATACCCAGAGAAACTATTTAGCTGTAATTTTTTTTTTCTTTGAGGATTTCATACATTTTTTTTGTGTGAAACAGATCTTTTGATGCTGCTTTTCCCCTGCCCAGCCCCACACCCGGAGATCTGGGAGCAGCCTGAGCTGTGCTTTGGGACTGGGGGGGACACATTTGGGGTGCTGCGTTTTAATGACAAATGATGACAAATATTCAATTTTGGGGTTACAATGCCAACATTTGACACCATCTTTCAATGATATCTTTCAAGTTTATCCTGCTGTCCTAAACCAGGGGAATTGAAGCTGGCAAGGCCTTGGTTTAGGTGTGTTTTGTGCTGTTTTCGGCTGTTGTGGGAACTGGGTGAATTTTGGGTGGCTGTTGGAGGAGGGTTTGGGTGTTTCTCGTCCCCTCTGCAGCGCTGGGGATGCGCTGGAGGCCTGGCCGGACTCGGGGGATGCTGCCACTCTGGGGGTGTGGAACTGCAACCTGCCCATCTTTAACTCTCTGTAGATCAGTGTCTTCCCAACCCCAGCTCCCGTTGTGTTCCTCCAGCGAGGAAACGCTGCTGGAGGTTGCAATGGGTTGCTGCATCTCACCTTTCTGCGTGTCCTTCCAGCACAAACCTCCTCCTGCCTGAAAAGGATTCCATAATTTTTCATTGCAGTCTGCTTCCAGGGGGATTTTTTTTTTCTTTCTTTCTTTCTTTTTTTTTTTTTTTAAATTTTTCTTTTTTTTTTTTTCAGGAAAGTTGATCAATATTTTATCATTTTCAAAATTGCTGTTGGCAGCCTGGAAGGGGGAGAAGGGAGGGAGTGAGCCTAGCTGAGTGATACCAACAGATTTCTTGTGACATAACTGAAATATATTTTTTTAAAAAAAGAAAAATTTCCAAAACCCCATCCTGAGTGAAGATGAAAATAGACATGTTTTCGTCCCTGAATGAAAACAGACATAATATTATTAAAGTGGTAGATAATATTTACACAAATGCCATATAAAACCTTGGGAGGTTATTCACATGACTCCAGAATAATTTAAATATACATCAGTGCCATAATGCAACGCTGGGAATAGTTCAGTGCACGGGTGCAGTCACATGGCCCCGGTGATGCACCGTCAAGTTTGCAATTACACAAGTGCAGTACTGAAATTAGTGTTCTAAAAATTAGATTAATTTAATTTTATTTTTTTTTTTGAGAGTGTTGGAACCCACTGCAAGGGTCATGCTGATACAGAGTCAGGATTTGTGCCCGCTGCATCAGGGCAGTCTCAGGTTGGATTTCAGGAAAAGGCTCTTCCCCCAGAGGGTGGTGGGCACTGACCAGGCTCCCCAGGGCAGTGGGCACAGCCCCGAGGCTGCCAGAGCTCCAGGAGGGTTTGGGCAACACTGTGAGGGACAGGGTGGGATTGTTGGGGTGTCTGTGCAGGGCCAGGAGTTGGATGGATGGTCCTTGTGGGTCCCTTCCAAACCAGGATATTCTGTGGATCTGTGAATCTTTGGATGCCGTGCCTGTTGAAGGATTTCAATCTTCCTGCCCGTGGTGTGGCAGGACTTAGTACCTGGTGCTGGGTGCTGTTCCTGAGTGGTCCCCATGGCACAGCTCCCCATGGCACAGCTCCCTGTGGGGACACGCTGGCTTCAGGTGGGTGAGCAGTGTTGGCAATGGCACCTTTCAGGGCCCCTGGCATTGCCAGCTGAGCCTCTGGTGGCCTCTGCTTGAGCATCCTCAGCTTGAGCATCTCAGGCATCTCTCAGATTTCGGGAGTGGCCAGGTGGAGATGATTAGGAGGGCTTGTGGTGGCCCAGCCCAGGTGCTTTGCTGGGCTGTGTGTGCAGGGAGGGTGTTGCACGGGCACAAGAGTTTGCTGATCTCACCATACCCTGCTGGTGCTGCACAAGGTGCTGTGGTTGCTCCAGGTCCTGCTGGGATCCACATCATCAATTATATGTGTGCTAATCGTGCTGGGGGCTGTCAAATGGGCAGGGTTGGCCCAGCAGTCAGGGGGAGCCACCCTGAGATGTGAATTTTGTCAGAGGTTTGCAGGATTAGGCCCTGTTTCCCAAAATGTGCCAAGAGGGCACTGAAGGGAAGGCTGAGGGGAAGAGGTGGCTGGGTGGGGGCTGCCAGCACAGCTGGAGGCTGTGAGGACTTTTTGGTGAGGGATGTGAGGAAATGGCACCAGCAGATATTTATTTCTTGTCATTTCTAAATTTCTGTGCATCTAACATTGCATGTATTTGGAATTTCACATTTACGGCTTCACTTTGGCCATACCGTGTTTTCTGGGGAAGAAGTTTCTAATTTTTAAAGGTCTTTTATGGATTAATTGCTAGTCATCTGCCTCCTTTTTGCTTTTGTTTGGTTCCTTGAATGTCTCTTGATTATTTTGTACTATGTGATGCCAATTTAGTGGTTAACTAGTATGCAAACTACATCTGGACGTGTTGACTTTGCATTAACAATCATTGATTTGTCTGGAGCAAGGGAATAGAAATGAATGCTGCTGTTTACCATGGATAGTGTGTGAAAAATAACCATTTGCGAGGTGTCTTTCAGCAGTGGCACAGGGCTCTGGTGCAACTTGTCACAGCAGCTCTGCCTTGTCGTGTGAGAGCTGAATTTTTAAACCATGGCATCAGGAGTGGGGAAAGGGACAGGGGAAGGCAGTGGCGTGTGGTGTGTGGTGAAGGGGTTGACTGTGTGCCCTGGTGACCTTGGGTAGCTCTGGTGACAGCGGGAGTGGGGTAATGTTGTAGCAGAAAGGGAGTGGAAAGAAATGAATACATATAATCAATAACATGTAACATGTATAATATGCAACACATATATGGAGAGAGCTTGTCACTTGGGAACATAATCAAGAGGATGCCAAATTTAATAATCATAAATAATAAGCAGCAGCTTGAGTTGATGGGTGTCTTCAGCGACAGCTGGTTCTCCCCAGAAACGGTGGCTGCAGCCCCGGGGCTGGCTCAGGCTGGAGCAGAGGTTGGGTGCTTGCTGTCCCTGCCGAGGGGAAAGCTGAGATGTGCCCATGGCTGCGGCATGTTCAGGGCAGTCGTGGGACATGGGCAGCATTACTGCACACTTGTGTCTTCTCTGGAAGGAGGGAAGGGCTGGAGGAGATGCCCTTTCTGTGGAGAAGGTCTCTTCCCAAGACATGTGTGTTCTGGAGACATCAAAGTTGCCATGCACCCACTCCTTGGGTGTTTATATGGAGTGGTCCCTTGGTTGACATTCTATATGTAGACCTTGAATCCATCATCCCATTGGATCCCTCCATCCCTGGATCTCTTGCTGTCTCCTGTTGAGTCTCCCATTGCTGCTGATGGGACTGTGCTGGGGTGTGACATTGGGTGTGAGTGTTGTCGTCCCTGGGGCTGGGGTCAGTCTGGGCTCTTCCCTCACAGAAGTCACTTTGCTGACTCCAAAATGCGTGTGTGCTGGTCACATCCCAAAATGACGGGCACAGGTGACCTCCTGTACTGTGGGTTTTGTACACCAACACTACTCAGTGTGTAAATGCACATGGAGGTGCTGGGCAAGCTGCATGATGGCTTTCTGAGTAACTTGGGTGTTCCTTGTTGGAGTCTCTGGTGGCTCCCAAAGTGAGCAGTGTAAGATGAAGTAGGAAAAATCAGCTTTAGCAGGGAAAATCCTCCGCTGTGCTCATTGAAAGTGCAACTGCAAAGAATCTTCTTATTCTGAGCATTGTATCTGGGGAAGGACACAGCATGGAGGGTATGAGCTGGGTGGAAGTGATACAGGTAGATTAGAATTTGTACTCCTACTTATACCACCTCTGTACCCATCTGGGAGATCTTGTTTTGAGATCTGGTTTTTAGATTTTTTGGCAATTGCATAGTAGTTAGCTCAGGTTCATCAGCTGGTCTGTGAGGCCCTGTGCCAGCTCACTGGAAGCCCTTGCTCCAGCTGGGATTCTGCCTCAGGCAGCCTGGTGTGGGGGGACACAGAGCATGTTGTGCCTCCCCTGGGGATGTCAAACCAGCTGGACCCTGTGCTTGTGCCTCCATGGGTGTGGGTGGCACAGGTAACCCTTGGATGAGATCAGGGCAGAGTTTCAGGCTCCTGCCCAGTAATGAGACTTGTGGTTGATGAGGTTATGCTGCCTCTGGAGGAGCTTGGCCCTTTTGGGGTGAATTGCCGAGCTCTGTGCCAGCCTGGCAGGGCTGGCATGGGGGGCTGTGTGTGTCCCCATGGGTGTCCCTGTGTGAAGGACCTGGGGCAGCCATGCATCTTGTTTTTGGTGGTAGGTCCCATGTCATTGCATCAATTCCTCTTCTAGAATAGCTTTCCTTGGGAGTCTCTCTCCTCTCCCTTTATTTCCCTCGCCTGCATTACCAAGGCACTCCAGTGTGCACTTAGAAAGGCTTCACTGCTGTACTGTACCTGCAAAGAAATAATTATATGGGCAAGGCCTTCCTTGCTGTAATTTACTGTGCTCCTGCTTGTTTCACATCTATATTTGGCTGGTGTGATGTGAAAAATAAGGCTGGAAATGGAAAAGTAGAGACTGGAGATTTTGCCAGTGCTGATAAGGGGCTGACCCAGGGAAATGTGAACGTTGGTGTGTGGAGCAGAGGCTGAAGATGCTGAGGAGTTGCCTTTATATATTTGAGGCATCAATAATGTGCCTGCATGTTTGTGCATATGGGCATGTCTGGGGGACTCACTGATGGAGAGTGTGGATCTCTGGTGGGTCTGGGGTCATGTGAGGGCTCTTGGGCCTGCACCAACAAGGGGCTCAGCTGTGCTTGGGTCAGGTAACACAGGAGCCACAGTGTGCTCTGCACTGGCTTGGAAATGAGGGATGTTATCACACAAGGTTCTGCTGGCAGAGGTGAGAACGGCCGTGTCTATCAGACCTTTCCATGGGCAGTGAGCAGAGCCAGGCCAAACCTGCTCCCGTCCCACTGCTGCTATCCTGATGGCACCACTGTGTCTCCAGGCTCTTCAGGTTTTAGTACTTGTTGTGATTTCCTTTTACTAGTTACACACAGGCAGCAGTAATTTTATGAAAGTTAATTTTTTACTCGGCGTGGGTGTAGGTATCCTTCGCTGCCCCAAAATAGCAGCAGGAGGCAGTTTCCAGAAGAAGTTGGGTGTGCTTGTGTTGAAGGCCCGTCATTTGGGTTCTGCTTCCAGTATGTTGACAGCAATTTTAGTACAAGTATTTAATTGCTTTAGACCTATTTTTAGAAGCATTAAACCTCGGTTTTCAAAACTGCAACCAGAGCCAGCAGCTCTGCTGGTGTGGGAGAGCTGGGAAGGGAACCTGGAGGAAAACCTGGAGCAATGTGGGTTGGCCCCACTGGGAGCAGAGCATGGTCATGGCCCTTGGCCAGGGCTTGGGGTGCTGTGGAGCCTATGGGGTGTGCAACTGAAATGGAGTTGTCTGTATTTTAGTGAGGGTTTTTTTTAACTACTACTCTGTTTACTTGGCTACACGAGGAGAGAATGAATGAAACCCAATTTCAGCAGATTTGTACAATTTCTTACATGAAGTCTGCAGACTGGGGGGTGTAGTTTGGAAGCTGAGCTGGTGGAAGCTGAGCTGGGAGCATCCTGATGAACGGCATGCAGGCGGCCCCGGGAGGTCTCTGGCTTGAAACCCAAGAACAACTTCTGCTTTCTGGGTGTAAATCTGTCACTTGAGGGCTGATGTGCTTTAGTCTGTGGGCTGCAAATCCTGAGCTTTCACTGGCATTTGTGATATTTGTAATTTTGAGGGTGGGAAGGGAGGGTTGGGAGAACACGGGATAATTATTGGCTGGAAATAAAACACCTCTTTGAATTTCTCTATGCATTTTGAAAACCTCTGTAGGGAGGCACAGCTGGATTTGGATCAGGCTGTTAGCAGAGAGGATCTGAAAATGCCCTTGGGAATCAGTGGGATTTCTCTTTGCAATCAGGTGATGCTGTTGGTGGGAGCCCACGTTGGGCTCTCCAGGTGCTCCAGGGCATCCTTGGGACAGCAGTGTTGGCAGTGACATGGGGACACAGGCTGGCACCTGGCAGGTGGTGGCCCTGGGGCTGCTGGTGGGTGCCCGAGGGTGGGCATGAGACCACCACCAAGCTGGTGGGACCAGTGGGGGCTGGCAGGGCTGGAGATGGACTTCACCAGTGAAGGGATGAATAACTGACCCCCAAGGAAGGCTGTCCCAGGGCACGTTTGGCTTTGGGCCATGTGGCTTTGGCTCTCTGGTTATGGTTAACACCAGTGAGGCAAAAAGTGTGTATTAACTCCAGGGGAGGGATATTTTTACCTTCTTGTCTTTATTTTAGAGGCCTTGAAATTTGGCTCATTGGTGATAACCTGCAGTTAGAATTAGCATTTCTCCTTAATTGGGTTGATCAGGACATGCCAGAGAGACAGCCTTGGAGGCACTCACTGTGCCATGAGCTGGGGAGGGCACTGGGCAAGGAATAAAACATGCAAATATATGCAAATAGAGTGTGTTTGGTGGAGGCAGAGTGCATCCAGAGCAACTTTGCAAGACCCAAGTTGTCTGGCACATGGTCTGAGAGCAGCGAGCCAACACCTCCTGGAAGTGCTGGCAGATGTTGGAGGGACGTAGGCACGAGTCCATTGGAGCATCTGTTGGACTGGGAAAAGGCTCTTCCCCCAGAGGGTGGTGGGCAGTGGGCACGGCCCCAAGGCTGCCAGAGCTCCAGGAGGGTTTGGACAACACTGAGGGACAGGGTGGGATTGTTGGGGTGTCTGTGCAGGGCCAGGATGTTGATCCTGGTGGGTTCCTTCCAACTCAGGATATTCTGTGATCCTCAGTGGGAATAGTGGTGCCATCCATAAATGAGAAAAGCACCCCAAAATTAAGAAAAATAAGAATCCCTTTTCCTGTAATCTTGCATGTATTTAAATTTTTCTATCTTTTTTTTTTTTCCCCTCTTAGTAGTCTTATATGGTTTAGTTGCCAAAAAGTGGGTTTGCTGAAAATGCTGCATTTGCTTTTGGTTCCTGATAAGGTGGAGGAGATAAGTCCCACGTTGTGGCTGTTTGTTTGCATCGCTGGTAAATGTTTGTGCTCCTTGTTTGGAGCTCCTTGGCCTCCTCCAGCATAAACACTGTTTGTGATTGGAGTTCATTACGTGAGCTTTAAAATGTATAAAATGAAATGTTCCTGTCTACTTTAAGCAGACATATGTCTACGTTTTGCAAATTAACCTAATTAAATATATATGTAGAAATTTATGATATTCAGCTCCTAGCACAAGGTATGCAATTAGCATCCATGGAGCCAGGAAGGAATTTTCCATTTCTGCCTTGACTTTTCCTCATAGGATTATGTGGTTTGGTTTTTTTTTTTTTAATTTTTATTTTTAATCTTCAGTCTTTAATTTTTGTTCTGTTTAGAAATTCACTTAGGAACAAGTCCTGCAGGGATTCAGGCTTGTGGTTAAATTTCCCCACCAGCAACTTTGACTGAAGTCAGTGAAATGGTCCCTAATTCCTGTGCTTCAGCCTGTCCTTTTGCCTCTGCAGGACAGGAGGGGTTCATTTTGTTAGGAGAATATCATGAGCAAAATATCATTCTGGAGGAAAAATTGTATTAGAATATTTACATTTTTCAAGCCTCTTCCTTCCTCCCACCCAAAAATAGCAAAAAAAATTATCTGTCTCCTCTGGATTTATGTAATTTTCAAGTGTTTGGCCAATGTTGTTTCCAAAACACTGTCCCTGTACCTGAGCTGTCTCTAGGACAGGAGAGCCCTCATGCAAGGAGTACAAATCCATTAATACAACCTTTCATTGAGCAATATTCTGGCAGCAGAAATACTACTTTTTAGTTTCTTTTCTGCCAAAGATTTGGGTTTTTTTTAATATTTAAAATTTGATCACATTATGATAGTTTGTTATATAAATAATCGTTTGGTCTGTTTTGCATATCAATAGTTGACTCCATTTTAGTAACAAAAAACCTTTTTCCCCCATAAACATCCCCACTGTTCCAGCCCAGAAGTTGCTCTTTATTAGCAAAACCAACCAAGTAAATGACGTTCCCATCTCAGCTATTTTAATGATCCCACAAACCCGAGGAAGCAGTAGGAAATTTTTCAGAAGCAAACTGCAGGAACTTTTTTGGGGTTTTTTTGGGACATTGTAACTTTTTGCCTTTTTGTCCAATTAGTTTTGTTACATTTTTCCAAGCTTCAAGCTGTAAATTCCAAAAATTTGGGGCTGTTCTTTTCTCCTGGAGGTTGTTTAGGGGTGTCAAAGGTGACCCAAGACTGAGTGGAAGAACCTCCCAAGTGGAGCTGAGGACCTGACAAACACACTGGCTCTTTTCCTAATTCCTGTACAAGAACTATTAATAATTCTGCATGGGGAAGGTGTGATGTTGGATCACAACCATTTTTCCTCTCTTGGCCTCCTCTCCAAGTCTGTCCTCCAGTATTTTCCTTTGACTTGCTGCGTTGCTGTGTTTCCCTGTCTACGTATTTCAGGGCAGAAGAGTTTCTGCTCTCAGCCCTGTCCCCACCTCTGTCCCTTTGCTCAAGCTCTGCTCTCCCACCTTGAGGTCCTTGGTGTCTCCTGCCCTCCCTGGATGTTTTTGTGCCCTCTGCCTTACAGGACATGCCTTTTTATAGGCCACCAGCAGTTTGGATTCCCTGTTCTCCATCACCAGTTGAGTGGTGACCAGCTCCATAAATGAGAAGAAGACAACCGTGCAAGCTGGTTTTGGGGTTTCCTTGTGAGCCTGCAGCCTTGCCAGCGAGCTCTGCAGGGCAGGAGCTCTCACAGCTCTGTCCTGTGTGTGGCTCCAGGTGTGGGAGAGATGATTTACTGGTGACAGCTGTATTTCCACTCTGGCAGAGATGGCACCCAGCTGTTTCTTTCTCACCTCAGTGCTGTGCCCACCCTTCAGAGGCTCCTCATATCTTGTCCCCAGGCCATGCTGCAGCCCCTCAGGATGAGGATTTTCCATATCCCGGTGTTACCCACCACTGAGGCAATCATTGGGATAATTACAATGTCTGCAATTTATTTAGGCAAATAGGAGAGTGAAAAATATTTGCTTTCCTTTACTCCTGCGTTTATTTTTAGCGTTTAGCTTTGTGCTTTGGGAAGCAGAGACCAGCCATCCTGTGTGTCTCTTCTCCCTGCTTGTTCCTGAGGTGCTGCTCCTCCCTGTCCATTCCATGGGAGTTTCTCCTGCTGGATTGCCTTTCTTTGCTTCCTCTCTTGCTGTTTTATGTCTGCAGTCCCTTCTCAGGTGGCATCACCAGGGCAGTGCTCAGGGCTGTGGCTGCAGCTTTATGCGTGGGCACATTTCCCGTTCCCTGGCTCGTACTGAGCTGCTGTGCTGGTTCCATGGAAGGCTCTGTGCTGCTGGAGAGCAGCCCTGGCTCTCCTCGTGTGCCTTGCTGAATGCTAATGGCTAATTTAGGTGCCTTGCCGTGGTGTTTGGTGCTGCTTCCCTCCCTCCACCCTTCCTTGGCGCTGGGAGCAGATGTCTGTGGGACCCCACTGTGAGAACAAACTATTCCTGCCCTTTATTTTCCGTCGTTTAATCAGTGGGTAATCAATGAGGTGACTTCTTACTTCATCCCGTGCATATGAAAGTGTTGTGAGTGCACTTGTCTTACAACCTTCATAGAGCAAACTTGTCTGAGGCTTTTGGGAATCCACACCTCTCACAGAATATGCCAGGTTGGAAGGGATCCACAAGGATCATCCAGTCCAACCCTCAGCTCTGCCCCAAGAGTCACCCCCTGTGCCCCAGAGCATCATCCAAACCCTCCTGGAGCTCTGGCAGCCTTGGGGCCGTGCCC
>JAWWTY010000036.1:10374810-10387853 GCA_035222235.1 Margarornis squamiger
TGAGATCCACCCTGACCCTGCCCTGACACAGCTCCAGCCATTCCCTGGGGGCTGTCCCTGGTCCCCACAGAGCAGAGCTCAGAGTCACCCTGTCCAACCTGCACATGGACTTGCCAGTGGTCCCCACAGCTTAGTGACTTAGGACTGTGCAGAAACCATATTGACTCCTGGTGTTCCTCTTTTATCTGTGTGAACACTGACTTTTAGTTTTAATTGCTCTGTACAGTAATTTTTTCTGCTACAAAAATGAAGTTCTGCAGATCCTTGAAGCCCTTCTAAAACAGTGGGGTCACGTTCATTACTCACTGGTCCATAGGTATGAGGTGGATAGCAGTGATTTTGGGGTTGCTAAGTGATTTTAATAGCTTAATGCCTTTCAGACTTTTGGATGGATATTGTTTGGCCCTGTAGATTTTTAGTGTTTTGCTGTTAATTTTGCCAGGCAGAGCTGCAACTTTTTCTGGTGACCCCACAGTTTGAGGTGGATGCTCACCTCATTTCTGGTGAAGAAAGAGCCCAGGAGGGGAATTGCTGAGCTCTGTCATAAGTGAGCATTGGTACAAAGAAGTTGAATTTTACCCTGTGGTTTTATCTTTCTTCAGGGCTTGATTTATTCCAGAATCTGGCAGACTTTTGGTGCTTCTGTGTTTGATTATGATTTTTCTTTTAAATTAGGTTTTGTTCCTTCAGTGACCTGTTTCTTAAAATATTTTTTGCTTTTTTACTGCTTCCTTGAGTTTAGGTTCTCGTGATTTTGATTTCTTTCTGAGGTTGTCTTTTTCTTTCTAATGGCCTCTTTCACTCTCCTGTTAAACTGTTCTTGTTTGTTTAACAAACCCCCTTTGGTTGGTGATAACCATCTTCTCCAACTTCACCACCTCACCTACAAGGCCTTGTATCTGCTCCATTAGAACTCTTAACAATTTTCCCCATCAACAGAATCATAGAATGGCTCCTTCTCCAAGGAAAAGCTGGGAGAACTGGGTTTGCTCAGCCTGGACAAGAGAAGGCTTTGGGGTCACCTCCTCCAGTACCTAAAGGGAACCTGCAAGAAAGATGGAGAGAGACTATTGGCAAAAGTCTGGAGTGCCAGGGCAAGAGGAGATGGCTTCCCACTGACAGAGAGTAGGTGTAGGTTGGATTCTAGGAAGGAATTCTTCTCTCTGAGGGTGGGCAGGCCCTGGCACAGGTTGCCCAGAGAAGCTGTGGCTGCCCCATCCCTGGAAGTGTCCAAGGCCAGGTTGGATGGGGCTTGGAGCAACCTGGGCTATGGAAGGTGTCCCTGCCCATGGCAGGAGGTGGAATGGAGTGAACTTTAATGCCCCTCCCAACCCAGGCCATTCCGTGGTTCCCCAGCGTGCCTTGGCTGAGGATGCTGTGCCAGGAGGGAACTCCTGCCTGGGACCTCAAGCATCATTTCTGCAATGAACACAACTTTCACATCTGCACATCTCTGGGGGATTATCTGAATTCTCCTGAGGCTGAAGTTGTGTTTCCTGCCTTGGCAGAGACCTGGAGCCTTGGGTATTCCATGGTATTTTGAACATCCTGCTGTGCTCCACCTTTCTCAGATGGGCTTCCAGTCCATAAAGGTTCTCTGATCCTACTGACATAATAATCATGTTTAATTTATTGCACTTTGCTTCTCTGTCAGCACAACCCCATCATTCCGACAGAATTTGGATAGGGACTGTAATGCCTTGAGTCTTTCGTTTCCTACCTGAAATTTTAGGCAATTTTTCAGGGATACAGTACATTTATTACCTCATCACTAGAAAATAGGTGTTCCTCTGGCCTTGTTTGATTTTCTCAGGCTTTATTTTAAATAGGCTTTTATATGTTGGCATCTGTTTTCATTTTGGCTTTGATGGTGCCTGCTTATAGGTGGGGCCTGGTGGGATTTCACAGAAAGGCACCTTGTGGGGCCTGGATTTTATGTTTCCAGGCTCTCTTGTCCTCTGTGTCATTCACAGGTGCTTTTTAGCAAAGGATAGTTTCCACCATGAAGTAAGAACTAGAGTTTTGGCTTAAAATTGGTCTCCAAGTAGGATGCAGGACCCTGGGCCCCCCTCTCCTGCCTGCCCTCCTACTCAAGCAGGCTGAGCTCCTGCCTGAGCCAGGCATTGCAGTGCTAGTGGGAATTAAAAAAGAATAAAAGGAAAAAAAAAAGAATAATAAAAGGAAAAGATGACAGTTATCCTTGAGTTAGGAGTTATCAAGTGCAGAAAATTGGTAAAGGAAGTTAAAAACACAAGGGAAAAAAAAATCTGTGACTGTCAGGGCAAGGAACAGTAAGAAAGTATTTGTATTAGGAACAAAAGAAATTCTAATAATGGTTTGTGTAGACTTATCACGACTGAGGAGAGGTAAAATGCATAATAAAGCAGAAAAACTCGACATGTTTAATAAATATTGCAGTTCCCTATTTGTAAGGAGGAGTATGATCCACTTCCAGCCCATGAGCACAAGAGCTGCCAGGGCCAGCATGAGCTGAGCTGGGGGGATTTCCAGCTGGTCCACGTGGGTGATGTTCCTTCAGGGCTCCTGCCGTGTCTGCCCAGCACCTTTCCATCTTTTTTTCCTCCTGTAAGATTTAAAGTAGAGAATATTCCAGAGAATTTGGTCAAAGCTGCTCTTGTACTGTCTTAGCCTGGCCAGTCTGGGGATGAGAGTGTTGGGGAGGAGGTGATAGGAGTGTCAAACTGGATTTGTTCTTCAGCAGAAGTGATGGAGGACGTGTCATTTCCTAAGCTGGCAAAACGTCTGGTTTAGTGTCATGCCCCAAAACACCCTCTGGTGGCATCAAGCTGGTGTGAAACAGGCCGGGAAGGGGGTCTTGGATGGCCACGTGCCTTGCCAATGGCCCCATGGGATCCAGTCCCCAGTGCTGGGGGCTCATTAGTGGTTGTGCTGGTGAGTTTGGTGGGAAGGAGGGAACAAGGGACTGCAGCTGCTCACAGGGATTTGAACTATGGGTTAGTCTCCATTGGGTGAGCTTTGTTTGCTATGAATCATAAGATTTGTGCATCTGGAGGGAGTGCTTTTGGAGTGGGGAGACCAGAGAGGAGCAGAGATGCCAAACCAGGCTGTGGGGTGGGACTGGGACAAATGCTGCAGCCTGAGCAGTGACCCTGAGTCTGTGGGAGTGGGGTGATGCAAACCATGGATGTGAGACCAAGGGAGCTGGGGGAGAGCAGCTCTTCTGTTGCCTCTGCTTTAATACATTGTCCCCATTTTTGTTTCTCCTATTTTTTTAAGAGATGTTGAAAAGTTGGAGAAGACACAGACCATGTGAGTGAAGGAATTTGAGGAGGCAAAGGAAATACTCCTTGGGATTTGCTCTTAATCGTTTGCGGACGTGCACCGTATTTTGGGAAACTCTCTCTGCCAATAAGAGTCTGAAAAAAAATCTCACTGGTAGATTTTTATCTTCGTGGAGCCACTTCTCCATGGGCTTAAAAAAAGAGACTAAAAAAGCAGGTAGCAGAGCCCTTCATTTTAGCAAACTGTGTAGCAAGAAACAATACCTGGAAGCTGGATCCAAACATTCAGATGACAAAATGATAAAAATATTTTTCAGAGTAGGAGGTGGAAATTTTGACCAGCAGGGCAGTTTAGCTGCTAGAACAAACTAGCAGGACAGGCTGTGGATGTGGCATGTCTTGATGCTGCATCTATGGAATGTATGTGTGAGAGTTTTCTGGCAGAGCTGAGCTGTTAACCAGGGCAGAGGTGCTGCTATGGCGCAAAGAATGGCTATTCTGTGGCTTCCACAAAAGCTTGTGCTTTCTGCCTCTCTTGGTGTCCTGTTTCCCAGTGTCCGGCAGCAGATGGTTGGGGGAAGGATTATAAGGAACAGAGAAAATACTGAGTGAGTTTCCCTTTAATATACTCTCCAGCTCCTGCTGAATGGTCCCTAAATTATTCTCACAACCAAACCCTGTGGGATGCTCCAAACCCTCCTCTGGCAACATTGGACCATTGCACGTGTTCACACACACCCTGGCATGAGACCAAAGTACTTGCAAGTGGTTTTTTCTCCCTAGAAGAGATATAACTAATGAAATTCATAGGTAATCTCCTGTAACATTGAGCACAAAAGGCTATTTGTTTACTTTTTCAGGCAGGAAATGATAATGAATAAGGTAGTTAGGGAACACATGGGACACAGTCATTAAATAATCTGCTTAATATTCCTAATGCAAAAGCAATAGGCAAAGCAGCAGAGAGGAGTGCTTAGAGCAATATATAAGAATATGGGTTTTCTGAGTGCTTCGTCTACGGGAGACTTCATTCCCTCTCCCAAGAGGAAACTGTTGTAGAAAAGGGAACCTATTGCAGAAAACGTATTGTAGACCAAATGGGAGGTATTTACAAACTGCTGCAGAGATCAGAGAGGAAATTTCCCCTGGTTAACTCTGAAATCAGGCAAAAAAAGCAGCAACTGAGCTGAGGTGGCTGAGTGAAGATGTAAACAGTATTAGGAGCAGTAAGCAGTAGGCTTTTAAAAAGTATAAACAGTCTGGTAAGGAGTAGGATAGGAAGATCTATTAAAATAAGCAGAAGGCAGTTAAAAGGATAATTAGGAAGGCAAAAAGAAATAGAGAAGATCTAATTGCTAAGAATATTTTGACTTCAAAGGATTCTTTAGATATATTCAGAGCAGAGGAAGCTTGTCCACTGAAGAAGATGCTGGTGATTGGAGGCAGGAGATCTGGGAATAGTGTCTTTCTAAATGAGCTTTTGAATGCCCCTGGCTGCAGTTTTACACTCCTGTGGGTGCTCAGCACACCTGTGGCCAGGCTCCAGCTGGTGTCACGGGCTGGGAGCTCCATGGTCAGCAAAGGGAGCTGCAAAACACCCAGGCATCTTCTTTTTAAACCAAGAGTTGTGTGCAGCTTGCCAGGAAGATCAAAGTCTTCGTGTTGCAAAACAAAAATGCCTTGTTGGTGCACTCACCTGCTAAGTGTGGAGGTGACCTCATGCCACAGCCAGGCCTGGAGCTCTTTCTGATGATCTTTATGACTCAGTGCATATATATACACGTGTGTGTGTGTTATATATGCATATATTTGTATATAGACTGTGTGAGTGTGTATGTAGAAATATTTTGCACAAAAGCACAAAGTTTGTAATCTGGAATGGACGTTCCTGGTTAAAATGACTCTTTGTGTATGTGTGTGTTTTTGTATGCTTTGCCTCCAAAATCCCAGGATCACAGAATCAGTAAGGATGGAAAAGACCTCTAAGATAATCAAGTCCACCCTGTGCTTGATGCCCACCTTGTCCCCCAGCCCAGAGCACTGAGTGCCACATCCCATCATTCCTTGGACACCTTAAGGGATGGGGACTCCACCCCTCCCTGGGCAGCCCCTTCCAATGTTTAACAACCCATTCCATGATGAAATTCCTCCTGATGTCCCACCTGCCCCTCCCCTGGCCCAGCCTGAGGCTGTTCCCTCTCCTCCTGTCCCTGTTCCCTGGGAGCAGAGCCCGACCCGCCCCAGCTCCCCTCTCCTGTCAGGGAGTTGCAGAGCCAGAAGGTCCCCCCTGAGCCTCCTTTTCTCCAGGCTGAGCCCCCCCAGCTCCCTCAGCCCCTCCTGCTGCTCCAGCCCCTTCCTCAGCTCTGTTCCCTTCTCCAGTCCCTCCAAGTCTCTCTTGCAGGGAGGGCCCCAGAACTGGGCACATGCTCGAGGTGCTGCCTCACCAGTGCCGAGTACAGAGCGACAAACCACTCCCTCTCCAAGTCCAACAGGCATGTAAATCAGAAGGAAAGGTAATGCCACAACTGAAACACATTGTGGCTGGAAGTTCTTGAGTCTTGTGCCTAAAAACCTGGGGACAATTTGTGCAGTTTCTCGGGAAGCTCACCCGATTTAGATTTTCTAGCTTTGATCAGAGTTGCTTTTCTCAGCAAGCTGCCCTTGCAGAGAGCTGGAGTGTTATGGACTCCTTTGTATATGTAATTAAAAGCAGTCTTGTATCTTGAAATCCCACTGTGGTTAATGCTTCCTTCAGAAAAATGGGTTGACTTTAACAGGCTGGGAAACTTGGGGATCCTTCTGGTGGCAGATGGTTCTGTGGGCTCCTCACTGCCTGCTTACCCTGGTTTGGAGGGTTTGGAGAGTAGGACCAGCAATGCCAGATCTTGTTTTGTGCTGGTTTTTGTGTTTATAAGGATGGATTCCATGTCTTCCCACACTAGATAAGCTTTCACAGCCCGAGGCAGGGAGACTGTCCCAGTGGTGGGCACTTCCTCCTGGTTCCACCAATGTAGCTCATCGCTGTCTGGTCACAGACATTTCTGGAGTCTCAATGGCCACTTTTCACCCAGCTGCCACCATGGTCTGAATTTCCACAAGCTGGGGAGGAAGTGAGCAGTGTTTGCAGCGGCTGCAGCACAGGGATCCTCCTGGGGCGCTGTGGTTGCACGGGCAGTGCCTCGCCAATGACCCGCGTTCCCCTGTCAGCGAGCGCCGGGTGCCTGGTGTCACATCTTGACTGGAGGCTGGAGCTGGTCTGCTCAGGAATGTGACCAGAGCTATTGTTCAGAGATTAGGACTTGTCCCTTAAAACATCACACCAGTTGCACAGAGGGTTTCAGACCCGCAGCCTTGCGTGTGTGTTTAGCTGGGGGTTGCCAACTCTGTCTGCTTGAATGAGGTATCCAGCTGTGCCCAGTGTTCCTGCTGCTCCTGGCACAGCCCAGGCTCTCTGTCCTTGTCCCAGAGAGACATGTGGACTCCTGGTCGCTGTTCCCTTGCACAACCCTTCCTTTCTTTGCAGGCAGTGAAGTAGCAAGATCCTTCCTTGGCATAAATGAGGTGGGGTGGGAGAGTGGCGGCCCCTGGATTGACACCCTGGGGCTCGGGTGCAGATAAGTAGTTACCCTGTTTTGTGATGGCAGCAGGACAGTATTCTTTAAGCTGTTACAGTTCTAATGGAGTGGAGAAATGTCCTAAGTATTGAATGCTTAAGTTTTCAAATGGGATTTGAGAGGTTTCATATTGAATGTTATTAGCCCAGATAAGGAGTTACAGTCTTAGGAGTCAGAAAGCTCCTTGTATAGAGAAAGAGCTTGGTAGAGATATTGGGCAAGTTCCAACAGGTCTGGGGTGGATGTTTTCCATGTGCCCACGCTGTTTTAATATTAACCCTCTTTATTTTCACCTGCATTAAGTGCTAATGAGAGCAGGGTGTCTGTGGGGCTGAATGGGAAACAAAGCAAGACAAAAGTGTGCCACGTCTGCCGTTGTTGTGCTCTGCTTTCCTCAAATCTAATATCCTCCAACTTTATATTTCACCCGACCAAATTATGATCAGAGGGAAATGGTAATTTGATTCAGGGGGAGAAAAGTTAAATTAAAGTCAGAAACCAATATGTGGGAGATATTGGTGCAAAAGTAATGTAGATCTTGAGGAAAAGCTTTTGTACATCAGTGGATGTAATTGGTGGCAAAGGAAGTTGCGTGTTGTGCTGGAGAAGAAAAGGAGGGCTGTGGAGTCCTGGAGCTGTGAGTGTCTGCAGCACGTGACCTGCTCTCCTTCCAGCCTCTCCAGCTTGTTTTTGTGGTGCAAACTCAGATTTGGTACCTGCCTGGCTGGAGGAAGGGGAGAACCTGTGGGAAGTGTGCGGGTGTGGGGGGATGTGAAAGTCGTCCAACCATCCAACCTCAAGTCCTGGTGTCTTAGGTAGTTTGTCAGACCTAGGCTGTGTTGGAGCAAAATCAGAAATACATCCTGTGGGCAGTGAAAACTTGACCTTTTGGCAGACCTGGCCTCATATTCTTTGTTTGCCAGCAGGGATCCTGGGGGTGCCTGGCCATGCTGTCTCCACCCCAAGCCTGACTGCTGCAGCTCTCAGTCTGGTGCCAGTCATCAGATGGTTTCCTCTGAAAGAGTGACTAGAAGGTGATGGTTTTCACCTGCACAGGAACCAGAGCAAACTAGAAGAGCTGACGTGGTTCCAGAGTGCAGAAGTCACACTGTGGGGGAGAAGTGGCAAGGCTTGTTGTGTGGCTTGGCCTGGGTGTGCTGGACTCTCACACTGACCCTTCTGCTTCCTTACATGGAAAATGAAGATTGTGAACAAACCCTAGAGAAAGTTTCAGATATTGTGGCCTGCCTTTGTTCCTCTTTGTGGAAGATAATTGAGGTAGAAAGCTTCAAAAGGGGAGTCCCTGTTTCTGTAGCCTCATTATTTGCTGTGGGATTATGGCACCAGAAACATGCTGGGAAGTGGCACCTTCTGTCCACCATCAGGAGGATGCAAGAGGTTCTCCTCCAGAATACCAAGATGCTTTTCTGAGTCCAGCAGAGAACTTGGAGGCTGTTTCTGCCATGGTGTACTGAGCCTGGGAAGTTTTATCCTTGTTCAGAGATGGACTGTAGGAAGTGTCCAATGAAATCTGTGTGATTTGGTGTCTCACAGTAGCCCAAACCTGTCCATGTGTCACTGTAGCCGTGAGCTGTGTTGGTGCAGGCTGGACCACTGGCTTGAGGGTCAGGCTGGGCAGGGCACCATGGCAGGTCAGTGGAGGTTGTGTTTGTTTCCATGTGCAGATTTGATATCAGAACCTTTCTCAGACCATGCAGACACTCAACTCTGAGGTCACTTTGTTAAGGTCCAGATTACCCCAAAGCTCCAGCCCTTTGGGGTAAGATCCCAGTGTTGTGTCCAGATGGATTTCTGTGAGCTTCAGGATGTTTCTGCTGTTGAAGTGTCTGCAGTTGCTGCCAGTGACAATATGAGGTGGGCTGAGACTTATTTTAGAGTCCGAGTGGTATTTCAGCATTGGAAGTTGGGCCAGTGATATGAAGCAAAGGAAGAAGTGGGAGGTAACAGTCTGTGTGTCTCCAAAGGGTTGAAGGACAGGGATGCTCAGGGGCTGTCAGGGAGAGGAGCACACTGCTGTGGTGTGAGGGATGTCAGGGTGGGCAGGAGTAGAAGGGGTATCGTTCTAGGTGGAGGTGCAAGAAAACTCAAGGTGAAAACTCAAGGTGAGAAGGATATGCAATTCTGCTCAAAACCTGGGGATATAATTAATATTGTTGGGGTCAGCCTTGTCTAAGGAACTCAGCAATTTGCTTGATGTTCAAAAAGAATGTAAAATGAAATCTCTGTGCTGTGCTGATGCCTCTTCTCCCTCCACACACACTGCAGTTGGCTGCATCCCTCCCATGAGCCCAAATGTCAGCGAAGGCTGAAGGAAGGAGATGGCTGGAAGGAGTCACTTATGTGCCTTTGGGATCATGGCAGGTGGGAGTGGCTGCAACAACAGCATCTTGGGGTGTAGGACACTGCACTCAGGAGCCCTTGCTCCAGGAAAACATGTCCCTGGAGCTCTGGGGAAACATGTCCCTGGAGCTCAGGTCCTGGCAGAGAGGGAGTTGCACAGACCTTCTGCCTGTAGGAGTGGTCATGGTAGTTGAGACCATGAGATTGCCTATGGTGCCTTCCATGAATTGTTCTGTCACTTCTCCTCCATTTTGTTCATGAGGGATTTTCCAACAGTCCTGTCTTTCAGATTTAGTTTGTGGTCTTGCTGCTTTTGGTCTGTCGCAGTTGTGGGATTTGTAGTGAAATGTTAATCCTAAAAATAAGAAATTCTGTTATTTCACCTTCTAGAAAGTAATCCTTTTTCCTCACTGGTTCCTCCATGAAAGGATTTTTGGGAGCCTTTAAAGGCTGAGTAATGTAATTTTCAGTAAAATTCTCACTCCAATGAGCTTTCATGAGTTGACCTGTTCACACCAAACCACCCACACTCCCATGCGTAGCTCGCTGTGACGTGTGTGGCGTCATAACAGCCGTCAGTGCTTGCTGTGCTGCCTCGGTGAGTTCTGACCTCCACAAACAGCTGATGAGTCCCCTGGAGATCCTCCTGCCAAGCTCCTGGCTACGTTCTTGTGTCTCTTGGCATGTGCCGGCAGGACCGTGGCTTTGGCCGGCTCTCCAGCCCCGTTGCTGCTTGGCCGCCGCTGCTGGAGCGCTGTGCTGTCACTCCACCAGATCCAGCCCATTGACTCCCTGGCTTGATGTACCTTTGTGGCTGCTGCTGCCGCCTTCATGTTCAGCAGCATCCAGGATTTCCTTTAAAAATAGCTGTGTGCTTTTTATGAGGAGGATTTTCCAAGTGCAGTCTGAAGGCAGAGCAGCACGTTACGGTCTCAAGTTTGCCGGCAGCGTTGCTGAATAACTCGAGGTGTGAACTCCCTCAGCCCTCGTTTGCTGGATGTTAACGACCCTGCGAGTCTTCCCGTGGAACACGGAGTGGGTGGCGAGCAGAGCTGGGGAAGGGATCCTGGCCAAGAGCGTACTGTTGCCAAAAGTGGAGGTGATGGTCCTCTGCCTTCTGTCCGTGGTCTTCTGCTGCTGATCTCGTGGGCTAGTGTTTGCTGCAGCCTTCTGGGAGCTGATTTATCTCCCTAACCTCGGAAAAGCATATTAAAAAAAATATAAAAGCAGGGCTTTGTGCCAGGTTGGTGAGTAAATTGGCTTATGGAGGGGAGCAGTGAGTGGAGAGCAGGCCCAGGGAGAGGAGGAGGATGGGTTGAGGAGGAAGGCAGAACTGCACCATCAGACCACCTCAGCCCCTCCGGGGCTTGCCTCTCTCATGGTGTAAGGAGATGAGCATTGTGGCATTGAAAACAGAGGACTGAAGGTCAGCAGTGGTGTGGATGTGAAGGGATAAGTTCCCTTCAGCAGCTTTCCCTGCAGCTCACGTGGACCTGGCTGAACGTGCTTGGAGGGTCTCGTGGGGTTGCTGTGAGCTGGGTGGGGATGGTGCTGCAGACTCAGCTCTGGGAGGGCTCAGCTCCTTCCCCCATGTGCTTTAAAGTACGGCAGGATTCAAGCTCAGCACCGAACGTGGAGTTGTCATCCCTTCGTGGTCACAGCATCAGGGCCACCCTGTTCCCTGGTGTGGTTTGCTACAGGGGCTCTCTGGTGTGTGTTCATCAGCCCTGCTGGCTGCGGTGGGCTCTCCTGAGCTGAGCACCGCAGAGTCACACTTTCCAGCCTGGTTACAAATGGTTGAAGAATAACAGTTTCCAGCCTGGTTACAAGTAGTTGAAGAATAAGCTGTTCCCAGGGTGGCCAGAGCCATGGGGATGGGCAGCTCCTGGGTTCCTGAGCCCTGGAGCAGCGCCATGTCCCCCCGCCGTGCCCTACCTCCACCAGGCTTGGACCAGACCCAGCGTGAGTTCCCCTCTGCCTCAGTCCTGGGACAAAACCACCTCCAGGCAGTGCAGTCAGTCATCCTTCCAGCTGCTGCCAGGCCTCCTCCGAATTTTTATCACAGTCACTGTATTTTATGCCTGCGGACAGGCAGTGTAACCATGCAGTGGCCATGGAGTCCTTGTTTTCCAAGAAGCAGGTGGACCTTTCTCCTAGGATGAAGTCAATTTTGTTTTAGCGTGTGCCATATGAAAACATTTGTGTCCTATCTCCCTGCTTCCTGCAGTCATTGATGTGCCAGGTCCTGCCCTGAGCTCCAGAACAGTCCTAGGAGACTCCTGAAAAGACATATGGAAACCCTTCCCATCCCCTTTGCAGCCCCCTGCCCACCCCAGAAATCCCACAGCCCTGCTGCACCCTTTGGGCATTGGCCTTGGGCGACTGTCCTCGTGTGCAGAAGCGGTTCTTGAGCAGGTTCCTTCAGCTGGTTTGGCTCACACACAGCAGGGGTGTTGGCTGTGGGCTCAGAGGGGTTCTCCTCTTGGGCAGCCCATCCCCACAGGCAAGAGCCCAGCACCCTTGTCTTTCTGGATTGCCACCCATTACTTTGGAGCCCATGGTTTGAGGGGGGCCATCGTGCCTTGTGATCTGACCTGTCTTCTCCCAGGGCACTGGAACAAGGTGTGCTCTGGGCGGCTCCAGCTCTGGTGCTCCACTTCTTCCAAAATGTGCACAGTCTGAGCTGCAGCTCCCCAGGGTGTACAAAAGGCTGGTAACAAGAGAGGAAAGCAGCTGTCTGTTCCCAGCTTGGGAGGAGCCTGGTCAGCACCGCACCTCAGGAGGAAGGGTACAGTCCCAGAATTGGACAAATCTGCAGCTTCCCTGCAATCCTGTTCTTCTCTGTGTGAAATTTCTTTATCAGAAGAGTGACAATGAAGGGCAGCACCTAATTTCACCCGGGACCAAACTCATTTCTGAGCAAACTCTGCTCTGTTTGCTGGTGAAGCCGCAGGGATGGATGTGAGTGAACCTGCTGAGTGTTTCTGTTCAGTGAGAATTTATTCTGGTGTGTTCCTTAGCCAGGCTTGCAGAGTCTGCCTGACCCTTTCCTTGTGCCATAGGAGGGGACTGCTGGTCCCTGAGTGCTGGAGATGGAGGTAAAGGGCCTTTTGCCTCCTTGAATTTTGAAATAAGGCACACTCTACTTTTATTTTTTTTCCTACAAAAATGTTGGTGCCCAGAGCTACTTGTGGCTACCCCAAGTGTATGATACCTTGGTATTGTGTCTAATGTTCTATGAACATTTAATTTGCATGAAGATTTTACCCTGTTACTGGGGTTCTTTTGAGCTGAACAGAAAAATGGGAAAAAAGTTATTGGTATTTTAAAGTACTACTGTCTAAAAAAATGGTCTTTTTTACAAGTTAAATGATCTGCTTGTATATTTAAGAAAGCATATTTAGTACTTCTGTGCCCCATCCCCATATGCTCCCCAGCAGAAACCTTGGCACTGTGGCCAGCAGTGCCAGTGATGCCACAGTGAAACTCCATGGATCTCTGTTGCTGAGGTCAGACAACACATTCATCCTCTGCCTCCTTTCCCTCCAACTCAAAGGACATTCCTCAGTGAACTGTAATGGGATCGAGTAGTACGAAATACCAGAATACTGCCCTTCTCTCCCAGTGAAACAGAACCACAGAATATGCTCAGTTGGAAGGATCCACAAGGATCATCAAGTCCACCTCCTGGTCCTGCACAGGCCCATCCTCAAGAATCACCCCCTGTGCCCAGAGGATCATCCAAACCCTCCTGGAGCTCTGGCAGCCTTGGGGCTGTGCCCACTGCCCTGGGGAGCCTGGTCAG
>JAWWTY010000036.1:10395262-10407505 GCA_035222235.1 Margarornis squamiger
TGCCCTCCTTTGGACACTCTGCAATGGCTCAATCTCTCCCTTCCATTGTGTCCCCCCAACCTGCCCCACTACTGCAGCTGAGGCTGCCCCAGTGCAGAGCAGAGCAGGACAATCCCCTCCCTGCCCTGATGCCCCCAGGACAGGGATGTCCCTGGTGGCTCCAGGGCACTGCTGACTCATGTTCAACTTGCCATCAACCAAGACCCCAAGACCCTTTCCCAGCACTGCTTTTCAGCATCTCATTCCCAGTCTGTCCATACAATGCTGGATAATGGGCTAAAACCTGGTGGCTCCTCAGCCTGTTCAGCCCTTCTCTCAGATAGTTGAGCCAGGAGCTGTTCACCACAATGTTTTGCTCAGTTGGGCCTTGAAAAATATCAGTGAAAACCCAAAAGAGCAGAAGGTTTCATGTTCTGAAGTTTGTGTAGGCCATGGAAAAATTGTAAAAAACATGAAGAGATCCTAATTTTTTGGAGGCTGCTGTAATTGCTGATGTGTAATAGCACACTCAGGGCCGGGCTGCTCTGTGCCTTGGCGTGTGCTGCTGGCAGCCAGCCAGCTTGGAATGGTCTCTCCAGGCTGAACATTTGGTTCAGAAACATTGCTTAGCCCACCTTCTCACACGTCCCGAGTGTTTGGTAACAGGCAGACGTGCCACAAAGTTTTTGGGGCGTTTCTTGGGGTACGTGCCCCTCATAGGGCAAACCCAAACCTCTGAAATCCCCCCCTCCATGCAGCGAGTGGCAGAGGTGTGTGTGGCTTGGGAGGAGTGACAAAAGCAGAGAGAGCTGTGGCTGCAGCCCATTGCTGGGGCTGAGGGTGAATGTCACAGTCACGGGTGTCACTTTGTCCCTGCAGCATCGCTGCCAGCGGAGCAGCACCTGATACCCAGCTGTGCCCTCACCCTGCAGCCTCCTCACTGTGCTGCTGCTGAAAGTCCTGTTACTGCTCCCAGTTATACCCCAACCAGGGCTTGGGGTTTGGGTGGTGGGCAGGAGGTGTCAGAAGGTGCTGAGAAGTGGGTTTTGCTGGCTCTGCTCTGTGCTCTGCTTCGTGATCCACTTCACGATGTGGTTGAGTGGGAATGACGGCATTTGATTGAAGGTTGGACTTGATGATCTTGGAGGTCTTTTCCAGTCTCAATAATCCTGTGATTCCATGATTGTGATTCCATGCTTTGTTCAAGTTGCCTTCCAGTAGCTCCTCTGTCTTTTGTGTGATGTGTGACACTTCAGGTGTGTTTGAAATGGGATGGATGGGAATGCTTCGAGTGTCTTCCACCCTGGCTGGTTTTGAGAGCCTGGTGTTATATGTTTATAAAACAGTGAAAAAGCAGCAACTGGATAAATTCATGAAAGACATTTTGGCCAACAGCAGCCAAGCACAAAGGTGACAGCTCTAGCCTGTGAAGACCCAGAGCTGCAGCTCACTGGAAGATGGGAGATTATTCTGGAGATGTCCCACTTAGGCTTTTCCTGATTTTACACACTTTTCTAACCCACCCACAGCTGGGGACAGAGCAGTGGCTTCTGTGCACCTGTGGTGTGAGCCTGCTCAGCTTTCCTCACATGCCCACTCTTACACAAGAATGGACCAGCTGCTTTTCATTTTTCCATGGGCTGGATCCTGCACGACGGTGAGTGAGGAGCAGAGGGCACAGGAGCCAGAGCGTTTCACACTCGCTGCGTGAGGACTGACAGCTCTGGAGCCAGGCCAGGACTGCTGGCATCCTGCAAGACACCCTGAGCCAGGTTGTCTACCTGGGCTGTGTAGCCAGTGAGGATGCTCTGCTTTCTGAGAAGGGCTCTTTTCTTCCTAGAAATGGTGGAACAGCCAGAGAGGTGTTATTCATTCAAGTGTTCTGGGCTGTGCAGCTCCTCACGCTTCCACTTGCTCTGCCCACAGCCCTTGGAGAGCACTGCTGGAATCAGGTGGGGAGCTCAAGCCTCCATCTGTACCCAGAGGAGTGTAATGGTGGGGCTGATGTGTCCTCAACCTCAGCTGGACCAGCAGCTTTCATTGCGGTACAGGATGTGTCCAGTCATGTCAGTCCTGAGAGCAAGGATGGTTATGGATTCAATCACAGAATCACAGGCTGCTTTGGGCTGGAAGGGACCTCAAAGCTCTTTTTATTCCATCCCCTGCCATGGGCAGGGACACCTTCCACTAGCCCAGGTTGCTCCATGTCCTGTCCAACCTGGCCTTGGACACTCCCAGGGCTGGGGAGTCCACAACCTCTCTGGGCAACCTGTGCCAGGGTCTCACCACCTCACAGGGAAGAATTTCTTCCTGAATTCATTCCTTCAGTCCATGTGTAAAACTCTTTGATGTTGTCTAGCTGGAAGATTTTATCTTCTTGGAAGTGTAGATGTGGTGTAGGGGGTGAGCTGTGCTCAGAAGGCGAAGGAGGTGGGTGGAGCTCAGAGCAGAGGTGGTGGCCTCTGTGCCTATTTGGGCTGTAGCCTGGCACCCCTTACCTTCCCTGAGATCCTGCTTACTACAAAAGTAGGAGTTTTGAAACTGGTCTTAAGTTGCCTTTACCTTTTGGTACAGCATTGGATGTCATGTTTATGCATAGATCCACAGTTTTTGTTTCCTTTCTCCCATGCCTCGCCGGGTGCTGGGAAGCTCATGTCAGGAAGCTGTTGTTACTGGCAGCTTTAAAGCTGTAGCAGAGCTTTTCGAAGTTACCAACCCAGTTTCTCCAAACTTGGGCATGGGTTTGTGTGGAGATGTCAGTCTGAGCTGTGACCCCACTCGGGTGGTCCCAGGTCCCACAGGGCTCTGGGAGCAGCCGAGCCCATGCAGGGAGTGTGTAACTGCAGGAGCAGCTCAGGGCTCTGGTTCCATCCTCAGGGGCTCATTGAAGGGCAGAAAGGCCTTGCAGTTGTTACTGCTCTTACTGGGTAACTGGTCCAGTGGTATGGCTGGCCCTTTGGCCATTTCTCCCAGCACTCTGGCTCATCCCTGCTCCAAACACTCCTGTTGGTGCTCTGAGCCCACCCGGCTCTGATGGGGAGGGGCTGCAGTGGCAGCACTGGCTGGCACTAGGACAGGTGTACACACCTCCAGGCTGTGCATGACCAGGAGAAGGTTCCTGGGAAAGCCAGGGATGTCCACGTCTCCAAAATGTTGGAGAAGACAGAAAAAGCAAAAGCTGAGACCCGGTCAGGTGGAGCAAAGCCTCATGCACCAAGCAGGGCAGCCCGAGGTGGGCTGGGAGGAGCTTCAGCAAGTCCTCCCCTGCCACCCGGCAGCTTTCTGGCCTCACTTCTGGCACTGCAGTTGGTGTGTTCTCTCTGTGCACCAGATGCTCTTGGTTGGGTCCAGCTGAACCCTTGTGCTTGTCTCTGCAGAACTGGAGTTGCTAAAAGCTCCCACCATGCCTGTTACCTCCCCTGGGGTTTAAGACGCCACTGAAATAACTTGTGTGAGTGTCCTGAGCTTCTCAGGTGTGCCTGGGAGTGATGAGGAGCACCTTCCAGGGGTTCCTGGACACCTGGCACTGTACCTGCCATGGGATCCCTCAGTGTGTTTCCTGAGGGTGCTTGGCTGGGTGGGAGTCCTGCAGATGAGTTGATGTCTCCTTCAGACAGTGCTGAGCTTTGCTGGGAGGCTTTCCTGCTCTGGAAGGGAGTCCTGGAAGGTGTGTGTCCATGTAGGAGAAGGCTTTTCCTCAAAGCACAGTGAAGAGTGAAGGTGCTCCCACATCACATTTGTATTGTCTTGTTCTGGAAAGGAAAAAGGGATAAAATTCCATTATTTGCTTCTTCCAAATGTATCTCCTTATATGATAAAGAGCTCTTGCTCAGAGCTGTTCTAACACAGGCAGCCTCCAGTTCTCAAGAAGGCCAAGAACTTGGGCTGAATGAGGGCCCTTTCTGTTGGCTCCACAGCTCGTCTGCGTGCCCTGGCAAGGGATGTCTGAGCAGTCACAGCGTTACTGGCAGGAGAGCAAGGACCACCACTGTCCAACAGTCTGGAGTCCTGATGCCTGCAGGGTCATGGGAGAATGTCAGACAGGCAATAAAGGCACAAGACCTTTGAACCAACGTGTGTAATTCTGAAAACACCTTCTGGTTACACAGTCTGGGTTGGTTTTTGTCGGCAACTTCCTCGCAGAGTTTCCAGCACTTGTATTAGCACTGCCTGGAGTGGGCAGGGTCTCACCATGGCTGGTGTGCCACTGGACACAGAATTTTCCCATCTGGTATTCAGGAGCTTTAAAGACAGGAACTGTGGAGTGCTGGAAGGTGGATTTGATGATCTTAGAGGTCTTTTCCAACTTCAGTGATTCTATTCTATGATTTTCAGTTAAACACATAAAAATGCAGCATGGGGTAGGTATTTGGCTCTGAAAAGAAGTACATGGGCAAGTTGTTGAGGAGGGCAGGGCTGTGTGGCTTGTGGAGTTGCCCTTTCCATCAGCTTATTTTGGTTGATGTGTTGTGCAGTTCATTAAAAACTGAGTTAATGCTCATTCAGACTGACATTAACAAGTGACACCCAGAGTTACAACCCCTTGAAGCTGTGGGCAGTCTCAGACAGTGGGAGCTGTTAATGGTCTTCAGCAGCATTTCCCATTTAACTCAAACCTGTGCAAGATGGTCAGAGAAAAATAAACCTTATATCCACCAAACACAAGTGGGTTGAGATTTATGTGCTGTGTCCAGATTTTATGTTTCCTACTCCTTGCTGGAGGAAGACAGAAGTTGAATTGGCTTTGCAAGGTCACAGATTAAAGCCTTAAGACCACAAGTACTTGCTCTGGCAGTGTGCATGCCAGGCCATGTGTGTGTTGGCCAACACTGATGCCTGGCACCTCTGCCAGTCCCCCACCTGCTGTTGCTCTCAGAGAACTGTCAGTTCTGGGTACAAAAGCTCCAAGTTGGGTTGTGTGGCAGGGCAGGAACTGAGGAATCCTTCAGTTGCCTGCAGAGCAAATCCACTTGATTGATTACCAGAATGGGGTGGGAAGTGTCACTTCTGTCCCAAGAGGTTGCTCTGTCGGGGGTGATGTGGAGCCTGGGCTTTGGCTGTTTGAAGATCAGACCTCGATGGAGAGCCAGAGAGTGTGAGGTGGGTGGGTTGGGGGGTTTGCTGAAGTCTGCACTCTTGCTTGATGGTTAACAAGGAGAGGCCAGAGCAGGCTTTGGGTCCTGGGTGTTCATGGATTTTCACCAAGTCCAGCTGTGATGTTTGGTGGGATCAGGAAGCTGTGGCAGCTTTTGGATATTTCTGCTCACTGAGTTTGGTTTGTGCTCACAGCTGAGCAGTGTTGCCTGCTCTGTGGGAGCACTGCAGGAACCCTTGGGTGTTTCCAGGGAGAAAACCATCAGCAGACCCCCCCGAGCCATACCTGGCTATGCTGTAGGTGCCTGTGTGTCAGTCTGTATAAACACTCTCTGGATGGTGTTCCCCATGACAGAGCTCACCACCTGGATCCCTCCATCCTGGAACACCCTTCTTAGCTTTGGAAAGCAATCAAATGACCCTGTTTTCATTTGCTAATAATTGCAGTAGCAATCAGTGGTTTGGAGAGCCCTTAATATTGTTCCTTTCACTGGCCAAGCTGTGTCTATTGGCTGTTTGATGTTTTGACTACCCAGGAGAGGCTGTGGATGACCCTCAGCACTTAGATAACCTCTCCAAAACAAAGGAATGATTTTGTGAATAAAATGTAAGACTGAAATCCAAGAGATAAGTGTCTGGTTCTCACAAAATCTGTTTCTGTGGCTCTGAGTCTGTCTCAGATTTTCCAGCCCAAGAAATGAAGAGAAATTACTTCATCAGCTCACATTGAAATTGTCAGTGTTTGGAGACAGCAGGATGTTTATGACATTTTCGTTGGTGTTTCTCATAGCTTTGAATGGTTAGAGTGATTGAGGGAGGTTTACTTGAGCTCTGGAGCCCTTTTGCCATAGAGGAGATCTTCATTTGCCTTGTCCTCTTCAGAGGTAGAAAAGCATTACCATCTCACAGCTTCAAGGTGGCTTTGCCCTGGTAGACCTGAGCGAGTTGTTGTGTGCTGTGGATAAGCCACCAGTGGAGCATCACGCTGTAAACTTAGCAGAGGTGCTGGGGATTTTGGTGGACAAGGACTCAGTTGCTGTGTCCTTATAAAGGTGGTTATTTCCAGGTCAGAGTTTTGGTACCCTACAACAAATTCTCAACACCTTGAGTATATTATGCTCAGTCTGTGATAAACTCCTTCCTTGCTGCCAGGCTGACATCTTTCACGGGTGTTGAATTTCCTTCCAAACCAGCAATAAATAACAATAATAATAATAATAATAAAAAGTTGCTTGTATTTATGTCTTTGAGCACTGACAATAGCCTTTGGAGAAGTCTGGTGTTCCTTCCCCAGAGGTCTCCATGGCTACTGTCCATGCTGGGTTTAACAGCCGTGCTGGCTAATGCAGCAGAAACACATTTGGCTTTTCCTTTTGGCTGTAATGAATAGCAAACTGCTGTGGATTCATTAGGAGAAGCAACTTGCAGAGGTTAAGTGTTTGATTTCTGGAGCTGCCGTCTAGGGCAGTCATCAAAACAAAATTGGGCAGCCAAGGAGGAAAAGGGGTTTCTAAGACATAAAGTGGGAGGAAAATAATTGCTACCTCATTCTTTGTTTCTTTCCTTGGGTTTTGCCAGTGTAAGTCAGGATCTCTGGGTCCAAGTTGTGCAGATTTCTGTTAGATGTGATCAGATTTGCTGGAGAATGAGCTTTGTTTTTGACAGGAACCCATCTGACTAATTCAGCAAAAATAAACAGGCTCTTGGGCTGCAGTCACACAGTTCAGGATGGAGGAGAGTGGGCCTGGCTTCAGGGCCTGAGCAGCACCACTGTGAGTCCAGACAATGCTCTAGCCATCTTCTGTGGGCTTGGAAAGGCTCATCATCATCATCATCATCACCCAGAAACAACCTCCTGCTCTGCCTAGGGCAGCAACTCCAGAGTCAAACCCACAGGGCTTGTTTGGCCTGGAGTTTCTCTGTTAAAGGAGGTCTGTCACCCCATTTTCAAAGCTCTGGGAATGGCATTGGTCTCTCTCAGTTTTGGATGTCCATCATCTCCAAGGAGGGATGGGCACATTTCAGGCACCTGCTGTAGGATAGCAGTAGTTGGGTGGTGGATGTGCCTCTTTCTTTCCCATCTTGGTTGAGTTTGTTGTACATAAAATAGAAACAGCCCAAAATCACGATGCTACTGGTGGTGTCAGCACATTGCACAGCCCCCTAATCCTCTGCTGAACACCCAGTCTCCTTCTCCACGGCCTCACAGGCACAGCAGGGCTCCCTTTTGTCCCCACCACGGCAAATAAGTAGCTTCCAGCCCTTCTTGCAGAATAATGTCCTTGTGCTGCATGTTGCTTTGGGTTTGGTGTTTTTAACTAGTTGTGCAATCTTCTGTTTGGCTGCTTAAAAATGTGTTTGTTTAAATGAGTCCAACACCTACATCCATCCAGATGGCATTGTATTAGTGACCTGTCCTCTTTAATTATGTGCAGCTAATTTTTAATTTTATGTTCTCTGCAAACATGACTGGGAATGATTTTCTGGCTGCTTGTAAATTGGTGATAGATATTGAATCCTTTCAGGGACTGCTTTCTCTTGGAAGAAATGAGGATTCTCTCATTACAGTTACTTTTCAAAATTTATCAGATAGCTGTTTTTTAATCCACTTAGTATGTCTTTACATTGATTTCTGCTTTAGGATTGCTTTTTTTAAATTTATTTTTTTGACTCAACATCTTGTGCTATAGTAAGCCCTGCAAAATTCTAAATCTCTTATTCTAAAATAGTTATCTTTCTCAACCAAACCCATAAATCTTATTGGGAAGTAACACACAGTCTGTTTGGCAGGGCTGGTTTTCTTTCTTCTTTGCCATATGAAGACGTACAGGCTGAATTCCTTGCTAAGCCATTTCTCCCCAGGCTGGCACAGGGTGTTCACACCTGCAGAGAAACTCATTTGAGCCCTTTCCCCACATTTCTGTGTGTGAGGTGTGTGTTGGGCCTGCCATGGGTATGGCAGTGGCTCTTCTGTCTGGCACCATCACACAGGAACTGCCATTTCTTCAGAATTGTGTTTTTCCCACTTTTTTGATGAGGAGGACAATGTTATGTGGTATTTGCAGAGAGGCTGAGCTGTGACATGTTTGTAAGCTCTGTTAAAGTCTGTCCTATATCTCCTCGTCACCTGATCTGTTGATGTTTGCTGTGACAGGACGTGGTAGGGATGTTAGGGATGTCCATCCAAAACCCAGTCCTTGTTAAGGAGTCTCCAAGGAGTCTGAGGAGAAGTACCTGGGCTGAGGAATATTTCAAGGGCAATGGAGGGATGGATGTTCCACCACCTGCTCATGATCATGGCTGTGTTTTCACAGATGGATCAGCCCCAGCTGTCCCATGCCCATGAAATGCCTGGGCAAGGGGATGTCATGGCTGTCCCTGGTGCTCATGGCATCTGGGACAATCAGAGCAGTCAAGAGCTCTTGATTGGATTGGGTTGAAAGGGGTATGGAAAGTTTAAGGTGTCTTCATAGCTCCTGCCTAGATCCATGTCTGAAAGTCCTCTGTTTGTAACTCACCCCAGTGCTGCTGTGCCACCCAGAGGGGACGGTGTGGGTGGGGGTCAGCTCTGTGCCACCCCTGGGGTGCTTCATTATGGGGTTTCAATGGCCAGGAGTGAGGTGCCACCTCCAGCCATCTGGCAGCACCCAGCACTTGAGTGGCTGAAGTCCTGAAATCTCCCTCCATCATGAATTTCCCCCTTTGGTGCTGCTATTTGAGAGTCAGTTGCTTCTCTTGGTGGCCCTTGAAGTGTTTTCTTGGGAAGAAGAACATGGTAGGTGTTGGTGGGTAATGTCACATGTCCCTGCTGGGACTCTGCTGTGTCCCAGGCTCTTGGCAGAGTCCTGTGGTTGGACCAGCAGGTTGCCTACAAGAGGTTTGTTAGACAAGAGTTCCCTGTGCCTTGGAGAGTGAGTAAAAAGCTCAGGAGCCTTTTCCAAAGGCCATTGTAGTCAATTGGAAGACTTTATGAGCTGATGAGATTTAGATGGCAATAAGAGACTCTGAGTGTGTCTGTATGGGTTTGGGGGGCAGGAAGTGCTGGAGGGAAAGAGGAGGAGAGGGTTGGCAGTGGGGATGCCATGGATGTGGTTGGGAGGAAGATGAGAAACTGGGGAGTGGAGGGACCATATCTCAACAGGCTCCATATTTAACCTGTTTGGTGTTTCCCTGCTGTGTTTTGGGCAGGTACTGTCTGTGTTGCTGCCCTTGGCAAACACCCAGCCGTGGAGGGCACGGAGGGCTTGTGTCTGCCCAGGGTTGGCAAAGTGAGGTGGGAGAGACCCTGTGCTGGAGCAGGGTCTGGGCCCTGCAGGGTGTGTGTGACCTCACAGGTCCATGGTGAGCAGCTGACCCCAACCCAGGCTGCAAATGTGGTACAGTGCCAGGAGTCAGCCCTAGGCTTAAGTCAGACCCTAAGGCACCAGAGAGCTTGGCAGAGGGTGCCAAGCTGAGGCACAAGCCCAGTGTGTGTGAAGGTCTGTGAATAAGCATTTGTTTTTCATGCATTGGGCTGAAATCTTTTGTTGCCTCTATGGGTAGAATGAAGGCTGGTGGTGAATCAATGCCTTTAAAGTCACACACAGTGCTGTCGATCTGGAGCCTACTGCTGGAAACCAGCGATGGGAAGAGCGACAGAAATTTGAAACAGCTTTATTTGGATGCTGAAAGGCTCTGTGGTTATTAGAGCTCGGGTATAAGGTTTTTATTAGAGAGAAACCCCTGTAGTTCAGGGTAAAAGCCAGGCCCCAGCTGATGGAATGGAGCAGAAGAATCCTCACACATGGGCTGGGCTGTAGTGGCTCATTGCAGAGGTTCTTTGCCTCTCTGTGCCTTCCAGCACAGCCCCTGTCAGGGCATCACCTCTCCTGCTGCTGCTGCTGCTGCTGCTGCTGCTGCTGCTGCTGCTGCTGCTGCTCGTGCCCTGGTCCCTCTGGGCTCAGGGGACAAAGTCTCGGGAGGTGGGTCCTGGTGAGGCTTTAGAGGAGAAGATAATTGACGTGTGGGCTGGAGAGACAGAAAAACAGAGGGGAGGTTGAAGGCAAAAACAGTACTTGGTTGGAGAAGAGGCACTGGAAGCACCCAGAGTGAGCAACACAAAATCCTAATTGGGCAGGACTTCCCAAGGTTCCCAAGGACCAGCAGATCAAGAGCAGATCTGTGTGGAGCAGCACAGTCTGTGTGAGAGTTACTGTCATGCTCCTTGGGATGTTGCCAGAGATGGGCTAGATGATGAGGAACTTGGAGAAGGCTTTAAAACCAGGCTTTAAGCATTTTGTCGATGAATCAGAGGGAGAAATGCTAAAGAATTTAGGAAAAGGAGAGTTGCAACATTAGCATGGTGTGATATGACGCAGGAGAGGGATGGTGGCCTCTCGTGGGAGGTGCTCAGGAAGGTGCTGATGCTCGGGGATTCCCAAATTCAGGGCGGGCATCAGTGGCAAAGGAGCCTGGGAGTGATCTGAGGTTGCCCATCTCCTCCTGGTCGTGATGGAGATGGTGCAGATGCTGATCCTGCTGCTCTTTCCCGAGTCATGAACAATACTTTGCCCTATTCAATTTTTACTTTACTAAAATGAATATCATGGACTTCTTAATAGTCATAGGAGCATAAAAATCTCAGTGTATCACAATTCATCATGCTTTAAAAATTGAATTTCTGTTGAATTATGCCCGGCCACTGCAGTGCTGGGGAAAAGCTCTTATTATTCATAACTATAAATACAGCGATGTCGAGATTTAACTGGTGCCTGAAGGCTTTATGCTGTACTTTCATATTGACAAAGCAAACACTCTTATGGATCGCTTTAACTTTATGGAGCTGGAAGCAGCAATCCAGGGATCCTCCTCTCCAGTCCTCAGCTGCCTCTGAGCAGGCAGGAGGGGTTGTGGTCACTTTGGCCCTTCAGGACTGGGATAAATGACCACCCGAAGAAGGAAATTAAAAAAAGAGAGATTAAATCCTGGTGGGCTGGGTGAGGAAAACTCTTGGGTACCAGCTTGGTCAGGCTGCTGGAGGACACACTTCAGGCCCAGCACCAGCTTGGAGGGGTGCCTGGGTTTGGGAGGGTGAAGAGCAGGTTACATGGCCTGAAGGACAGGGAGGAAGAGGTGGAGAATGAGAGGAATGCCCAGAAACTGCCCAAATTGCCTGGGTCTTCATCTTCATCAGCACAGAGGAGGGATTGGACATTAATTAAGGATTCCTCTCTGTAGGAAGGTTCTCACGTGCTCTGCTTGGTGGGCATCAGTGAACACTTCAATGTTTAAATGTTTAATGTTCCTCCTTGTCCCAACTGAACGTTGAAATGTCTCCATCATGTGATGTCTGGTGAGGACAGACCTGGCTGGGTAGAAATTTGCTCAAGTTTTTGTTTTGCTTTTTGAGAGTCTATTTTGGGCCTGAAACGTGGAAAAGTCCCATAATTTGGTGTTCAGCTGAGGCTGAATTCGAGACCTTCTCATGGATTTTACTGTAACACAAAAGAGAAGGGACTTAATCTATTACAGGAAATAATTAACATATGGAAACAATTCTTAAAAGCGGGATTGGGTAAATTTGGCCTCTAGGGACAAGGTGGGAAAGATTCTGATTGGGTTTGGAAGGAATTTTTTTTTGTGTGGTTATAATTAGAAATTTGCACATAGCAGAAGAAGTCTTGCTGTTGGATGTTGGTTATCATGGCCTGTAGGTTGCTTGGAGTTTTGTTTGGTTTATGAACTCTTTTCTTAATATAGCAGTTGGGCCTTGCAGAAGTTTGGCAGTGGCATGTTTAACTTTTGACTTAGTTTGGACATTCAATATTTTTCTTACAAAATAACTCTGATGCATTTTTATTTTTAATAAAAAAAATTCAATAATCTCTAGGGAACTGAAATTCTGTATTTGAGAAATTGCAAAGCCTCCATTTTGGGCTTTGTTCCACTGAAAGCAGGACAACAAAACTGGTGATTTCATGGTGGTTGTATTTTCTACTGCATTTCAAAACTGGTTTCTGTGTAGGCATACAGAGCTATGAAGGAAAAGCTTTAAAACTGAGATACCTGAATCCAGGGCTGGAGCCCCTCTGCTCTGGAGCCAGGCTGGGAGAGCTGGGGTGTTCACCTGGAGAAGAGAAGGCTCCAGGGAGACCTGAGAGCCCCTTCCAGTGCCTAAAGGGGCTCCAGGAG
>JAWWTY010000036.1:10407605-10422320 GCA_035222235.1 Margarornis squamiger
GGGAATGGCTTCCCACTGCCAGAGGGCAGGGTTAGATGGGATATTGGGAAGAAATTCCTCCCTGTGAGGGTGGGCAGGTTCTGACACAAGTTGGGCAGAGAAGCTGTGGCTGCCCCATCCCTGGAAGTGTCCAAGGCCGGGTTGGACGGAGCTTGGTGCAACCTGGGCTAGTGGAAGGAGTCCCTGCCCATGGCAGGGGGGTGGGATGAGGTGATCTTTAAGGTCCCTTCCAACCCAAACCACTCTGGAATTCTGTGGTTCTATGAATATTTTGCCCTTGTAGGAGGTCGCAACAGAGCTGGTTACTCAGTTCTGGTTGATGTGCTGAGCCTCTGCAAGGGAAGGGGCTCAATCCATTTGTTTGCCTTGGAGTTATTTAGAAATCTTGCTGGAGGGCTCCTGCCGATTTGGGGTGGCCATGGGCACATCCCTGAGCACATGGGACAGTGGAGCTCCCAGGAGCTCCCACACTGGCACAGGGACTTGCTTGAGGAGTGGCAGTGGCAGATGCCAGTGGCCACTTTGGTGTGTTGGCTGTGTGAAGAGGGAGGTGCTGGCACACGAAATGTGGCATGCAGTGCTTCCCAAGGGTGGGTCCTGTGGCATTTCCCAGACAAACACTCAGGAGATGCCCCCCTGTGCTGCACCAGTGCTTTCTGCAGACACCCAGCCTTGCTCTGCCTTTGGTGGTGACCATTAATTTGAAGGAAAACAGGAAAAACTGGTTCAGTGCATTTAGAAAACTTGAAAATTAGAGGATGAACATACCTGTGCCATGAGATGGGGGGTCCCCAAGCTGGCTGGGGGGCTGGACCTTCCCCAATCACCCCTGGTCACACCCAGTGTTTGCACAGGCTGAGCTTCACCCCTGGGCTCAGCCCCTGCCACGTTTGTGACATTGGGATCAGCTAAATGGGTACATGGCACAGAATGAGGGGCTGTGGCTGCTCCTGAAACCTCACAATGGCTTGCTAAAAATTTTTTTTTACCCAGGCAGATAGTGATAGGATAAGGGGGAAGGGTTTAAACCAAAAGAGAAGAGATTTAGATTAAATATTAGGAAGAAATTCTTCCCTATGAGGGTAGTGAGGCCCTGGCACAGGTTGGGCAGAGAAGTTGTGGCTGCCCCATCCCTGGAAGTGTCCAAGGCCAGGTTGGACGGGGCTTGGAGCAACCTGGGAAGTGGAAGGTGTCCCTGCCCATGGCAGGGGGTGGGACTGGATAGGCTTTCAGGTCCCTTCCAGCCCAACCCAGTCTGTGACTCTATGATTCTTTTTTTTTCAGTGAAAGACAAGGGGCTTCTGACTTTTCAATGTTGAGGACCCCGTAGATGTGGGGTGCAAATACCAATGCAGAGGAAGGACGAGCTGATCAGTGATTCCCTAATGAAAGGGGAGATGCAGCTTGTCTTGTGAGCTGGACTGGTGCACAGCAACCCACGGAGGGGGAACGCTCTGGTTCCTGTGGGCAAGCCATGGCACAGGGACAATCACCAAGGCAGGGACACCAGTCATGCCAGTGCTCCCTTCTTACTTCCAGCACTTCTTCTAAATTCAAGAGAAGGCAATGGGTTTGTGCTGTGCATGTGCTGGTTGGGGTTTTTCCATGGGAACAGGCCCCTTATCACTAAATCAGAGCCTCTCTGGGCTGGCGGTTCCTTCAGGGTGTCCTTTCACCTGACTTCCCCCAGCAAGGCAGGTGTGTGGACTGGGGCCCACCGGCCTCCCTGGTTAATGATTGCCCATGACTGCTCATGACTTGGTAAACGCCTGGAGCGAACAGGGAGCTGAACCTGAGCGAGGGGAGCCCGTCCTGGTGCTCATCCTGCATCCTGAGCAGCACTCGGGATGCTCCAGCATGTTTGGGTTTGTCCATCTTCCTTCCAAAATCGGTCCTGCTCCTCTGTGCAGATTCAGAGAGTCTGAATGGCAAAGGAATTGGAGAAGTTGGAGAGCTGAGCCTCGCTCGGGTGGTGGCCCCTGGGGTGCTGCCCTGGTGCCCGGCACATCAGCAGGAGGACGGAGGAAAATGCCTGTGTGCCTTAACTTGTGGTATTTAATTTAAAGCCAGACTTTGCTCCTTGCAAATCTGCATCTTGCAAGGGAGAGAAACTCCAGCTCAGAGGCCCAGGCCTCCAAGCAGATATTTGTTTATTTATTAAATAAATAGGTTATTGCTAAAAAGTGCTTGTAATTGTATGTTTCTTATATATCTGCATCTGTCCTGATGCTCTCGGGGGGTGCAGAGGTGTGTGGTGGGACCCAGAGCAGCTCAGCCACCCTCCTGTGCCAGCACCAGCATTGCCAGGCTGGCCCCAGAGCCCCCACCCAGCAGCGCCTTCAAATTACACTCTCCAAAGGCCATTTTATTTTTATCGATTTCCCACCAAACCAGCTATTTCAGCAATGCCTGCCTGACCAGTGGGCTCCGTGTGGCGTGGTTTAATGATTGCACACTTTGTGCTGCTTAAATAGTGCTCAACAAGGAAACGGGGGGGAAAACCACACTGGGATAATCTAACAAAAACAAGGATTATAAAAATGGCTCGGAGGCGCTGGCTGCTGGAAGCAAAACCTATTTTGTGGGTTTGTTGCTGCACCTTTGCTTGGCAAAGAAAAAAAAAAATGGGAGCAGTTGTTGCACTGGTTTTGTCAGCAGATGGGCTGCGCCATCAGTGGCACGGTCACCCGTCTGGAAAGCAATTATGTCGCTTGGCCCGGGCTTGATTTGCACTTCTATTAGCACGGGCTTAACTCTTGCTGCCTTTGGAGGGAGCTGGGTAGATTAGTTCCCCTCGAAAACAAAAAAAATCAAAACAAAATCAAGCCCGTGATGCAAAAAATATCAAAACAAAATCAAGCCCGTGATGCAGCGCAGAAATGTTTCTTTAAAAAAAAAAAAAGGGAAAAAAATCGCCATTTTGATTCAAAATGTTTCAAAAACTGCTGTAAGGTGACCTTAAAATTGAGGTTATTGGTGCCAGTGCAGGAGGAAATTTAAAATAATAAAATAATGTAATGATGAGCAGTGCTGGCTCTGCGGCCTTTTTTACAGCATCGTCAGCTGTGGGAAGTTCTCCTTGTGTAGGTCAAGAAATTCACTGTTAATGTTTTATGTTTAATTCTCTCATTATAAAGAAGGACACGAGTCATGACATTGGCATTCCCGTGGTGCCGGCAGGAGCTGTTGGGAGAAGATCCACTCTTGGCATGCTCGGGGCCCCCAAAACTGGCCTGAACCAGGATAAGGAAAAGGGCAGGGACAGGGACAGGGGCAGGGATGGGGACAGGGGCAGGGACAGGGATGGGGCAGGGGCAGAGATAGGGGCAGGGACAGGGACAGGGGCAGGGATGGGGACAGGACCCTCTCCCATCAGACAGAGCCGGATTTTCTCCCCCAGAGAGCCCTGCACTTCTGTCTCCAGTGTCAGCCAAGAAATCCAGGTGTGGGTGGCTCAGTACATGGATCTTCCACAGGGGTGAAGCTCCCAGTAATTTATTTTAGTATATTTGCTAAAACTTTAATAGGAACTACCAAAAAAAGCCCATATAAAGCCTTAAGTGTTTTCTTTTTTTTTTTTTTGAGTGCAAGACTTTATGAGGTTGAGGTATTGAAGGCTTTCCCAAAATTCAAGTGTGCTGGCACGTGGGATGGGACTTGCAAAGCACCCAGGAGTGGCTCTGGTGGCACAGTGGGATGGCAATGCCAGGGTGTGGGTTTGCAGCAGGGCTGGTTGGTTCAATTCTTCCCAACTTCTTCATTGCCCAAAAGCCTTTTCTTTCTGTCTCTGACAGAGCATTGGGAAGGGCATGGCTTGGTGATGCTTTTAGATTTATTTCCTACTTCTGTTTGAGAAGTAAATGAGTGGGAGTTGCTGGTGACTCCACAAGGTCACTGGGCACGTGGTGTGGCCGTGATTCATTGATGTTTTTTCATCTTCGTTTCATCCAGAAAGGATAAAAAACAGCAGTGAAAAGGCTGGTTTGGAGTTGGTTTGTGCCATCCCTGCTGCCACCAGCTGTGCCATCCTGGCTGCCTCGTGTTGCTGGTGCTGCTGTGGATGGTTCAGCTGGAATGAACCGCTCCCCTGGGCAGCCCAGCTTGGTTTGGCTGCTTGGACCTGGCTGGGGGCACAAGAGGTGCCAGGGGAGGAGTGCAGGGAGAGTCTGTCCCAGTGCTGGGTGCTGCTCCAGCACTGGGTGCTGTTTTGGCAGTAGGTTCCTGCTCCAGTGCTGGGTGTTGCTGCCATGCTGGGTGCCCTCTCCAGCACTGGATGCAGCTCTGACTCTGGGTGCTCCTCTGGTGCTGGGTGCCCACTTTGTCTCTGGGTTCCTGCTCCAGTGCTGGGCGCTGCCCTGGCACTGGGTGTTCCTCCAGCACTAGGTGCTGCTCTGGTGCTGAGTGCCTGCTCTGGTGCTTGGTACCCTCTCCAGTGCCGGGTGCTGCCCTGGCACTGGGTGCCTGCTCTGGTGCTGCTTTGTCACTGGGTGCTCCTCTGGTGCAGAGTTCCTGCTCTGGTGGTTGGTGCCACTCCAGCTCCAGGTGCTGTTCCAGCTCTGGGTGCTGCTCTGGGTGCTGCTCCAGGTTCCTGCGGGATGACCCTCAGAGCTGGGTGCTGGTGGGTGGTGTTGGGAGGGCTCTGTCCATTTTCGTGCCCCGGGGAGCTCTGCTGTGCCCGTGCCCCGGGAATGGCCAGCCCTGGCTCTGCCATCCATTCTGCTGGTCATTAATAGCGCTACTTCTTCTCCACACGAGACTCTTCCTGGGATATCGCGGTAAAACAAAGCAAAACAAAACAACCTTTCTTCCTTCAGTATCTCAAAGGCGCCACCCCCTCCCAAACAAACAAAAAAATCCCGATTCCTCGTCTCCTCTGACGAACAATGACTCATTCAGCTTTTTTGGTTTTGCTGGTTTTTTATTTTATTTCTCATTTTGGCTGTGCCTCCCTGGGGCGGAGCTGGCAGCGGTGCCACGATGAGCATTGCCCAACTCAACCAGCCCCTGCCTTCCCCCCTTTAGAACTCTGCCAAAACTTTTATAAGTGTTTGGACTGAAATTTTCCAAGCCAGGTGTCTGCCTAAGGGGGAAGGTTGCTTGGAGAAGTCACAGTAAAAACTCCCACTGCCCTGGCTGATGAATGGGTGCAGAGGAAGGTGGGTTTGCCTATGGTGGGCCCAAAAAATGGGTGGAGGTGCAGAGGAACCCGACTGTTTTGGGCCCTTAGAGGAGATATTTGCCTTTTCCTGGTCTTGAGGAATTTTTTGAGTTTGAGACCTTCCCTCCTCAATGTGGTTAAGTGATCCACAGGGCTCTGGTGGCCAGTTTGGGGCTGGTGCCATCACTGTGAGCACTTTCCTTCAGGGAAGGAGGAAAACTGGTGCGTGTCAAGTGGGAAACTGGGAGAACATTTTGTGTTCCAGGGCTGTGCCCCTGTGCAAAAACACCCTGATCCAGCTGGGGGTTTAAGCTCAGAAAGTACCTGAGCTGTGAATGCTCAGCTGGGGCCGAGGGGCTGAGCAGAACATCCCTCCTGGGGCCTCGGGGTCCCTGCAGTGCCCAAACCCAGGTGGGAAGGACAGTGCAAATATGGGAGAGGAAAAAAAAACCCCAAAACTGACCAAAAAAAGAAAAGAAGAATAATTTCTAGAAAATATTATTAAAATAATGAAAAATAAAGTAATAAAGAAAAATAGTATTATTTACAAACACTGCAGAGCCACTGACCCAGTCACTCAGTGGCAGCCCTGAGCAGGTCACTGGGGCAGCTGGAAATTTTCCTTTTCCCCCCTTTATTTTCATTTTTCCTGGGTCACACTGGAGGGTTGAGGGTCCCTGGAAGACGTGACGTGTGTTCACCACCTCAGGGCTGTGTCGGAGTGGGGCAGGCTGCGAGCACATTGCACAGGCTGCAATCCACCCAAATTTTGGCAATTTCTGACTTTTTGATTTTGCAACTCAGTTATTTTTTCAGTGTGTGTTTAATGTAAGCCCTGCACAGGCTTAGCTTTCCAGGGTGGGGTTTTAATCCCAGAATTATTGGCTGGAGCTCTTTGCTGGGTGACCGTGGTCGGTCGGACTCCCCAGGATTTGTGAGCCCGGCAGTCGATGCATCCCCTTGTTTGCTTTCTCTCACTTTATCTGCTAATTTCCAGGTTCTTTCACGTTTTTCCTTTCAACCTAATGCCTTAATTCTGGTGCTTTATTAATCTGTCTAATTATGTTGAGTTCAAGTTGTTTGAAATCCACTTATGCTGGTATAGGAAGCACTTACTGTATTAATCAAACGATCCAAGGTGGCTTCTCCTCTGAAGTCCCTCATTTGTGCCGTGCAGATTCCTCCTAATAACAGCGAACTTTGTAACAATGCACTTTCCTCTGTGTTTCCAAGGAGACCCTGAAATACATTAATTCCCTGATTTTTTCCGAGTACACCCATAATTCACCCAGGACTGGGAGATGTTCCCTCGTGCAGACACATTGAACACCACCAGCCTCCCAAAGCTGTGCAGGGCTGGCAGAGGGCTGAGGGGAAACAGCTGCTTAGCACGGGGAATAGTTTCCTCAAAGATTTCAAATATCCTAGATTTTTAATATAGTGCTATATATAATAGAATATTATTTGAGACAGTGCAATTTGAGTGTTTAACATTTGTATAAATATGAGTATTTAATGATAAATAAATATTTAATATTTGTATAATATAATAAATAAATATAAAGTTTTCTTAAATATTTCCAAATTTTATTTAAACAAACTTTTAGGAGCCAGGGTGAGGGAGGGGACCCTGGGAGGGCTCTCGTTTTGGGTGAAAAACATCTCTTTTGCCATCAACCATTTTGTTTCTTTTCCTGGAGAACAGAACCAGCCCTGTGGAGGAAGGTTTGCTCCATCTCTGCAGGAGCAGAATGGTGTCTCCCACCTCTGTTTATTGACTTTCCATGAACATTTTCCCTTGCTGGTTCATTGGTGGGGGGGTTTTCCCCTCAATTTTGTGTTCCTGCACACTCAAGCTCTGTGGTGAACCCTGGGCAGGTCATAAAAAGCCTGCAGGAACCAAGTTTCTGAGTTAGCCAGGAGGTTTAGCTCTGGTTGGAGCTGCACATGGTACAGATCACGGACCATTCGGAGTTGGAAGGTCCCCACAGGGATCACCGAGTCCAGCTCTAAGGGAATGGCCCATACGGGGATCAAACCTTGGCATTATCAGCACCAAGCTCTGACCAGCTGAGCTGTGCAACCAGGGAAAGGAAGGTGGCACAGAACAGGGATGAGTTTAATTCTAGGGCTGACAAGCCCTGTTGCCACAGAAGTTTAACCTGTAGGGTTTAGAGGGGACCAAAAGTGCTCAAAAAGCAGCATCTCGGTTGCAAAGGTATCAGAGATTACACCAGCCATGGTGGCTCTCTGTGAGAAGATGGGAGAAATTGTAGAAATTAGAGGCATTTACGACACTGGACAGCACTTCTACTGATGCCTTAAAAGTCTCTCGTCACCCAGAGCCACCACTGGGAACACCAGGGAAGTGGTGGGACAACCTGTGGCTGGTGCTGCAGCCTCTGAAAGCTCCTGCTCTGCCCTGCTCTGCTTTGGCCTGGCCTAACAGTTAAAACACAGAAAGCCTTGAGGAGTTAGTTCGGTGTTTCTGAGCAAATACAAACGTGGGGCTCTGCAGGAGCGTGAGAGGGACAGGGTGGGTTGGCTCAGAGGGACCTTGAGCATCCTTCTGCCTTAGCCTGTGGCTACCAGGAACTTCTTCAGACAGCAGTTATCAGAATAAGAGTTGGGTACCAATTCTTTTCTCCCCTCATCCTCTTTGTGCTCCCCTGCCCAGGGAAGATGGTTGGTTGTGTGCTGCGTGGTTTGGGAATGGGGGTGTTCCCAGCTGGAATGGTCCTCCCAGCACATCCCAGCCCCTCTCCTGAGCTTAAGTGTGTCACGCCAATAATAGCATTAAGGTTTCAAACTGAAGGAGGGGTACTTTTTTTGTGTGTGGTGGTTAATGATTAATTAGGTCAAATTCTCCAAAATTAGGCTGCTGGAGAAGGAATGGGCCAACAATTTGCATTTTGACAAAACCTTGCAACAGAAACCAGTGGGGGCTGACTCCACCTCCTCCCCCTGCACTCTTCATCCCGTGCCCGAAACTCACTTTTCCCCAGAAGAGGTTCATTTTTAAAATTGTATCCATTAATATCCCAATTTCCTTTCCCCCCCCTTTTCAAACCTTGCATTAAACCCCTGTAGATTCTGCTTTAAGTAGGCAATTAAGCTAACAACATAATTATATCCCTTAATGCTCATTTTAACCGGTTTAGAGAAGAAACAAAAGGGGAAAGCAGCTTCAAATATATGGAAATAAAAGCTCAGTTGTAAAGATATTTTTGATACTCGTGATAATTTGTGCAAAGTGCAGAGTTGGCCCATTAGAGGCTGTGGGGAAAGCCTGGAGGTCACATTTAAGAGCCTCACGGGCACTGTGGGGTTTTACCTTCTGAATGTCCTTTTTCTGAACCCTCTTTGGCTGCAGATTTCGGGAGATCCCAGGAGACTCCAGAGCATGTCCACTTCATATTGCAGCATCGTGGCTGCATAGCTGTGGCCTGATAGGGTTTTCTTTCTTTTTATTACCTCGGCAATTAGTCACCAGAGACCCATAGTGAGCCTGTGAACTGCTGCTGCTCCGTCTGTGCCAGCGCAGGATGCAGCTGGAGAGAGCTGCTGGAGCCGGGGCAGGGACAGGGCTGGGGTGGCTGTGCCTCGTGGCAGGAGCAGCATCGCTGCTGTGGGCTCTGCAGAGCACACCACGACCACAAAAATCTGTCTGCGAGGCACAAAGGCCTCTGAAAGCCGTCGGAGCCAAAGAGCTGCTTTGGCAATGTGAGCATTGCTGGGGCACTTGGCTGGGGCCTGACTCTCTGAGGTTGACTGTGAGAGGCTGATGGTGCAGCACAGGCTCTGTGGGCACTGCTGGCCTTGGCAGAGCAGAACACAGTTGGAACAGAATGGTTTGGGAAGGGATTTTTAAAGCCCATCTTGTTCTAACCCCCTGCCAGGGCAGGGGCAGCTTCCACTAGACCAGAGTGCTCAGAGCCCTGTCCAACCTGACCTTAAATGTTTCCAGACATGGGGCAGCCTCAGCCTCTCTGGGCCACCTGTGCCAGGGGCTCACCACCCTCACTGTGGAAACATCTTCCTTATATCTACTCTAAATCTGCCCTCTTTTAGTCTAAAACCATCTCCCCCTTGTCCTGTCACTACGGTCCCTGCTAAAAACTGTCCCCAGTTTTCTTACAAGCCTTACTTTCTTTAAGTACTGAAAAGCCACGATGAGGTCTCCCTGGAGCCTTCTCTTCTCCAGGTGGACACCCCCAGCTCTCCCAGTCTGGCTCCAGAGCAGAGGGGCTCCAGCCCTTGGAACATCTCCGTGGCCTCCTCTGGATTTGCTCCAGCAGCTCCACGTCCTTCTTGTGTTGGAGACCCCAGGGCTGGAGGTGGCTCTGCAGGGGGGTCTCAGAGGTGCAGAACCCTCCTTGTCCTGCTGCCCACACTGTGAGATCAGCCCAGGATGTGTTTGGTGTTCTGGGCTGTGTTCACCTTCATTCTCCTTTGCCCACTCCCAGTGGAGGAGCCATGCCAGCAGCTCCACCCATGTCTGTGGATCCTGGGACAAGGGATGGTCCTGCCTCAGGGTGCAGGTGACAGTGATCATCTACAGCTAGTGAGGAGCACCAGCTTGATCATCTTGTCTGGATCATTCAGGTGGACAGAAGACAATTCATATTTATCTTTCTTATGGAAAGGAGGCAGCCTGAGCTGAAGCAGCTGGGATCCTTGAGCACACCGGCAGGGTTGTGTGCCGTGTTTGGTCACGCTGGCCTGGAGGCACCCAGGTTTGTGGGGACAGGGGGCTTGGATAGGGAAATGTTCAGACAATCATTTCTTCAGGAGCTTTGATGACCTGCAATATGCTGGCTGATGGGTTCACCAGTCACTAGAGGAGTCGGTGTGGGTTGTACCAGAGATCCTCCCCTGGAGAACCCACCCTGCAGACACTGCCCACCAGGAAGGCAGTGGGCACCTGGAGCTGTGGCTTCATGGACTGGAGTTTCTGTTAACATGAGGGAGAAGGCACCTTGTAGTTCAGTGTCAGTACACAAACAAATAATCATTAGTTAATAAGAACTTTCCATTTTTGGAAAGGTGGTCTGGTTAGAAGCCACCAAGGTAGGAACTAGAAGTTGTCTGTGTCATTCCTAGTGTATAGGGGGATCGTCTCCCTTAGGAATGGGATTTGAGGGTCTCAGTTGGCAAAAGAATACAATGTAATTAACTGGATATTGGCCTTCCATCTGAAAAACAAGTGCTAGATAAAATGTGAGGGAATTGGATGGAAGGAAGGGTGCTGTTCTTTTTTGGGTAGCATCTATCACATGACTTGCTAATCATCACAGAATCATGGTTGGAAAAGCTCCCTAAGATCTTTGAGTCCAACCATTAACCCAGCAGTGCCAGGCCACCTCTCCCCACGATGTGACAGCAGGGACTGTTCTCAGTGTCATGTCCTGGGTTATCTCCAGCCCCACTTCAGTCACTGTCCTGCCAGGTGTTCAGCTTGTCCTGGCAGGGGCAGGTTTGTCCATGGGACACTGCTGGGCTCTTGAACCTGTGCCCCAAGAGGCTGGAGGAATCTGACCTTTCTCATGCTCTGAGCCTGGTTATGGGTTACCTGACCCTTCCCTCCTCACCAAAAACACAGCACTGTGGCATGTTCCCAGGTGTCTGCCAGCCCAGAGCAGACCTTGGAGCTGCTGGAGCTTCAGTGGCTCCAGCCTGGGGTGTCTGCTCACTCTTCGGGGTGTCACAGTGGGTGATATGATGAAGGACTGGAGATGCCCCATTTAAGTTGCCATTTCACTAAACCCCATTTAAGTTGCCATTTCACTAAACAAGATGCCCTTGAGTGTTTGCAGTGGTGCAGCTCTCTCTGGGCACCCTGTCCTGCCCCTGCCTGGGGGGCCATGTCTCTCTCCAGAGACCTTCCCCAAACTCAGGAACATCCTGTGTCCTCCGTCGTGTTTAGGACCATGTGGAAGCAAAGAGCACCAAAGCAGAGGTCCCTCACCCAGGATGGAATTTGGGATTTGAGCACAGTCCCCAGTGTTCCCTGGGCTTTTATACAGATGCTCTGAACTGTCACAGCTTCCCTTGGTTTTAGTCCCACGCTTTCAGTTTGACATGCAGAAAACACTCCTTGGGCTGCAGAAGTTTCCCAGAGTCATTCAGTGGAGATGCTGTGCCTGAGCCAGTGCCCAGATCAGTGATACACCCTGTTCCTTGGGCACAAAACAGCTCATCCAGAAAACATCCAGTGCTGCTGCTGAGCTAAGCCATGATGTGAGGGCAGAACAAAGCCCCAAGGTGAATAATTGTCTGTGATGAACTGTAGGTGAGCAGCAGTTTCTCTTTTCTAATGGACAAGCCAGGGGACTCTGGCACAGATTGTCTTTTCCCAGCCCAGCATCTCCTCCAGCTGGTGCTCAGCTGGTGTCCGAGGGTTTCTGGAGGCATCTGGAGGAGGAAACAGCCCTTGGCCTGATACTTTTTCATCCAAAGGACCACAGTTCTTTTTCAGTGGGTTCATTGCTCCTTTCTCAACTTGGAGGCCCAACCAGCCCTGCCTATCTCTGGCAGCAGCAGCCTGTGCTGCCGGGAACCCCAGATGCCATTTGGGAATGGGCATGGGCACTTGGGGATTTCTCTCTCATCCCTCAACATGACCCAGGGCAGCATCAGAATTCTGGGAACCCAACTTCACCTGGCTTTTCTTTCTCAGGATTGGCAGCAGCTCCTGCCCTGCAGACTGGCAGAGGACTCAGGATGCTGCCTGCAAAATTCAACCCCAAAAGAGATCCTGTAAGAACATTTGTACCTTTTTTGCATCACATTGGAGGTTTTCCAAGAAAAGTCTGTCCCCTCTTCAGGGCTGTGCAAATAACAGATATTTTTGGTTTTCTCGAAGCTCTGAAAAATTGAAAGATTCCTTTTCAGGTTGAGCCAGAAGAAAAATAAATGGATTTTAATTTTTGTGTTGCCCAGAAAATAAGGACTATCTTCTTGGGTAGCATTGGCTCAAACAGAATCTGGGGTTTATAAGTGCTTCATTTAGATTTTGAGCACATCTTGCAGTTCTTGCTTAAAAAAATAAATAGGATGTATTTTGCCTGCATGAATCAGAAAATTTTAAATGTCAGAGACTGTGTCACTTCCACTCTCTGAAAATGAGTGTCATGTTGTGCAGTGTGAGTGGTGCGGCAGCAGTGACACGAATCCACGCCGTGCTCGGGGTCGCTGTGCAGCACTCTGGGCCCAAAATCATTTCCCTGCACCTCGGGGCCCTCGTTTGTTTGGGCTCCAGGAACGATGGAGAACTGAAGGTTGTGCCAGTTGGGTCCTGGTGATGTTGAAAAGCAGGTTTTTAGCCCAAAAGTTGCACGGAGACGGCGATTTGGGAGTGAGGAGGGTGCGGATCGATGGTCCAGGGGGCCATCCCGCTCTCCCAGAGCCGAGGGTTTGAGCAGCTCCGGGGCAGGGCTGGGGGTCCCATCCCTCTGCCCTTGGGCTGTCTCAGCAGGAGCCCTCCTGGAGCCCTCACGGGTTCGATGGGCCCAGGAAATGTTGGTTTTCCCCTCATTTCCCAAATTCCCATCGTTCCTGGGAAGCCGACAGAGCCACCGCCCCTGGGGAGAGCTGCAGCTTTCCTGGGGTTTTTGGTCTGGTTTTTAGTTGGTTTTTTCTTTTTTTTTTTCCTTTTTTAAAATCTTGGAGGTTTGTTTATTTGTTGATTTAGATCAGCCCAGGAAGTCGATCTGGTGATATTTATAGGATTTGTGGTTGGCTGATGGGAGTTATTTTGCAAGCAGAATTTCTAAGAATTCTACTTTCAGCTTTTTCTCCAACTTCATTTCCTCCCCTTCCTTCTCTTTTTTCTCTTTTTACTATTTTTTCTTGCTTTCTTTTCTTATTTTTTTGGTTTTTGAGGGAGCCAGGCAGACTAAATTCTTTCTGAATTTCCCCCCTGTAATTACTGCTCTTTTTTAAGTTTGAAGAAATTACCCAGCTTTGTGTGCCTTTCCCCTTCTTACTTTTAGAGCAATGTGGTTTGCCTTTTTTTCCCTTTCCAAAGCAAAATTACCACCATTTCATGCTATTTAAACAAGCCAATCATACAAAACTGGGAGAGGAGGTGAGGTCCCACAGTTACCCTGCCAATGGAGAATGTCTTAGTTTCAACCTCACAGCCTGTCTCTAAATGCTACAAGGGGTTTTTTTAATAAGGATAAAATTCATGTTTTATAAGGATAAAATTCATATTTTGCAAATGGACAGCCTTTGGCACTGGCCTTGGGAGCAGGTCTTGTGTGCCAGCCTTGGAGGAGACCCTTGGCCAGGGCTGAACCTCCTCATGGTGCTGTTCCCAGCACGGTCTCACTGTGATATTTATCAAATTAAGCTTTTTTTAAATTCTAGATCTAATTTTCTGCCTTGGATTGTGTTTTTCAAATGTTTCATTTTTCATTATTTATCTCTGATGTAACATTGTCCTTGCATCTGTGCAGTGCTGTCAGTTACGGGGGACCCAAAGCATTCTTCTGAATTTACCAAAAAAGTGGTAAAACCAACTCCAAAATGCACAGTTCTGCCCATGGATCACATGACTCCCACAGAAACCCAGAGGACTTGTCCCTGAGCTGGAGCAGCTTCTCTGGGACACACCCCAAGCAGGTTTAGAGGCAAAGTTTGAGCCCTGTGAAAGCTTCTCCCAAGTGGTTCTTCCTCACCGGCTCCTTGTGGCTCTGAGATCCACCACCTGGGGCTGAGGGTGTCCCAGCAGTGCCCTGCCCTCTGAGGATATTCTTGACATCAGTTGGGTTTGGTTTTAAGTTTTCCTTGTGTGTTGGGCCTGAGTTCTGACACACCAGCAGGATGATCCGGATGTTTCTGTCCTTTCCATGCTGGGAAGCCCCGGGAGGTTTCATGGGCAGATGAGAGATATCCCAGTTTGGAGATCGGTTTTCCTCCAGGTCCAGGCTTGGCTGACTCTTTCCCAGGATCCTTTGTAATGCTCAGAGATCAGGATTTGTGCATCTGGGATAGCTCCTGAGGCAGGTGGGCCTGGATCTGATGGGCCATCCTGCTGTCAGGTGCTTGTCGTGCTCCCATGTGGACCAGGAGAGCAGCTCCCGTGGGGTTCCCACCTTGCCATGTTGCACGGGCACACGTGCTGGGATTTGGACACCCCACTGCTGGGAGCTTGGGGTGTCTCCTGGATGGTCTTTGCTTTGGCCAAACCGTGCTGAGCTCTACAGCCATCAGGATGGCCTGGAGGCTCTGCCTCCACACATCTCCAACCACCAAAATCCCCTGCTTGGGCTGGGGTTGGGCAGGGTTGTTTTGGGGTAGATTAAACTGTTGGTGTTCAAGATAAGGTGGTTTCTCAGGTTGTCTCCTCCCATCAGCTGAGCTGTGGTGAGAGAATCATCAAATCACAGACTGGTTTGGGTTGGAAGGGACCTTAAAGATCATCCAGTGCCACCCCCGGCCATGGGCAGGGACACCTTCCACTATCCCAGGTTGCTCCAAGCCCTATCCAACCTGGCCTTGGACACTTCCAGGGATGGGGCAGCCACAGCTTCTCTGCCCAACCTGTGCCA
>JAWWTY010000036.1:10422406-10435415 GCA_035222235.1 Margarornis squamiger
ACACCCCCAGCTCTCCCAGCCTGGCTCCAGAGCAGAGGAGCTCCAGCCCTTGGAGCATCTCCGTGGCCTCCTCTGGACTTGCTCCAGCAGCTCCATGTCTTTCCTGTGCCAGCGGCTCCAGAGCTGGATGCAGTGCTCCACGTGACATCTCAGGAGGGTGGAGTAGAGGACAATCCCCTCCCTTGCCCTGCTGTTGGGGTGAGCCCAGGACATGCCAGTTCTCCTGGCCCGCTCCACATGTGCGGTGCTTCCTCTGAAACCCAACTTTCAGCTCTTTCCCACCCATCATGTCAACCTGGAGCTGCTCAGGTGGATGGTTCCTGCCTTGGGAATGCCATGGGGTGGGGCTCAGATGTTCATCAGACCCATCGGGCCCATGAGATGCTCCAAGGCAAAGGCAGGAGATGTTCCTACTCACAACACCCCAATGTAGTGACACGGGTGGGATTCCCTGAATAAATAAGTCCTATTTTAATTTTATTTTTTTCCTGTGTGCACTTGTAGCTTGTTAGACATGTTTGTTTTATCAACTTGGAAAAGTGCCTGCAAAATGGGATTTTTTAAAAAATTGATTTCCTGAGAGTTTCCTGTGAAATTGGAAGCCTGGAAAAATGGGTGGGTTTCTGGAATGCTCTCACATGGCTCCTTCACCCCCTTTTTTTTTCCCCAAGTAAAAAATAACAATACCTTCCTCCCCCCCAAGGTTTCATTCCATATACATTTATTCTTCAAAAATATTTCCAGCTGTTTCTTTTGCTGGGAAACTCATACCAGCTGTAAACAACTGCTCCATGCACATAATTCTGTTGTTTTGCCCGGTCACTCTTATTTTCCAGCTTTTATAACCTGAGAGTTCACAAGTAATCGGTAATGCCTTTTCTCCTCTTCACCCTCAATTTGATTATTTTTCTCATAAAGAATGGAGTAAGGAGAGCACTGAGCAACAGGAGATGGAAAAAATATTTTGATTACTTTTCAGTTGCTTATAATCAAGGAGTAACTCCTTAAATCCAGACCAATTTGCTGCATTGATTTATTCATAATTTTAATTTCATGACTGTTTCGGGAGAAAACAAAGGTACATGAGGTTGAAGCTTTTTAATACTGGTTTGAACATTTGTAGTTTTAGGTTAAAATTTATTTAATGTTCCCTTTCTCCAGTTATTTCTGCTGGCGTGTGCTACTCCAATCTCCCTGGGCTGCCAGGGGAGAAAAATTGAAATTCAAAGCACAAATTCTGCCAGTACTTTCAGCAAGTTCATAAAATTCCTCACATGAATATTCCCTTGACTCAGAGGCAGCAGCTCACAGCCCTTAAACATGTCTGTGACTACCTGGAGTGTGGGGAGGGGGGGGACACATGGACACCTGGGCTCTTCAGGGGTGGGGTTATTCCATTTGGAGAGGGCTCAGCACCTGGTGGGGCTCAGCTCAGTACCTGGTGGGGCTCAGTTCAGTTCCTGGTGGGGGGCTCAGCACCTGGTGGGGCTCAGCTCAGTTCCTGGTGGGCTCAGTTCCTGGTGGGGCTCAGCTCCTGGTGGGGCTCAGCTCAGTTCCTGGTGGGGCTCAGCTCAGCACCTGGTGGGGCTCAGCTCAGCACCTGGTGGGGCTCAGCACCTGGTGGGGCTCATTCCCTGGCTAGCCTTTGGTGGGATTTCTCCTTGCCTCACTGATTTTGGTGTTTTCACCCAGGTTTCAGCCCCATGTGTGCCTTTTCCAGCAGTAATTTGACCTTTTCTATTTAAAACTCTTTTGAAGAACTTGTAATTCTGAGTGACTGAGACATCTCAGCACTGAGGTAGATGCAGGCAGCACACCCAAGGTAGTAAATGATTATGAAATGGGAAGACAATAAGCAGTAGACAAGAAGTAAATCCAATGAAACTGAAGAAGGAGAATAATGTCTAGACTTTAAGTGTGATTTTTCATTAGTATTATTTTCCTACCTCTAGTTTTTACCTCCATGCTGCAACTTTCTCTGTCCCAGGTAAGAATGTGGGGAGAAGCCTGAGGGAAACCAGTTTGCAAGACTAAGCTAAAAAAAACCCTAGAAAGAAGTTAAAATAAAAATAACTGTCATGCCAATATGAAGAGAATTGAAACCAGCAGAGTGAGGGTCAGAAGTGTCACTGTGAGGGCTGAGGGGATCGTTCCCCTCTTGTCTTCTCCAGTGAGACCCCTCGCTTGTGCCTGCCCTTTGTGTTGGGCTGAGCAAGGATGGGTTTGTCATTAGTGTTTGTTGCTAATTAGTATTTGGGAGGCACTTGTGGCTTCCCAGGGACTGGGAACTACGGGAAGGTGAGCAGTGAGAAACGTCATCAGCTGTTAATTATCCCCAGTACCACTGGAGAGGGGGGTCACTCCACACCACCATGGGTGGGACTGGAGGAGAGTCCTGGCACGGCTGGCCCGGGGGCTGCAGCGTCTCCTGTGCAGCTGCAGCTGCTGCTCCCTCCAGGTGGAAAGTCCTGGGTGTCCGTGAGGAGGGAGTGCTGTGATCCTGCAGGACCACGACCTCAGTGATGGTGCTCACTGGTGTAGGGTCTCCCTTGACACGTGTCCTGTTTGGGGTTGGCCACCACAGGAAGGGGATGTGGCTGGGCTTGGGTGATGGTGTGTTACCATCTGGAAACCGCTGATCTCTTTTTGGGCTGAACAACCCTCTCTGCTCATTTGCATGTGGAAATGTGGTGGAAGTGCTCTGGTGGCTGCTCAGTAACTGTGTGAATTTTGGTCTGATCAAACACGCCCCAGACATGGGGTGGCAGAGCCACCACGTGGGGAATGCCAGGCTCCCTGTGTCCCCAGGCACCCAGCTGGGATGCTCTGTGTGTCCCACACGAGTGCTGGGGACAGGTCATGTCCCTGTAGATCAGTCACATCCGCACCTTCCCATGAGAATCTGGGAAATCTCAGTGTTAAAACATGTCTTTCTAAAGCTTGGCCTGAGTGCTGTGTATGACGGGGAGTAAATGAGCAGCTTCCCCTCCCACTGGAGACCTTCCTGTGCCTGTGATGGAGCTCACACACCATCACATCTCCTCCACTTGGACGGGTGGTCTGTCCGTGGGGGTTTGGTGCCATCGTGTCCCAGATGTCCCCTGGCTCCTGCAGTGCAGGTGCTGAGCGTGCCCTGCACGTGTCCCCAGCAGGTTTGGTTTGTACCATTGTTGGTTCCGAAATCCTCGGTGCCTCCTCGGTCCTTGTCCCAGGCGTGGCAGGATCCGCAGGTGCCTCTGCGGCCGGGATGGGACTCGCTGCCTTTGTCTTGTGCTGTCCTCAAGCAGCAAACCCTCCCCTGGGCTCAGCTCAGAGGGCTCAGATCTCTCAGATTTTGGTTTTTACCATCAGATTTTCCCCCTCACTACAGGAACAAGCTCTGACCTTGGCAGTGGCTTTTCCCATGGCAGGGCAGCAGCTGAGGACCAGGGCGAGATTCCAGCAGGAGTTTTGACACTATTTTCTAGAGCTGCCACTGCCATCCCCAGCTCAGGTCTCAGCGGTGTTGCCCCACGGTCAGGACAGGGGGTGTTTGCAGACCCCACAATGGATTTTGGGGGATGGGGAACCCTCTCCTGGGGCTCAGCTCGGCCAGGGGACCGGGAAGGTGCCTCAGAGCTTCCATTTCCTCCTTGCTGTGATTTTTTTATTATTATTTTTGTTGTTTCTTGAGGGGAAGTTGCAGCTGAGGAAATAGGCAATGCATTCCTCTGCCCGAGGACTTGTTCCCTGGTGGAAAATTCATCCCATTTGGAGATGGCCCTGATGGATTGGCAAAGGTAAAGGATGAGGAGGGGACAAGCCACAGCAGCCTGAAGCATCAGAGATCTTTGTCCTTTGTGCAGGGAATGCACCAGAGGAGGTTTAGATTGGAAATTAGGGAACATTTCTTTGTGGAAACAATGGTCAGACATTGGCAGAGGCTGCCCAGAGCAGTGGTGGAGTCACCCCTGGAAGTGTTCAGGTGTAGATCTGGCACCTGGGGACACGGGTCAGTGGTGGCCTTGGCAGTGCTGGAGGAACAGCTGGATCGATGATCCTGGAGGGCTTTTTCAGCCTTAATGATTCCAAGATTCCATGATTCCATGATTCTGAGCACCCAGGCACGGCCTCTGCTCTTATCCCCTGCTGGCTCAGAGGTGCTCCCTTCTCTCTGTAAAGGTTGGGGATGTCAGTGGGTTGGGAGGGTGGGAAGGAGATCATGGGCTGGGGCAGGGACCTGTGGTGTCACACAAACCTGGGCTTTGGGGCCCCTCAGCAGCAGAGGCAGCAAAACCCCAAATGAAATCGGGGCACGGGCATATTTGTGGGTCCTTGTGCTCTGCAGATGTTTCAGTGCGATGTGGGCCTGCTTTTCTTTCCCCTCCTATTTAATAAAAATTAAGTAGGAAACTGCCAGTGTCTTGCCCTTTGTTTAAAGGGGGGAAAAAAAAGGCAAAATAAAAAAAGCACTTCCTGCTTTTTCTGTGGCTCTGAAGTTAATAACCCCAGACAGCACAGGTAGCTGGCCTGCAGTTATTTTTATGGCACATTCCTGTGTCAGCCCTGTTTTCAGATGCTTCTCCCTTTGCCAAATTTTAATGCTTTGGAGTGAAATTTTCCACGCTGGGCGCTGCTGGCTCCTTAAAAAACTGAGTGTGTCTTTTGTGTTTCAACTCAAATTATTCAGCAGTCTTTGGGAAGGCGCTTGGGGGAAATAGGGTGTGGGTTTGGGTTTTTTTTCTTCTTTTCCTCAGGTAAACAATTTCTCCCTTTTATGGAGTGGAGAGGGAAGGTGCTGTGTGAGAGGAGCTGGGGTGAGCAGGTCCTGCTCCTCCTGCCACCCCCAGGCACAATTAGGGACATGTCCCTTTGGGATGGAGTTGGAGGCCAGTCATGAAGGGTCGCTGTGCATGAATAAATAACTAAATGGATTTCAACCCATTTTGTCCCTGGGGAGGACAGTGGCAGTGGCAGTGGCATTGGGGGGTCCCACTCCTCTGTCCCACACCCATGGGAGCTGATCAGAGTGTGGTGTCCATGGATGCAAATCCAAGCGATTTGAAAACTTGTTTTTAGTCATGATTTAAGTGATCAGGCAGAAAGCCTATGCTTAAATGAACTGAAATATCACTTAACACTTCTATTGCTTTTAGTCATTTTTTTGTTTTGCTGTAACTGTTAAAATGTTGGGGATTTTTTCCCAATATGGTGTAGCCCTCCTGATAAACATGGAATTCTCGGGTCACTTGGACATCTGCTTGCACCCCTATTTTCTGACACGTTATCCTGTTGGGAGATGTTGACTGATACATTTCTTATTTATCAGATGATTTCCTCTTCACTTACAGCTCCAGTCGAGCAGCATATGGCCTGAAACCACATTCTGCTCTCAGGCATTTTAATTTAAAAGCTATTTATTAGCATTAGTTAAACAAAACTACCTTAAACATACCCAGTATGTACAAAAGCAACTTTAGGAATCATATTTTGAATTGGGGATGGTTTTAGGGGGGAGATTCCGTGACTGATTCTCCAGCCTGTGTTTCAGTGCCCCGTGTCCAGCCTCCCTCTCACTGGCAGGTGCAAACTCTGCTCTGCTTTTTCCATTGGGAATGAAGAAATCACCCAAATAAATGGTTTGGGTTCTCAGGAGCACAGGAGGTTTCTGTCCCCCTTCTCAAAGACGTTGCTTTGTTGGAGGCTGCTCTGCCCCATTTTGGCATGTTCTGGTTAAATGGTGATTTCAGCCATTCACATCTTTGACCTGTTTATAGTATTTGTTTTCCTCAACAATGTTTTATTTTAAGTGGATTTTGTTTTTGAATGAACAGGCTGGGAGAGCTGGGGGGGGGTCACCTGGAGAAGGGAAGGCTCCAGGGAGACCTGAGAGCCCCTTCCAAAGCCTAAAGGGGCTCCAGGAGAGCTGGAGAGGGACTTGAGACAAGGGATGGAGAGAGAGACAGGAGGGAATGGCCTCACAGTGACACAGGGCAGGGATAGATGGGATATTGGGAAGGAGTTCTTCCCTGTGAGGGTGGGCAGGCCCTGGCACAGGTTGGGCAGAGAAGCTGTGGCTGCCCCATCCCTGGAAGTGTCCAAGGCCAGGTTGGACAGGGCTTGGAGCAACCTGGGCTGGTGGAAGGTGTCCCTGCCCATGGCAGGGTGGGACTGGTTGGTCTTTCAGGCCCCTCCCAACCCAACCCAGTCTGGGATTCTGTGACTGAGAGCATGGCCTGCAAAAGGCAGCAGTGACTCTCAGTATTTGATTCCCAATGGCCGGTCTTCAAAATAAATGGCAAAAGCTTATTCGAGCCACATTCTAAAAGGTGTGTGTGCACATCTTCCAGCTTCAACCTGTGCTCAAGGAGCCTTCCTTCTTGGCTTTCCCACCTGCACATACCCTGAACAATCAGAGGAAATGATCTTCCCATGCTTTGGATGGACAGGTGGTCTCAGGAACCGCAGGAGCTGGAGGTCTGGCATTGAATCATCCTGCAGCCTTAGGATGGCCTGGGATTTGCTGTGCTGGGCACTGCGTGGGTGCTGAACTAAACTGGGCTGTTCCCAAAAAATCTGGCAATTAATGTGATGTTTGGAAACTGGAACAGTGTGTGAAGGCGTGTCCTGGTGGCCCTTCTGGTGAGGATGTCTTTCCACATCCATGGAGAACTTAAAGCTTGAATACATAATCAGGTTTTAGAAGAGAAAACTCAAGTAAATAATATTTCCGTGCAGAACTTGCCCCTTCTGTTAATGGATCATTGGCATTTTTGCCTCTGTTTTGTTTTCACACCTCAAACTGGCCGCACCAAACCTTGACAAAAGCTCTGTCTGCTGCAGCAAAGGGCTTGGTAAGGGGAGGGGAGAAGGGAGTTTGCTCCTGGTCCTGGGTTTGAGACTGATCCATGGCCTGTTTTACCAGGAGACTGTCACAATGTACAGGGGCAGGTTTGGTGCTGGGCTGGTTAATCCTGAAGACTGCGTTGGGATAATGTCCTGCAGAGGGTCAGAATTTAGTGGAGACTGGGACAACATGATCTTCAAGGTCCCTTCTAACTCAAACCAGTCTGGGATTCTATGGATGGGCCTATTTCAGCATCCAGAAACCTTTAAAACAGGTACATCTGATCTGGTCTGGGCTTGGCTTGGTGTTCAGGTCTAATGGATCATCTCCAAGAGCATCCTGGCTGTGTGAAACCATCTGAATTGAGAGCTCTTACCTCTTGTGGTACCTTTTCCCCCTCTTTTTTTCTTATTAGAAAGTTCTTCCTCAGCTTTCCTGCTGGTGGGGTCAGCACTGGTGGGTCACTGTTGTCCCTCCCTTGCTGTGCCCTTCCCCTGGGTCATGTCCTTTGCAGTGGTCTGTGCTGTGTCCTGAGAAGGCAGAGCCCATGAATTGCTCATGGAAAGAGGTCAGAAAGCAAAAAAAAGTGCCATGTTAAATAATAATAAAAAGGACAGAGAGAAGAAATCAGGCAGGGCAGACTGAGGAAGGTAAGACAAGGAGAAGTAAATAATAAAATGGTGTGTTGGCCCAGAAGGGGCTGTGCAGGGGCTGGGGGATAGTTGGGGTCCCCATGTCACTTATTTCCAGCAATGCAGTCACTCAACCCCAACTGCAGAGCTGAGAAGGAACATGAAATGGGTGACAGGCATGGTGGGGGTGGGGCTGGGTGGCAAATCCCAGCGAGGCACAGCCAACACGGGGTGTGACTGGGAAGGAACCGTGGTGTGGGGACATGGCCAGGCTGGGGGGGGGACTGGGACCCCTGCACAGGGTGCACCCAGCAGTAATGCAGGTGTGGAGAAAGTTGTCCTTATGTGGAGGATGAAGAACTTTGCAATCTCAGGGACTTTTCCAAAGCTGAGGTTGGCTCTGTGCTTCCTAAACAGGAATATTTTCATTTTTGGGACTATTTAGTGGTGAGGTGCTGTGGGGGTGTTCAGACTGTGCCTTGGGCTTTGCCCTCAGGATTTTGTGCCTTCCATGAACAGTCATCCAGGTGACCTTTGTGTTCCCCAGAGGGTGGTGGGCACTGCCCAGGCTCCCCAGGGCAGTGGGCACAGCCCCAAGGCTGCCAGAGCTCCAGGAGGGTTTGGATGATGCTGTGAGGGACAGGGTGGGATTGTTGGGGTGTCTGTGCAGGGCCAGGAGTTGGATGGATGATCCTTGTGGGTCCCTCCCAGCTCAGGATATTCCATGATTCTATGATTCTGTGGGTTGTTTTCCCATGGAATTCTAATGGCAGGAGCCAGGGCAAGGTCCCTGTGATGGGGGATGTGGCTCATGGGTGACCTACAAGGTTGGGTTGTGCACAAACTCCTTGAACAGACAGCGAAGTGCCCCATCCCTGGGGGTTTCGAGGCCCCAGCACCCCACAAGGTTTCTGCCCTGGCTCTATAAAGTCTCCTTTCCCCCTTTTCCCCCTTTTTTTTTTTGTACACACAGATCTAATCTTCTAGAAAATGCCCCGAAGGTTTGAGCAATCTACCAGTTGCAGGAACCCATAAAGCTTTTTTTTTTTTCCCCCATTGTGTAAGCATGACAAATCATTAATTTTTGATTGATTGCTTTGAATTATGGGTGCTCTGACATCCTTTCTGTAGCTGAACAGCTGTATAACAAATGAACATATCAGTGCTCACAAAAGATTGGAGATCTAACAGAAGCAATTACATTGTCAGCTCCTCCCTTCTGGCTTTTCCCAGGCAATGGAGGGAGGAAATTTTTTAGCAGAAATTCCTCAAGTGGCTCACAATAATAATAATAATCATCATAATAATAAAAAAATACCTTTTTGTAATTGAATTAGATTTTTATCTCTTCATTTCCAGTGGATTTCGTATCCCTTCAGAAGCCAGGATGTGTTTCTGCTTTGTGAAACTTGGAGAATCCCTTTGAAGAAAATTTTACATGAAGAATTAGAAAAAATAAAATCAAATTGTAATTTTTTTTGGTTGCTATTCCTTTAAGATTTCAGAATTGCACCAGTGCACTAAATGTGACCTCCATAACTTTTAAATTAAGAATTTATGCTGGCTTGAAATTTATGAAATATTTCAGCATGAAAGAAAGCCTTTTTCCCTCAGGAAAATTGAGCAATAAATCACAGCACTCTCGATTTACTGCCCTACAGCCAGCCAAAGATAGGATTTTTTTCCTTCCCCCCTTCGTTCTGAAAAAAAAAAAAAAATATAAAAAAAATGTAATCATATAAGACAGCTTAGCTGCTATCCTCCCACTCTCTAGAATTTTTAATTTCAGCTGTTTCTGCTTGGATTTATTTCCAATATTCCTGCTCGGCTTTTCAATTTCCTCAGTTATTAAATTTTAATTCAGTGCATTAGCATTTAAATTAAAAAAGGGTTTATTTTATCGAAATCGTTGGCTGGCCCCCATCCTGCTGCACATGAATTGCCTGTTTCTGCCATTTGCACAAAATGTGAAATGCAGCTAATATCTTTTAACTTGTATTTGCACAAATTCAGAAATAAAATTTCTGGGTTTGGAATAATATTGTCTTTCGAAGGAAGGCTCCCATCAGGAGCCAGGGGAGGAGGCAGGAGGAGACCCTGGCCCTCCCTGCCCAGCCCTCCTGGCCTGGAGGGGCTCATTAGGACATCATTAGGACACGGGTCGTTAATGAGGGGAGGTGGCTGGGCCTGCCCCTCCAGCCCCCTTGCTTGGACAGCCTGGAATTTGGCCTTATTTCCCACCTGAAAATGGCATGTTTTTGCAAAGGAGGGCTCGTTACTTCACTCTTTGGTTGCACGAGAGCGACCAGAGGGACTGGAGCCTGGAAGTGGCTCCATGGTGGGGCTGGGGCTGAAATCCTGCCCCAGGCTCCGGCACGCCAGGGTTGAGTGCCCCATGGGTCCCACCACGCGTGGAACTCAGCGTGGCCAAACCCTGCTCTTTGGGTGCAGGAAGAGTCTGCAGAGCAGCCTTGTCTTTCTTAACCTAAACAGCCTTTTCTTTTCATGTCTTAGGCCGACGAGAGCAACAGCAGCGGGCAGAGCAGCTCTTCCAGCAGGTAGGGATGGCTTTCCCTGCTGGGGCGGGATGTGGTTGGGTGCACGTGGCTCTGCTTGGGTGAGGTTCTCCATCTGGGAGCTGGGTGACTGCAGGAGAGGGGCGAGTGGGAGCTGTTGGAGCCCAGTGTCTCTGCAGCTGTTTTTGGGTCTAGGAGGGATCGTTCTGGCCTTGGGGGGCTGCAAGGAGGGGCGGTTTGTGGGTGGAGTGGGGTGGGGTGGGACAGGTGAGTGCCCCCAGCCCTGTGCTGGGTGCACAGACCATGGCAGGATGAGGCTCTTGGATGGAGACCTTGGGCCATGTGGTTGGGTGTGGACCCTTCTCCTTCCATGTAGGAGGAGAGGAGAGGGGTGTCCTGCCACCCCAGCCCCCTCTGATCCTGCCAAGGGGTGTCTCTGTTGCTCCCAGTCTGGAGAGGGACGTGCTGAGCTGGCTCTGCCCTGTGCTGTGGCCTCTCCAACTCCTGCTGATGCTGTGAGATGTCTCACCTTGCTGGGCGTGCAGGGATGCACCAGAGATGGTGCTTCCTGGTCCTTCTCCATCTCTTATTTGGTGGAATCAGTCCAGAACTGTGAAAGTGTGGAAGAAAGGGCAGCTTTCCTTCCTTGGCTTGGCACAAATTCCTTCTGGTTGGGTTTCCATTGGAGCAGTGGTGGGAGCTGAGAGCAAAGCATAGCTTTGGTGACAGTAGGATTTACCTGGTCTTGTGTGTGCTCAAATCCAATTCCTGGTTGTCTGGCAAGTGGCAAACTGAGCTTCCAGGTTTAAAATGTTTTGTGGTAAAAATAGATGGAGATGTAGGAGATGAGAGATGACAGGCAGGAAACAGGAGCACCACCGAGGATGCACCAGGGAGAGCAGTGTGTGACCTGGGAAGGGGAGAGGCTGCAACAAAGCGTGGAAATAAAAGAGCTGGAGAAGATGGTGGGAAAATCAGAGAGGTGCCATCCATCACGTGGTGGGAGGATGCACGGCTGGGCACCTGAGGCATGTTTGTGGGACACAACAGCATGGAAGGGGGACAACAGCAAACCAGAGCCAGTTTGGCACTGTGTGTGGCGTGGGGGGGCTGCACCCCATCCTGGCATCATCTCCAGCAGCTCCTCAGTGAGGGGCACAGTGGCCTGGGCAGCCCCCAGAGGCTGCCGTGGTACATGGGGTGGCAGAAGTCCCTGTCTGTGCATCGGTGTGACCTGCACAGAGCAGGACCAGCCCCAGGGCACCCAGACTGGGTTTGCCAGTCACCACTGCGGGGCTTGGCACAGCCCCCCTGCCCAGACAGGGCACCAGTGCTCGTGCAGCTGACCGTGGGGGCCATGAGACTTTTCCCTGGGCACCCACCACCTTGGGCAGTGCAGCAGGAGCATCACTGAGCACCAGTGAGCACCAGTGAGCACCCATGGGCATCAGTGAGCACCAGTGAGCACCAGTGCTCCTCTCAGCTCTGCCGTCCTCCTTTGGCTCAAGGGCATTTTGTGTCCTCCCCTTTGCACAGCCAGTGGCCACCTCTCCAGTAACCACAGGGACCACCCTCCTGTCCCCCCAGGGGCCTGAAAGTGCTGCAGAAGTTTATTCCTCAGGTGAACCACGTCCTGCCACGTTGAAAGCCCTCTCCGTTCTCACCTCCCACCACTGTGCTGTGGATTGTCTCCCAAATGTTCTCAGTCCCTCCCTGGTTGGAGAGGTCCCTGCCCAGTGCCCTGGCTCTGCCAGTGGTGTCGGGGTGAAATACCCTCATTCCTGGCAGCTTTTTGCTCTGGCATCACTGCCTGGCATGGAACACCCCTGAGGAGCACTGGGTGTCTGTCACAGGGGAAAACTTCTCTTCCCCAGTTTGGGGGTGGCTCCTCAGTGTGCTCCACAGTGTGGAAAAGTGGAAACAAATCCCACTTTATCACCAACCTGACTGAACAAAAGGTGGTCAAAGAAAGGAAAATGACCAAGTCTGTTTAAAAATAATAGAACCAGAATCCAAATGTAATATTTCAAGGAAGCTCTCTCAGGGGTTGAAGGTTGAAATGTGGCTTTCACTAAATCTCTGAGGTCATCAGTGGATGGAGACACAGGGTAGATGTTTTTCAGAGTTATTGCTGCTTGAAACCCTCTCTAATTCTAAGTAGTGAGGAAGCTTTTAATACTTTTATCAGTGAAAAATAGAACATAATATAATATAATCAAAATAAAGTTGCCAGGACTATCTTTCTGCACCTACTTTTTTCACTATAGCATGCTTGGTCTTAAGTGGTGACCATAGTACTGTGCTGATCCTATTTTTATTTTTTTATTGTACTGAATTGATTTTATTCTGTTTCAAGTAAATGTTGAAAGCTCTGGAGGCACAGAGGTTTATGATGTCACCACCCCCAGCTCTGCTGGACTGTGGTGCCTTTGGGTCAGTGTGTTCATGGTGGCAGAGAACACTCACTGTTCTCCTCCCTGATTGACTTCATGTGGCTCCTGCACCTCACTGAATACTCAGTACATTTTAAAAGGTGAAGAGAATTCTTAGGAGCAGAGAAAAAAAGCCCTTCCTTTAAGGGAGCGGGAAGAGAGATGGCTGTTTGCCTTGGAGAAGATGACAACTAAGAGACAACATGACAAAGCTGTGCGTGTTTTTGAACACTCCAGAAAAGGTAGATCAGAGGCTTCTTTCTTCCTTTTGCAAGGAAAAAAGAGACAGTCAACAATATTAAAAGGCAGCAAATTAAAAGCCAATAAAAGGCAGGATTTTTTCGTGCATGATGGGCACTGATCTGTTGGAATGTGATGCCAAGAGTTGGGAGCTCAGGGGGGCTCGGAGGGGACTCAGCTGGAAGATGGATAAGTCAGTGACAGGGGCTCTTAAATTCATGGAATCAGAGAATGTTTGGGTGGGAAGGGACCTTAAAGATTATCCCGTTCCACTCCCTGCCATGGACAGGGACACCTTCCACCAGCCCAGGTTGCTCCAAGCCCCATTCAACCTGGCCTTGGACACTTCCAGGGATGGGGCAG
>JAWWTY010000036.1:10435607-10445987 GCA_035222235.1 Margarornis squamiger
CCCTGGAGCCTTCTCTTCTCCAGGTGAACACCCCCAGCTCTCCCAGCCTGGCTCCAGAGCAGAGGGGCTCCAGCCCTGTGATCAACTTAGTGGCCCCTTTGGACTCATTCCAACAGGTCCATGTCTCTCTTGTGTCCCAGCACTGGACACATCCTGGGGCTGAGCCCATGGCTGGGGATCAGTTCTCTTGCTGATGTCCACTGGACAGTTTCTTGAAGGTTCTTCAGAAGTCCCTTCTGCACGTGCTGGACCAGACTGGGTGTCCCCCACTGGTATGAGTGTGTGTGACAGTCCCAGAGGGGCTTGTGGGACGGGAGGGCAGTGTGGGAACAGCACTGGGAGCCTCAGGGTGAGCACTGGGAGTCTCCATAAGGCTATTGTAAAACCACTTCCCAGTAATTAATGTCAGCATTCAGATGGTGGGCTCTGGATCTTGACAAGAAATAATTGAAAAACCAAATGTGCAATTATGTCTGACAAGCAGCGTGTGCTTTTCTTGGTCACCAGAGCCTTGTGTAGTCATGTGTTAGACACGGTTTTATATAATTATTATTGTTTATATGGCGGGTGTCAGAGGAAGGAGGAATTTTAGTTTCAAGTCCTCTGTTGGCTATTTATTTTAAAGTCATTAGATTTGTTTTCAGACTTAACTACACTTAATGTGCGAGACTCCTGCTGAATAAATCAGACCCTGATATAGGAGCTGCATCTGTTTGCGGAGGGAACGGAGCCAGCTGGAAGCTCAGCCCGTCTGCACCGGGGCTGTCACCAGCCGGGGAACCCGCTCGCAGCACAGATGTAGCTGTGGAAAAGTGTGCTCTGCTCCCGGCACAGGGTGAAATCCCAGACTCTGCAGGGCTCAGAGCTGCCTGCAGGGCCACGGGGGGCTCTGCTTTAGTGCAGCACTAACAGGGCTGGGGTGCAGGGCCGAGGAGGGTCGGGGAGTGCAGCAGGAGGGGCAGAGCTCTGTGCAGGTGGGAGCATTTCCAAGGGGTGCTTTGCAAAGGGGCCTGGAGGTCTCCCAGCTCTCACATGGAGCAGCTGTCCCCGATATTCTCGACCAAGTCATGGTGTCTTGGTAATTTGGGGGTTTCGGTGACTGTCTTAGAAGATGTGATCTTCATGGGATCACAGAATCACAGAATCTCCTGAGCTGGAAGGCACTCACAGGGATCATCCAGTCCAACTCCTGGTCCACAGACACCCCAACAATCCCACCCTGTCCTTCAGAGTGTTGTCCAAACACTTGTTGAGCTCTGGCAGCCTTGGGGCTGTGCCCACTGCCCTGGGGAGCCTGGGAGGAGAAGGTCTTGAGAAGTGGTTGCACTTACTTTGCTTCTTCAGTTCACCTCTCTCCAGCCTCCCTGGTGTCATCTTCCCCTCTCCTCCCCACATTCCTTGCTCTGTCCTTTGTGGACATGTCCTCCCCAGCAGCTCCTGTCACCCAAGGAAGGGATTGCCCTGGGATGGCACCAGCTCTTCTTCAGGCTCCTCTTCCAGTCCTCACCAGGTCCCCAGCACTGGGGGAGGACAACCTCTGTGAGTACCCAAGCTGGAGGTTATGGTCCTCCAAACCTCTGCTCCATGTGGAGGGACAGGCCTGGGGCTGAGTGTTTCCAGGAAGCAAAATAATCTGTATTGTCCCCCCTTTAAAAGGCAACCTGTGGGATTTTCACTCCCAGAGCATGAAGAGCTTCTGACTCATCCTGTGTCCAAAAGAGAGAAAGCTACTGATAATCAGTCAAGGAATTTAATAAGCCATGGTGCTCGCTGAGGAGATCTCACCAGCCGTCCTCAAAGAGAAACAAACCAACTCCAAAACTCCCATCTGGCCGATTTTAGAGCAGTGATAGTCCAGTTCTGGACCACGATCAGTAGAGAAGCTTTGGGAAACCTGGGCAGGTCTCCTTGAAACTCAAAAGAAGGTCAAATGTCCCTGTACAAGTAGATGGCAGCACTCAGTCACATCCTGGCTCCGTGGGACTGGCCTATCTTCTGTGTAATCTACACCCTTTTGCCAAATGCTGGAGTCTGGGAGAGCTCTGATGGTGTGAGGAGGAGAAACTTCCCTTTCTGGAGCCATAAAGTACCGAGACAAGGCAGCCGTTGTGTGTTCAGGAGAGCTGAGCTACCAGGAAATCACTCTTGGGTCACCCCCTCACCTGGGTGACCTGGGCTTGTTCTGATAATGGTGTGAGTCTTGTAGCTTGTTCAGAGTAGAACATGGAATCATATAGTTGCTGCTGTGGGTTGGAAGGGACCTTAAAGACCATCTCATTCCCCCTGCCATGGGCAGGGACACCTTCCACCAGCCCAGGCTGCTCCAAGCCCCGTCCAACCTGGCCTTGGACACTTCCAGGGATGGGGCAGGAACAGTTTCTCTGGGAACCCTGTGCCAGGGCCTGCCCACCCTCCCAGGGAAGTTTCTTCCCGGGATCTCATCTAAACCTACTCTGGGTTTAAAGCCACAATGAAGTCTAAATGCCTGTGTATCTGCAGCAGCAGGAGATCCCTCATTGCCACCTCACTTGTATCACTCCTCAGCCAGAGAGTTTTCCCCATCCCAAGGTTCTGTCTCCTTTTCTGTCCATCTTTTCCCATTCTCTCTTCATCCCGTTCATCACCGGCCATGCCGTGGTGCTGTCGGCACTTTGGTGGCCCAGCCCAGCGCAGGCTCCTCGTGGCCCTCTTGGGACCTGTGGCCATTTCAGGCAATTCTCACCCCCTCATTTCAGTTCTCACCCCCTCAGTCGTTTCTTAGTCAAGCAACATAGACCTCTTTCACTGATATAAATAAACCCTTAATCTATTCTCTTTGTTTTTCCCTGAATTTCTTTGTCTCTGTTGACATTTCCACGCTTGAAAATTTAAAGACGCTGGCAGCTATTCCATTATCATCTTAAATTCAGTTTTTAACCTGCATCATTTGTGTGTCGCATTTTTTATCTGACTGAATTCTTTTGCTTTTGGCAAAGAGAGCGTGGCTGGTTTTTGTTGGATAAGCCAAATTTTTGTTATATTTGGTTAGACTTTCCTCTTCAAACCATCCTCAAGATATTCCTAATAAGGACTGAAGGGAATTTGTTTTGCTAATACCTTAGGAATTCTTTGTGGCTCTTGACTATTGTTCTGGTTTGTATTTTAATGTTTAATTTCTAGAGGAGAGGCAGCCTGGCTTGGTCCTGGAGTTTACCTTCTCGGAAGGATTCGGAGCTGCCGAGTGTCCCTTGAGGAACGAATGCACAATTCCTCTTAGACTTCCTGAGGCAGAGTTTGCTGTCAGGAAAGGTTGTGTGTTTTACTAGACCCAGAGAGCTGGAAAATTAAGTATTCTGCTTTGTTTGTTTGTTTTCCCTGGATTTTAACTCTGACAGCACACATTCCACCGAGTGCTGCATTAGGTATTTCGGGGTTTTTGAAAGCTGTTACCTCTGTGTTTAAGAGCTGGCTGCCCTCAGAGGCAGGTGCTGATACTCCTTGAGGCATCTCTCTTCTGAAAAGCCTTCAGGTCCTTCTAAATTTATGAGCTCCTTAATAATATTGGTATTTATTGAGCAAATTTCTTCCAGGAAAATCTAAATGACAGTTACTCTCACACTTGTGCCTGCAGAAAGATGCAGTCCCAGGTTCTGATTTCAGTTTATTTTGGGGGGAAGAAAGCAGAAAATGTGAATGTGTCCCAGACAGGGACAGGGCTTAGGCTGCTTCTTGTGCCTCAGAGATATTCTCTGCATGCACAGAAAGTGTGGGCCCCTCAGGCCCAAGGACTTTTCTTGGAGCAAGGGTCTCACAGCCCTCGAGAGCTGCAGGTTCATCCTTGGTCAGGGTGTAAAGGACCAGCCTGCCCAAGAAGGTCATGTATGGCAAAGAGGAGACCCACCAACCTTGTGAAGAAAAGCAACCAATCACCCAAGGACACAGCCACAGGACCACGGGCAAAAGGAGTACAGAGAATGGCAGTAACTCCTGCAGTGTAGCAGAGACTTTGGAGTCCTCAAATCGTGAGCTTCTCAAGAGTGTGTTGCACGTGGAAGATGCCAAAAGCTCTGACCAGCTCTTTCTCCTTTTCTGTTCTTCAGCAAGTCTTCACTCACTACTGCTGATGGAGAAGGGAGCTCCCATTCCCTAAAATAACATCAGAACATGAGAGAACAGGTGTTTCCTGTAAACTCTGCTTTTTCAGAGGTTAACCACACTGGGAATTCACAGTGACACCTTGGAAAACCAGGATGAGAACAAAAACCTTATGATGGAACACGAGTGACCATGAAATGGCCCCACTCTGTGATGAAGTGGAAATCTGGGTTCCAGACTTGGCACCAGCATGTGCTGCCATCGTGGTGTTACCAAGAGTGCTGGTGGCACACTTGGTCCTGCTTGGGTATCCATAGTTTGGAATGTGGATGGGCTCCCAAATGTTCAAGGATCAGTCAAGGAATAGAAGGGATATTTTACTGTGCACACAGTTACTTTAAGGAAGTGTTTGCTTTGCTTCATTCAAGAGACAGCAGAAGGGCTCCTTCTCTCCTATGGAGGGGAGATTCCAGTAAGAGGATTCCTTTCCCAGCCAACTGATGACCAGAGGCAGCAGTTTCCACACTGGAAGTGTGGTGCCTGTTTCAGAAAATGGTCACTCAGAGGAGGGACCCAGCAATGTGGTGGTTATTCTAGCACTTTACACATCAAAATTGAGACAGTCTCTCTGGAAGAGGCGCCTGCTCAGGCTGCAGAGGTCGTTTAGACAGAGGAACATCTCTGAGAGCTGTGACATGGCAGGGTGGGTCAGTCCCTTTGCCTTTCAAGATTCAAGGCAACATCTGAAGCTGGGCTGGAGACCTGGACACGGGAAGCAAAGTGCTCAACTGTAACACTGGAAAAACAGCTCCTGTCTTTTCTCTCTTTTAACCCTGAACTTGAAAATCTTCTTGCCTGGTGATGTCTGCAGAAGAGATGTCCCCAGTGGAGGATACCAGGCAGTTCCTCTGCCTCCTGACCCATCCCCTCCCTCCTCCCGGTGGAAGGCACAGGGCTCAGGCCCTGGGCCACCCCAGGGAACAAATGAGAGCTGCAGGGACAGGGTGACAAGGCCACGACAACTCTTTTATCAGACAAGCAAATTTTCAATTTATATCTCTCCTTTTCTATCCTGCTTTCATCATCTCCACGTAAAACGAGAGTTCATTTCCATCTGTTCTGTCTATTCCACTTCCCATAGCTCCAGTCATGACAGGAACCTTCTGGTTCTTGTAAAACCACAGCAGACGTCTGTAAATTGAGCCCAGTTTCAGCCTCCCCCATTTTTTGCTTCCTTTCCTTTCTGACAGCTGAGGCCTTTTGATTTGGCATGGGATGAGCCAACTTTGCAGAAGACTAGTTGGAACATCCCACTGATGATGGTGTCCTGGTGGCTCTGCAGAGCATGTTCCTGCAGGGCCAACTGCACAGCCCTCATGACTGTGTTTGTCTGAGTCCTTACTGCACCTCTTTGGAGCTGGAGACCAGCAGGGCATTCCAAGGACTGCACAAAAGGGTGTTTCAGTATTTAGCTGGGCACACACCATCCTCTGCCGAGGGGGACGTGGATGTCACCACAGAATGGTTTGGGTTGGAAGGACCCTGAAGACCATCTCGTTCCACACCTTTCACTAGACCCAGGTCCAAGCTCTGTCCAACCTGGCCATTGTTGATATCATCAAGGTAATAGTGATGTGGTTTTTCCATCCTAAGAGGTGTCCAGGAGAAACCCGAAGATGCTCCACATTTGCTGTGGGGGAAGAACATTGTTTGTAGGTTGGTTCAGAGCGGTGTGTCCTCCTCCATATTTGTTTCCTTTTCCTCTCCTTTGGAGGAGCTGACGTTGAGGACTGATACTTCCCTGATCTCACTTTGCCCCTCCCCAAAAGCTCAGCAGGATGTGTGCTGTAAAAATAGCCTCATTAGAAGCCATCTGAGTACACATGCAATCACAGATCACTCAAAGGGAGCACAGAGCAGGCATGTTTCTGTTGCTGTCTTCAGAGAATTACATGACAAATTATTCCTAGCTGGAAGAAATGTCCTTTTATAATTGGGGTTTTTTCTCATTCTTTCATAAGGGAGGAGTGTGTGTTTTTTAAGTAGCTTTTAGTCACTTTCATTATTTATGAGGATGCTACTCCAGATCAGAAAAAGCAAACTGCAAACGCGAGTTTCTTCTGGCTGCAGCGGCTGACGGGCCCCCTTTGCTTTCACTCATCGCTGGTTTTGCTCCTCACAGCCAGAGAGAAACGATCTCCAGAGATGGAAACAGCACCACACTGCAGCCCTTCAGCCTTCACCGCCTTCTCCTCTCCTCCTTCCACAGGAGAACAGCTGGAAGGGGCCACGTTACCGTGCAGAGGTGACCAGTGTGAGCACCCAGCCCTCTCCTTTCTGTCCTTCCCTCTGGAAGGGCTCCTGGCATTGCCCTGGCAGTGCTGCTCGTGAGGCACCAGCCAGCCTGCTCAGCTTCAGAGCCAGAACTGTACTGCTGGCAAACACCTGGCAAATACTGTTGTGCTGCATCACTGATCTCAGCTAAAGCCCGAGACCTTCACGAACCACCACAGCTGTAGCATCAAGGAAGCTGTACCTAAATGGTCCCAGGAACACATTTTTACCCCTGCCTTTCCAGTTCCCCACAATGAGTCTTCATTAAGGCCTCCTTAAATCTCTTCTGCCTTCACACACTTGTGTTTGACATGAAAGTGGCCGTAACGTCATCAGAAGATGAAAGTCTGCTGATCAAAGGAGGCAGCAATGTTGAAATGAGCATTGTGAGAAGGCAGAGCTGGTAATACAGTAATTGGCTGTGTGGCCTACTTAGTCAGAGCAGTGATACATGCGAGTGCAATGTTTGTTTGCCTCTTTCATGTTTCAAATCCATAGAGTCTGTTCTGGAAAGTGAAACAGGACCTCACCTGTCGGAGCAACCAGGCACGGCTCGGAGCGACGGTGCGAGCAGTGTGTGATCCCTCTGCGTTCTCCCCTCGGCAAGGAAGAGCCGCTTGGATTGCCAAGGCCCACAGTTCAGTACAGACAAGACATGAAACAGTGAAGGAGGTTGGTACTGCCCAGGAAGGGTCAAGGGCATGGAGGAGGTGCCCCCTATGGAAGGAGGTAGGGGTTAAGCCAGCTGTGCCTGTGCACTCTGCTCCTCCCTGGTCTCATTTCCCTGAGCAGTTTTTGTCCTGTGCAGGCAGTGCTTTCGTGGAAGAATGTCTCCTTCCCAGGAACATCATGCCATGGATGTAAAATGCAGAGGGAACTGCAGCTGATCCCTGGAAGGCCACACCTGAGCACTAAAACTGCATTGTTTCATTCAGAAGTGTGTTGACATGAGGCTGGGAACTGTGCTCAGAGCCACCAGGAGAGGGATGGCTGAGGGACCCAGCAGTGGGAGATGCCTCTGGCAGGTTCCCCCTTGGTTCCTGTGCGCTGCTGTCTCCACCAAGTGGAGGCTCTGGCCATCACTGGTCCCAGTGTGTTCCCCAGCAGTGCCCTGCAGGGATTCAGAAGATGGGGCTGGTCTTTGTGCTGGCGCTGTGGGCACCTCCTGGTACAGGCTGGGGAGCCCTTCAGCTGCCAGGACCCTGTGCCAGTATTGGACTTCAGCTGATGTCCTGAAAACTACAAGTCCTTTTCTCCCCATGTGCCCACAGCCAACCCAGTAAGACCTGCTTCCAGCTTTGGCATCTGCAGATCTGAAAATTCCTTGCTTTTCTTCCTCATCCTCTTTCTGACCCTTTCCAGCAGTTGTGCCTCAGCTCCAGCAGTGCTGCAACAGGACAGGAACGAACCAGGTGTGGACACGGCCGTGCTGGGGCCTGATTTCTTCTGTCCCCCAGACAGGGTATTCTCTGTCACTGTCTCAGGGGGACTTTCTGGAGAAGAAGTGTATTCCAGACCTGCTTCTGCTTCATCTCTGACTGAAGGCTCTTTGTGGTGCTCAGAAGCAGGGGAGGCAAAACTTGGCACAACACTGAGAAAGGGCAGCCTCAGGGGCTTGCAAGGGATGCCACATCCATGGACCAAAGGGCTGGGGAAGAAATGGTGCTTCACTGGGTACCCTCCCATGGGTCAGCACGTGTGTGCCATGCGTGGTGGAGGCTGTGGTGACTCTGTCTCCCCAGTAAACCTGGCTCTGCTGTGGTTGTGTGTGTTCCCCTCTCCATCCCACCTGAACTTTTCCAGTATCACTCATTTCCTTTTCTTTCCCATTCTGCTCCAGCATGTTGGTACTCCCTCCCCAACCAAACGAGGAGGTTTCAAACTCTGCTGTCCCATGAGCATCATTCCCTCAACCCACCTCCCCCCTTCTCCCTGGGACAGTTATATCCCCTTAGCAACTGAGCCTGGACTGATCCCGGTTCTGCTCCAGGCTCAGGAGCACTGCCTGGATTTCACATGAGACCACAAGAAAGTGGTGTTTATTCCTGCTGGGAGAGTGGTCATCCACCACTGATGCCTCCTTCTCCTCCCCAAAGCTGTGCAGCCCCAGCAGAGGCAGCGGCTGGGCTTTTGGAGAGCTCAGACCTGCTCCCAGGGGTGTCAGTGCTGCTCTGTTGGGTCTTGCCATCTGCACAGCAGCTTTGTCACACCCTGTGTCACCTGGTCTGGAGAGGGGCCGACCTTTGTGCTTGGGGAGCCTTTTGGTGCTAGTGTCCAAGAAAAAAGAGAGCTTTATCTGTCACGGGGTGATCAAAGGGCTGTGGGGACATTGTCTCTGTCACTGCTGGCAGGAGCTCTGAGAGAGTTGATCCCATCCCCGGTCAGGGGCTCGTTTTGTAGTGTTCAGACAAGTTCTCCTGCATGGTCTGTTCATCAGTCCTTTGGAGGATGTAAGGATCGAGAACTCCATGTGCAGGGAAGGTAGGAGGGTCCATCACCTTCACCTGCCACTCTCAGCAGCTGATGATGCCCCTCTTGTGCATCCCTTGAATCAGTCAGAGCCTTCTGGCTCCTCTGTCCTCTGTGTAGCACATGCAGAGGAGGAGGAGGAGGAAGGAGGGCTTGGGACTATGCTGCTCCTTGATAACATTTATTTTAAGGTATTCTGCAAAGCCAAAATGTTTCCTCTGGACACTGAGCTGGAGAAAATCTGCAGCTGAAGTCTGACTGCAGCTTGACATCAGCCAGTGGCTAGAAAATCTCTGCAAGATATGAAATAATAAGAGCAATGTGAGAACACAGCTCTGCCTTGTGAAGGGAAACAGCAACTGCCGTGAAAAGGGAGCACGGAGAGTGCTGGTGGAGTGGGACTGGTGCCAGCCTGGTGCTGGCCAGCAGCAAAGTTTGCACTGGGGGGGTGTTCCTGCATTTTGGCTCACAGACCCCTGGGGGTGAGAAACAGGATCTGGCTCGTGCAATAAAACACCAGCACCTCGGGGTGTCAGCAGAGGATGCACGTCCTGGGGCCATGTGGGAGAAGGGGCAGGAGCCGCGTGGGACCAGGGGATGTGCCAGAGACACAACTATCAGCCCTTCTTAGATGTGCACTCATATATCTGTGTGTGTTTATTTTTATAGATATGTAAAACCAGGAAGAAAATCTTAATGCTTGTAATTTATTCCCTTTTCAGCACTTTAGAGCTCTTCCCCTGGGCTCTGAGCTGGAGTGGCTCTGTGCAGCTCTCCGTGGGCACCTGGCCGTGCGTGGGGCTGGGTGGGTGCTCCGTGGGGATGTGGATTCACCTCCTGGACATGGCAGAGGTACAGCCATCCCCTCTCTGGAACCTGGGCACATCTGCTGCCTTCATCCCTCCTGGAGAGTGTCTGAGGACAGAGAAGGGCTCTATTTGGTGGACAACTGGTGTAGAAATCCAGTGGTGCTATTTTTTTATGGTTTTACTTTTTTTTGATGGGATCAGCAGGATCCTCTCAGGGCTTGTGAACCATGAAATCCTCCAGAAGTTGCTGGAGCATTTGGGGCTGGTCCTTCTGTACATCAGGGTTGGAACATATGGGGCAATGAACTGCTTTCAGTTCATATTTGAGGTTTAGGTCCCACCCAAGGGAAGACAGCTGGGAAGTCACTTCCTTGGCAGAGATGGATCCAGAAAGTCAGTGTGTGTGAAGGGCAAAGGTTTGGAGGGTCCCTTTGCCTGGTCTGATAATTTATATATTCCTGCAGCTTCAGGCCACCAAGTGTGGCCAGTGAACATCTGTACTGAGCCCAGTAAGCCGGGGCCAGGCAGACACACAACTCTGGGTTTGAGAACTTGGGGAGATTTGTTCTCCCTGAGAACATCCTTTGGAAAACAATTGTTCCAGTGGACCACCATCCATGCTTCATTTCAACTGGCTCCAGCATCCAGCAATGAGCTCGTACTCTGCTCTTCCCTGCCAAATTAAGGAAAGGCA
>JAWWTY010000036.1:10446087-10535699 GCA_035222235.1 Margarornis squamiger
ATGCTTCATTTCAACTGGCTCCAGCATCCAGCAATGAGCTCGTACTCTGCTCTTCCCTGCCAAATTAAGGAAAGGCAGCATTTTCTCCCCATGAAGATGATAATGTGCTGCCATCACATCATCTCTCAGTCTCCCTTCTGGCATGAGAAATGGATTGAAGTGGTTTGGTCTCACGAAGTTGTAAAGTACCTTTTCCCAGACTTGAACCATTTCAGTGCCTCTCTTTTGAACTGTCTCCAGCTTTTCTGATCAGCTTTGAAATATAAGGGTGCTCAGCCTGTGTGCAGCACAGGGGGACTGGCTGCCCCACAGCTTCCTACAGGCACAGAATTGCCTCCTTGGTCAGTCTCGGGTGTCTGTATCTGAAAATTGGGTTAGTCCTTCAGGTCTGTGTGGCTGCAGCGTGACCTGCCACTGGTGTCCCAGCTGAGCACTGTGGGTGCTCCTTGTGGGTGCCCCCGTGTTCCTGGCTGGGTTGACTACACTACAACCACTGGTCTTGCAGAGCCAGCTACAGAGAGAGGGATCCACTGGTGGTGTGTCCAGTTCACCGTCTTTGCTCTCCACCCCTCCACGGGTCACCCATAACCTTTAGCAACCGTGATGTCCCATTTAATTTCAGAGCATTAATGAATTTGTCCCACATCAAGCATTTCAGGAGTGCTGTGGAAATGCCTCTGCTCAGGAGCAGTGCACGTGGAGGGCAGGGTTTGCCTCACAGCACATGGCCTGGTTTGTGTTTGAATGTGACCGATGCAAAGCTGGGCACCATCAGAAAGTCTTTATATTCTTACCCATTTATGATCTCAGGAAGGTGCAGCCTCTGCCTCACTGCTACTTTTATCAGCCTTTAATGCCACATCCCTTGGCTCCTGCAGGGATTTCCATGTTGTTTTGTCCAGGATTGGCAGGTACAGTTTGCTGCACCACCAATAACCGAAGTGCTTTGCTTTCACTTGGGAGCAGAGCTGGCTCTCACTCCCTGCTCCCACCTTCCACCTCCCAGTGCAAATTGTACTGGTTGACTTTGTTCTTCTTCCAGAGTCCTCATGGAGGAAGCAAAGTTTTTCCCATCCACCCTATTGCTGTCTTTATCATTGTTTTGCATTTCACACTTCCCTGGTTTGATTGATTTGCAGTTAATCCCACCCTTTTCTGATCCCTGAGTGTTTTGTACTTACTGCCTGCCCCTTGGGATGGGTGCTGAGCCACTCCGTGTAGGGTGAGATTGATGGACCTTTGGGACATCTGATAATATTTCCATAAAGATTGTCCAGTGTTCGACCACGTTTTCTCTGTCTTAATTCATCTTTCTCACTTGTAAAAGCCCTTCATGATTTTGGGAGCAAGGGGGAGTGTGTGTGAGGAGGCAGGAAATGAGTGGGAAGGCAGGTCAAGGCTAATTCTCTCTGTTTAGGGCTATTAATTGTACATTTCATTCCATAATGAGATGAAGGGATGAATAATAAAATATCTGGTGATAGGATGGGACTGACCCATTTGAAGTAGCAACTCCATGTCTGTGTAGGAGGCTGGGCAGTAATTACTGCAGGAGATTGTTCTCTTGGTTCCTCTGCTCCCTCATCCCTGTCCTCCCTGGATTACCCACTGGGCTCTTTCACCTTCAGTTGCAGAGTCTTAACTTCTCTGCCAGCTCCGTAACCAGTGACAGCACCCACTGCAGGTGTTGGGTTTCTGACATTTTAATTCATATTTTATTCTGACTTTTCAATGTTCCAAGCAGTGTAACATTTCCTTCTCTGTTGCTGGTGCATGATCTAATGATAACCCATAAGTTCAGCCTATTTTTCACTGTATTTTGCTTGTTACTTCTGCCTAAAACATTTTCAAACACCTTTGGCTTTTCCCAGTGCTTACATGACCCTAAATATGTCACAGTCTTTTCTGTTTCTGGGTAGTCTAAGTCATTATATATTTCATTATTCTGATTTCTGCACAAACCGAACCAGCAATTACTTTATCTTTGTATTGCATGTTGGAGTTTATTAATAACCAATATTAAAAACTGGGAGCCCCTAAAGAGTGATGGGATGGTGCACTTGGGAAAGGAGCTCCACTGGCTCCAGGTCCTTGTCTGTCATGCTCAATCCCCCTTTGCCTTTTGCCACCACAGCACTTGTTGAAGTTGTTTTGCAGCTTTGAGGTGCCCAGTTTCCTTTTTTAAGGGGTTTCAAATGTTTATATAGATTGATTTCTCCCATGAATTTCCAGCTTTCTCTTTCCAAGATGAAAACACAGGCTGTTTCCTTAATCTGTTTCTGTACACAGTGGACCTTCTCTGCCTCTCCCCATCCATCACACTTTCTGTCACCCCTGATAGTTGTATCTGTCCGTAACGTGACAGGCTCCCTAAATATCCTCATACACAAATGATCCCCTTTGATCAGCACCATATATGTTAAATAAAGCCATATGAACATCACAGGATGTCAGGCTGCTTGAAGAGATAAAAGAGAGGATGTGATGGAGGAGTGCACAAGGGTGGGGATGGCTCCAAATTAAAAATGCCAGAGAATCAGGGACTCAATTGGGTTGGAAAAGACATTTAAGATCATCAAGTTGAACCATTAATCCAGCACTGCCAAGTCCGTCACTAACCCACGTCCCCAAGTGCCAGAGGAGAATATGGCTTTGCTTTTGCCTGCGTGGACTAGTCTTGGTGCAATACCTGTTGTCAGAACTGCTGGAGCTGTGCTCTTGGCCTGCTGACAACCAGGTGAAGGTCTGTGCTCTTGTTCAGGTCCTGCTGCTGTTGCTTGTGATGATTAAGGTTATTTTCATTATTAGCAAATGGTTTTGTTGCTTTTGTCTAGTTACATTTTAATTTCTTCCCATGTATGACAGACACACATACCTACCCACGCTTATTTTAAATAACTTCCATAAACCAAAGTCCCTTGCAGTAGGTCCTGCTGATGGCAAAGCGAGCACTTGGCAATGAGGATTCACGTTCTCTCCTCTTTTCTCCCCATTCAGGGAGTGTTTGAAGAGGAGCCCGCGGAGCCCGAAAGCAGAGGGCTCCGACTCGGTGACATCTCAGTCCTCACCCAGTGAAGAGGCTGGAATGATGACTGAGGTGAAAGTGAAAACAGAGGTACCAGATGACTACATTGAAGAGGTGATCTGGCAGGACGACACCAAAGATTCCAAGAAGAACATCGGTGATGGGCCGGGAGATGTGCCCGCGGAGATCTGCGTGGTCATAGGTGGGGTCCGCAACCAGCAGACGCTCGGTAAGATACGGGATAAGGCCCCTCCTCAGTCCCCCTGGCTGTGTGTGAGGACAGGCAAAGCTGTGGAGAGCTGTCCTGGACACTCAGCCCAGAGCCAAGGTGCACATCAGTCTTGGTGTCCTCTCAGGATTACTGACCTCCTGTAACTTCTGCTGTCTGTTTGCATCTGGTCACCCCTAAAGGCTCAGCCAAGATCAGAAAAAAAAAGCTGGTGATCTTCTTTTGGCCTGTTCAATGACTCGCCCATCAGTCACCTGCAGAGTTCATGGTGAGCCCAGGGCTGGTGGTGTGTTTGACAGAGATGAGGCAATGGGGAGGAAAGCCTGAGAAACTGCTGGAATGTTTTCAGGAAAGTTGCCCTGAGGAATGTGGATGTTTTGTGTAAATAATTAGATTTAGCTCAAAAGCAGGTTTTACAGGTTGCTGTTTGTTTGTTTTTCTGATCACCAGTCATATGGGAATAATTTTGACTTGGGGTTGGCTGTGGTGTGTCCCTTCCAAAACAGTGCTGCTTGTCCCCACCTCACCTCCAGCCGCCAAGATAAGATGCTTTTACCTTTTTTCTGTGAACATCAGACTGCCACCTCCTCCTGCTCCAGGGAAAGGGGCTTCCTGCAGGAACCTGGCAAGGCACCACTCTGGCACTTGCCTCTGTTGGCTCTGACCTGGAGCAGGTCCCTGCAGTGTCTCTGAGATCCAAAGGCAGTTGCTGATAAAAAGAAGGAAGAGCAGTTGGACCATGTTTCCTTTGAGGGCCTCAGAAGGAAGCTAATTTGAGCTGCCCTGTGTTGTTGTTGGGGTTGGTTTGTCTTGCAGGGGGAGAGAAGAGAGATACTGATGCTGGATTTTCTTCTGGTTTTTGTTTGATCATTGTCCATGCTGCTGGAAAGAAACCCAGGAGCTGTCCTTAGCTGGGGGCTGTCTCGGAGCATCATTGTTCTTCCTGTCCTCCTTTCCCCCACTGGACAGCCACCAAGAACAGCAGGGTGGGAGGTCACTGCTGTCTGTGCAGGGTCAGAACGTCTAGAGAAAGCCTAAGAACTCCATAACTATTCCTGACTTAAAAATTTTGACATTTGGAGGAAATATTCAGTGTATTCTCTGAGTTTTTGTGCCTCTTCAGAGGTTGATCGTTACATGGTCAACCCTGAAAACATCCCTGGTGCACTGGGAGGGAGAGGTGGAGATATGACCATTGATGGGAAGCAGTTGAAGCTTCTCCATCAGCCACGGTCACCAGCCCTTGGTGAAAGCATCTGCAGGTTGGGTGTTTGCTGTGTAGGGCCCCCTTCTGCCCCCAGCTTCTGGCTGGGCAGCAGCTCCCCCGAGAAGGGTGTTTCCAGCTGAGGCTGCTGTATTGCTGGGCAGTGGGGAGGGGGCTTTGGCTGTTGGCTGACTTGGGTGGACTAGAGGGGAAGGCAGCGAGGAGCAGCTGAGGGCACTGGGTTTGTTCAGCTGGAGGAGACTGAGGGGAGACCTCACCAGGGTCTGCAGCTCCTCATGAGGGGCAGCTCCAATCTCTGCTTCCTGTGAGCAGGGACAGCACCCAGGGAATGGCTGGAGCTGTGTCAGGGCAGGGTCAGGTGGGATCTCAGGGAAAGGCTCTTCCCCCAGAGGGTGGTGGGCACTGACCAGGCTCCCCAGGGCAGTGGCCACAGCCCCAAGGCTGCCAGAGCTCCAGGAGGGTTTGGATGATCCTCTGGGGCAATGACTGTGCTCTGTATTGCTGCTCACCAGCACTTCCAGGAGCTTTTCTCCCTGAAGCCTTTCTCGTGGTGTGATCGGGAGCCCTGTGTCTAAATCATTTCCGCTGTGCAGACAGGCAAGGCTCTGGTAGGATTTTATTCAGCTTCACTGGGGAAGCTGAGATTGGAGGTGTTGAAAGTGGTTGCTTTTTATAGTAATTCCTGATGAAGTGGTGAATTGGGTGTGAATGAATCTCTGTCCTCTGTGTGGAGTTGCTGCCCCCCAGACTGTCTCCTTTCAGGGGGTGCTGGTTAAACGGGATGTGCTGCAAGCTCAGGGCACACGTGGCCCAGGGACAGCTTTCCTGCAGGGCTCAGCCTCAGGAGTTGGCTGAAACACACATTGCAAGATTTACATCTCTTCTCTGAGTCACATCTCCTCAGGAGCCTGCTATATTTATATTTTCGGTTGTTACTTGCAGCAATTTATAACAGGGATTCCCAGCTTAGTTGCTGCTATTCCCTTGCAGTGTTTTCATCACATTAGGCCTTGTGTCTGCTGCCTCCTGTTTGCTCACACGTTCACATGTCTCTCGCGGCACTTTGGACTTCTCTAGACTCTGCTTCCATCCTTCTGGAGCACCCCAGACCCTGTGGTGCCTGGAAGTGGCTGCAGTGGAGCAGGATGGATGGTGACAGTGGCCACAGTCCCCCAGTGGAAGAGCTGATGCTTTTTGTGGGTTTGGACCATTTCCCTTTCAGTTGCTTTTCCACAGTTCTTGCAATCCCATGGGATCCCCCTTTGGCATCCCAAGCAGAGAAAGCCAATGGAGGCGTTGGCTCTTACCTGGGTCCAAGTCAGCAGCCGATGCTGCTACTGTGGATCCCCCTCTCATGCCCTGCACCCTCCTGTACCCCCGTGGTCCCCCTGGGTCTCCCTGTCTCCAGGGGTGTTCCTGCCCTGAGCAGCTCAGAGATGCCATATTTCCTCTTCTTTTCTTCTTTCCTCTTGCAAGCTTCACGCCCTGGCCCCAGGCCAGGGTCATTTGAAGAGCACCAGCACAGAGATGTTTCTCAAGGCAGGGGTGTTGGGGCCGAGGAGCAGAGAATCCCACCATGGAGCTGCCTGGAGAGGAGAGGAAAAGCAAATGGCACTTGTGTTATAGATCAGGAGAAAGCGGGGGACACTGTTAATCAGATGTGGATCATTTCCTAATGTTGGGAATACCATCAGTCTGCATTTTGGACTAAGTTATCAGCGAGCTGATCAGGAGAAGTTTTATACAAGACTACTTAAGGTCTCAGTTTGGGCTGTGCTTTATGAGAAACATTTTGGAGAGGACTTTTGAAGAAAAGAATTCAATCAGAAATGTTTCTGAGACAGAGTGAAAAGTGAATCTTTCTGCTCTGAGACTCTCAATCTCACATGCACAGGGTTCGTGCTGTGGTGCTGATTCTCAGTTGCTGAGCTGTTCAGCATAAGCAATTCAAGAGCATTTTGGATTCTCCCTAGTCAACTAAAATAGTGCTGCAGAAGCCTTAAGAAATTCTGTGTGACCTCTGACATCTTGTTAGCAAGACATAGGGACAGCTGGGTCTTGGAAATTTTTAATAGGCTTCAGCCATCATTATTCTTTGGAAATGCATCCACTTTAAGGGCTTTTTTCTGATTTCTTTTTGCACAATTTAGATGGAAAAGCAGTGGAACGTGGCTCTCCCGTTGGATATACACGAAAGCGCTATTCAGGGACCTGGATTTTTGACCATGCATTGAGATACACGGCCGGTATGTGATGGAAGGATGTGAAAGTCTAACCAGGGATCAGGGAGCAAGGGAAAGCACTGGATGCAACAGGTGTGTTGCCCAAATTCCAGCTGCGAGGCTCAGGAAAAGCCTGGCACCAACTAACCAAAAACCTTCCCCATGTCCCCTCGTAGTACAACCTGCATGACACATCCTGATGTGGACAAAGCCTGAGACAGATCACGGCCATGGTGGTGTCCAAGGCAACACGAGCGTGTTCTTTGCAGGGCCTTAACACACAGCGCTATCTTTTTTTGCCTCCACTTCATCTTCTCTACTCTACTCTAATAACACTTTTTTTGTGACAAGTCACCCTTCCTTTCTGTAATGTGAGGATCTGTGTGCTGAGCACACAGTTGTGGCTGCTGAGTTGTCTCTCAGAGCCTGCAGGACTTCAGGTCTGTAACGCACCCCCCTCACACCCTCCACACACTCACTGTCCTCCTGGAGCTCTACCATCCGTGGGTAGGAGGTGGGTGAAGATGCCCCCCTTGAAGCTGACTCCAGCTTTCCCCGGGTTGCCATTGAGACCTGGGTGCTTCAGGACATCTGCACAAAAGCCCAGGGACACGTGGTCCCTCTCCCGGCTCAGTTCCTGCCCTTGCTTTCCAGCACAGCCCCTGCACAATGGCTGCAGCACCGTTTGGGTTCACGTTGGAGAGGGAAGGCACTGCACAGTTACCTGGACAGGTGATACTCTTGGACAACTTCTGTACAACCAAGCACATTGATGTGCCATAGGCTATATCCACAGGAAGGGGGAAATATGAGAAAAATGGGGGGAAAAATTCAATCTAGAGCTCCTCTATTTTCATAGACTCATGTAACCATAGAATGCTTTGGATTGGAAGGGACCTGACCATGGGCAGGAAGACCTCCCACTAGCCCAGGTTGCTCCAAGCCCTGTCCAACCTGGCCTTGGGCACTTCCAGGGGTGGGGCAGCCACAGCTTCTCTGGGCACCCCGTGCCATGGCCTGCCTACCCTCACAGGGAGGAATTCCAGAAGGAATATGCCATCTATCCCTGCCCTCTGGCAGTGGGAAGCCATTTCCCCTTGTCCTGTTCCTCCATGTCTTGTCCCAGGTCCCTCTCCAGCTCTCCTGGAGCCCCTTTAGGCACTGGAAGGGGCTCTCAGGTCTCCCAGAAGCCTTCTCTTCTCCAGGTGAACACCCCCAGCTGTCCCAGCCTGGCTCCAGAGCAGAGGGGCTCCTGCCCTGTGAATAACTTGGTGGCCTCCTCTGGACTTGTTCCAAGTTTTTCCAGTGCTCCATGTGCAGCCAGCACAGTGTTGGGAAGTGGGTGGGCATCACTCACGTTGTGCTGGTGGCTCAGCTGACCCTCAGCTGTGCCCAGGGATCCTGGGTGCAGGGCCCAGGTGAGGGTGAGTGCACTCGTCTGCTGGCTCTGCAGCCTTGGGGCTCCAGCTGGAATAGTTTTCAGGAAAGAATTTGGAAGGTTGGCCATGAATGTAATCAGTTCTTGAGCGTGGAAAATGAGAGCTGGCAGGTGCTGCCGACTTGCTGATATCCAGGCTTTCACTTAGGAAGGGCTGTGTGGAGTGACCACAGGTGATGACTGTCCCATGTATGTGTATCTGGATATAAAATACAGTGAGCTGTGGTAATAAAAATGCTCTGGAGCAGATCAGACACAGCGAACTGCCTGTGCTATCAGTGGGTCTGAGTGTTCTCTCAGACGTGTGCTCTGGGGTATCCGACTGTGGCGAATGGCCCCTTTCAGCATCAGTGACAAAGCAGCCTCCCAAGCTCACAAGACATTCCTGAGTGATGCCAGCAGTGATGGACAGGGAATTCAGGGCCACTACAGACTGAAAGCAGGGTTGTTTTCTTCCCAAGATGTAAGAATAGGACATGAGAAGGGGGAAAAGGACCCTGGGTACAACATGTTCAAACAACACCTTGATTTTGTCCCTGGCAAGAGCTCACTCTGAGTAGCACCAGGTAAGTTCTCTGTTTGGGAATGTTTATTTGGGGGTGTGTGTGAATGTTTTGTTGTTGTTTATGGCTCATCCCATTTACCATTTGGCATGGTCAGGAAAGGATTGTTTCAAAGTTGTGTGAGGAAATGAAACTGCATTCACACCAAATCATATTCAGCCCTGTTTTCTCTCACCTCCTCTTCAGTAAGTCCTGCTCCTGCCCTCCCAAAGAGCCCTGAGGGGATCCCAGTTCAATAGCTGCTGGTGGACAGCTAAGAAATGCAATGCATTGTGCAAATGAGAGCTTGGGAGGTGGATTTATAGCCTGTCCACTAAAGTGGGGAAAAAAGAGGTTGAATCAACTGAAATAACAAATCTGAGGAAATTTCTGTCTGCCTGTTCAATAAACAGAAGAGCCGAAATCCATGGCATAATTTCATCATTACAAATGGTTCTCCCAGCTCTGCTCCTCTGGTTTCATTTCAAATGACTGTTTGCAGATGTGTGTTTTCTGGAATTAGAGACACAAATTGAGAAGAGAGACTACTGTGGTCATGTGCTTTTTCTTAAAAAGGGCAAAAGTTCTATTTGTATCTATTTGGTTTACTCTGGGTGGACATTTACCAAATCTCTGTGGGTTTCTTGGGAAATTTGTACATTGTGCTTTTCTTGAGAAATTTTGAAAACTCCTTGCTTCAAGATAACATATTGCCTTCTTTTTTCAGTTGAAAAGCTTTTTTTCCCAGCTACTAGGAACTTACTGAAAAGTAATTCAAGGTTATTTCTGTCCATAGGAAACATTAGTCATTATTATAAAATTATAAGTCAGGCTATTTTGAGAGTGGCACTTTCACGTTAGCAAAGTTGAAAAGATACTCTGAAAATGTAAGTTCAGGGTAATATGCCAAGGAATCTTAAATAAGGCTGAAGAAAGAATAGAGTCTGGGATAGTGATTTCCTGCATTTATCTCCATGAACTTTCCAAAAATTACTTTGCTGCAAACTGCATTCTTTTGCCCACAGTGTATGGATCAGTGTGTGGGGAGGCTGTTTTTCCTGATCTAATATGGTGATGTATTTCTTCTCTGTCTTGTTTTTCAGGGTCTTATGAGTGTGGAATATGTGGGAAGAAATACAAGTATTACAACTGTTTCCAGACCCATGTGCGAGCACACAGAGGTATCTCACTCCTGCTCAGATCTTTGGGAATCCTAGGGTAGCATGCAGGTTCAGGGACTAGGAAGCTGTGTCAGGGCAGGGTTAGGTTGGATCTCAGGAAAAGGTCCTTCCCCCAGAGGGTGGTGGGCACTGACCAGGCTCCCCAGGGCAGTGGGCACAGCCCCAAGGCTGCCAGAGCTCCAGGAGGCTTTGGATGATCCTCTGGGGCACAGGGTGGGATTGTGGGGGTGTCTCTGCAGGGCCAGGAGTTGGACTGGATGGTCCTTGTGGGTCCCTTCCAGCTCAAGATATTCTGTGATTTTATGTCTATTTTCAGGAAGGTCTTGAAGGTTCCTCTGCTGTTTCCCTGGTTGCCAATAAAACTTCTTTGGGGTGGCCCACTGAGAGGATAAACTTTGGGGCTGTCTCAGCTTTGTGTCTCCCTACTCCAGTGATATTTCTTCCAAGCTCTGGAGCACTCCTGTGTTTGGTGCAGTATTTATTTACTGCACAGGACTCTCAGGGACATTGCTGTGTGCTGGGGGAGCTGCAGATCCCGCAGTTCCTCCTGGCAGATCCCAAGTGATGGCAGAGAATGCTCAGCATCGCCCCAGCCCAGCCGGGTGTCACATCCATCCCAGTCTGGATGGGAGGATATACAGTCAGATATGTGCATTGCAACCACTGGTTTTTAATGTTCAAATCAAAATGCTCCATGAGCTCCCCCCATGCCCCTGCTGTCAGCTGGGGTCACCTCCCAAAGGCACTGTGTGGCTGAAATGTCTCGTGCTTAGTCAGGAATGGCTTTATTTGCATTTTCTGTAAGACTGGACAATCCGATGTTGCTTAATTGCAGAAATGTGAAAGTTTGTGGTGGTTTGTACAAGTTTGCAAGATTTGGAGAATTGCTTATCTGAAATACCAGAATAACAGGGGTTGAAAAGCAGCTCCTGAGCCTTTCAGGGGTTTATTTTCTGTCCCCTGAGGTGAGCACTGAAGTTTGTGTGTCAGGCTGGCAGGAGCATCTGCTTTAGCTCCTAAGTTATATCCAGCAATGTTAGTACATCTGGAATGTCTAAAGAAGCATGAAGGGAACTCCCAGTGAAAAGTTTGAAAATCCAGGGATAATGAAGGCTAATGCAATATTAAATTTTAAGTGCATAAACTCTCAGAAGTCAGCCCAGGCCCAGCTGAGAAGGGAACATGTCCTTAACTGCTCAGAGTTTGTCCCAGTCTCTCACACATCCCTTCACTGCATATTGCTCACGTGCTGTTCAGTATCACAGAGCTGCCTCTGTACCCTTAGATACACAATGAATTGTTTTTCACTACTGGTATTTCTTTTCCGAATACCAACAAAATTCCTGAAAGTCCTTGAAATGTAACTACCAAGTTGTTTCCCTCTGCAGCTCAAGGAAAAAAAAACCTAAAATAATAGTGATATGCTTTACCATTATATTACAGCATTGCAATAGTTTTGCAATAATAATTGCTGTATTTAAATCTGGGGCAAGGATTGCTTTTATTTTACTTCTCTTCCCCAAGCACTATGGGATCCTTAATTTGGCATGAATTTTAGTATGAGATCACCTCCTACTGAGTGATCCAGTTGATTTATATTTAGTTTTGTTTTGATAATGAAATTAAGCCATATATTAAATTATGTGGGTGCATCAACCTGTACAATTGATATCCATAGTTTTGACAGGAACTCAGTGGAGATAGGACTTTACTTTTGCTCTCAAATCCTTTGTCATGTGTAGCTGTAGAAGATGGAAATATTCAAAATTTTGAAAATGGAAATCTATCAGTAATTTTCCCATCAGTGGTGGAGAAGCAGAATTTATATGTACTTATGATACTTAGAAAATGCTTTATGTTGCTGTAAATGGATGCATGTCATAGCAATATTTAAAGTGCATTTGCATTGCCTTAAGACGACAAAAATCCAAATTAGATGTTTATTCTTCAGCAAGAAATCAACCTTCAAATGTGATGCAGCTCTGCCAGTGGGCTTTTCTCAGGGACAGATCCTGAGCTGCAGGTAAAGCAGTGGGACAGTGTGTGACCTGAGTGCAGAGGAATAACCTGCCAGAGAAAGGACAGGTACAGGATGGCTCAGGAAAACAAGGAAGGATTCTCTGGAGGAAAGCCCCGTGTGAAAGATGCTTTTATTGCCCCCCTTCATGGAGGAGGAGTGGCTGATGCTGCCCCATTGTGACAAGGTGGGAAAATGTGGTGGTGACACTGCACTGGGGTGTCACTCTGCATGTTCTCACTGTGGATCTCCAGGCTGAGTCTCGGATAAAGTGCCAAGGCACTGGCAGTCCAGCTCTCCCAGGGCTGCTTTCCTCGAAGCACTGGAATGTGAGCTCTCTTGGCCCATTAAGTGCAGTTCATCAGCTGCCAGAAACTCAGATCCTGAAATCCTTCAGCCGTTTCTTTTCCCTGGGCAAAGGAGGAGCTGTGCTGCACTGGCAGGACCTGACATTCCCTCTTTGCAGGATGGATTTTCTGACTGTCATCTGTGATTTCCCCGAGGTCTGAGCCACCCATCAGTCATGGAACATCTGCCTTTCCCAAAAGCTGGACTGGGAAACTCACCAGCTCAGCATCAGAGTAGGAGAGCAAACTTAGGTCCCTCTTTCTTCTCTTTAGGTGCTTCCTCCCAGAGCTTTTTGGGCATTCTAGCAGAAGTACCTGCTGTTTGGGGTTTGCTGAAGGACACACCCCTTCCCCTTGTACAACCCTCTGCTCTCTGCTTCCTTCTGATGCCTAAACTCCTGGAAGACAGGCACTCAGAGAAAACATTAATGGAGAAAGATAGACAAAACCTTTATTGGGAGTTTGGAGGCTCTGGGCCTCTGCTGGGCCTACAAAATGCGCGTTGTTTCAACAAGGATCTCTGCATCCAAAAATCCCCAAAGAATCCTGCCCTCAGAAGGGTTACAGTTTTTATACTCTTCCTAACAATTAACATATTAGATATCTATAACCAATCATAATTTCCAGTTGTCTCAGTGGTCCACCCATCGGGGTCCTAGGCTATGCCCCCTGGACCACCTCCAAGGGTTTTTGGGGTCTTCTATTGTTTTGACTTCAAGTTATCTTGCAGATGTCTTTGAAAAACATCATGACCTTCAGAAAGCCTGAGAATATGTGAGAAAATCACTTTAGTAACTTCAAATACCACTTAATATGTGAGCAAGGAAACCTATACTCTTAGGACTCAAAAAAATCTACAAAATACACACCAAACCTTTAGGCATCACTTCTGTGGCTCCTGTGTCACTCATGGGCCTTGGCCAAGCTCTGGGTTGGTCCTGCAGGGGGACAGAGCAGGTGGTACAAAAGGTTCAGCCCATGGGGAGAGCAGATAAGCTGGAGCTGGTCTGGTTTGGACCTTTGGGGCAGAACAAAACATCTGTCTCTCCAGCACCGTCACCCCTCAGTGACACAACACCTGGCTCTGGGATGGGAGGTTTTGAGGTCCCCAGTTGTTCTTGCTTTGACCTGGGTTATTTCTGAGCTGGTTTTTGTGTGCAGGGCCCGCTGTGGAGCTGTGGCAAAAGAGCCTGGGGCTTACAGCTCGTGGCCAGCATGGGGGGAAGGTCTGTTGCCTTCTGCTTGTGCACTGGGTCCATCCTTGTCCACCCAGTGCAGAACTTAGATGTCTTCTCATCTTTGGAGTTGTTCAGTTCCACATGAACAGTCTTGCACTTGCAACATCATGTTTTATTTTGCAATGAGCAGTTTTTTGGGAAATCTTCTGGGTTTTTTTGGGTTTTTTAATAACTTCACCTGCCTCCTCTCTAGCTCTTCCATGGCAGACAGGCTGTGTTGGAGGTGACCTGTGTTCTTTAGGATGATTTCTTTTCTTGTCTGCCATCAGGAACAAAGGAGTTTATATTGGAAAAAGGAGCATTTTCTTCGTTTATTGAGTTTTCCTGAGGTGCTCAGCATTGACTGGAGAATTTCAGGCAGCAGTGGATCTCCTGGCAGTTTGCAAGTGCAAAGGGCTGAAGCAGCTCTGGTTTAGGACATCAGGACGGTTTAGTTCCCATTCTGCTTTCCTCTGAAAGCCGAGATGCAGGCATGGAAATCCCCGTGTAAGGGCTCTGCAAAGACCCAGAAATACAGACAAGAGATTTCCTCACTATGTTTTATCACGGAAGAAAGGAAAAGGTTGTGTTCCTTCCCCTTTCGCCTCCCCAAAACACACCAATAAAATAAAAAAGAAACCCAACAGAAAATGTTACGTTGTGGAGCTGAAAGGCTCCTTTGTGAGCTGATCCCTGCAGGATCACGGCTCCTTCCTCCTGCCGAGCGGCCGGAGTTCAGCTGGAGCAACAGAGGGGCTGTGGATTCCTGGTGCTGATGGAAGCCTCTGCCCCAAATGTTACTGCTTTGCCTACACGCAACCCAGGGCTTAAAAATGTTTTGCTTACAGTGCTTTTATTTTAGCTGTGTGGGGTTTTTCAAGTCATTAAAAGGTTTGGATTGCCTTCAGGAGTTAGTCAGCTAGAAAGTTCTGCTTTGTACAGTTGGGTCGTGTTTGAGCAACATGAGCAGCAAAACATCCGCATGTTTTGAGTCAGGAAAATTATTTCACTTTCAGATAACTCAAAAAAAAATGGCTGAAATTGCTTTATTAGACTTTCAAACAGTAAATTTATAAACCTCTGGGCTGAGGCCAAGCAAAGGAGATTTGTACCCAAAGGAGAATTCCTCAGAAAGCAAAGAAAGAAAATAGCAAGGCTTGAGTTTAACCCTCGCAGGATATCTCGCCTCTGGCCCAAGAATTGGTGGAAGTTCTCTGTTTCCAGATAAGCTTTTCTGGGCTGAATGATGATTTTGCTCAAGTTGTTTTCCATTATTATTAATTTACATTATTTAGTTGATCCATTGCCCCCCTCCAAACCCACCAGCTCGCTGTGTCCTCCTGGCATGGCTGTGCCAGCCAAGGGCTGAGGTGCCCTCACCAGAGCAGCTGCTGAATGCACCACACTGGGACTGGTTCCTTCAGGCCAAGTTTCTAGTTTCACCAATTGTTAAAAAGCTTTTCAAAGCTTTTAAAGTTTCAGATTAATGTTTTCCAAGAATGGGTTCTGCTTGATGCAAAAAATATGAAAAGGAAGATGACTCATTCAGATGGTGAATATGGAAAAATGCTTTTTTCCAAAGCGCACATTTTTGGAGGCTGAGTTAGAGCAGTTCTGTCACTGAGCACATTCTGAGGTGAGAAGCAGAAAATTAAGAGCAAAATAGCTATCCCTGAGGAGAATGTTCCTGAGGGTGTTCCTCAGGGTGTTTCCAACCTGTGGAAAGTTGGGGTTCATTTATTTGCTTATCTGCTACTGAAAAATCACAGGGTTTTGGGGAGGTCCTTTTTCTTCTGCTCTGCATCCCAAGATCCATTTTTCCTGTGCACCTTTCCCAAATCTGCAGCAGATATTCGTATGAGATGCAGAAATTTTCTTGGGACACAGGAGTTAACTTGCCTATTTCCCGGCTCCCCTGCCCACCTCCCTGCTCTTACTGACTTTTGCAACTTTCTCAGAAATTGGTCTTTTGTTTCAGAGCTGTAATTACTTGGTCTCAGCCCAAAGGTGATGCAGAGTGGGCTGTTAGGGGATTTTTGGTTCAGCATTTTTTAATTCGTGAAGACTTTAGACTGTCTTATGACTACGAGTAACAGCATTTCTTAGTGCAGTTCAGAAACAGCTGCTCCTCAAACCTTTCTGTGTTGCCTTTTTAAATTTGACTAAAGTATTTTTTAATGCTATTTGAACAGCGCATATTTTTAATGGTTTTTTAATGGTATTTATGCTGTTGCTTGTGAATGCCAGGACAGCATTTTGCAGAAATCCATTGTGCCATAGCTGCTTTTCCTTGAGTGATAGGTGGGAATCCATACGAGTAGCAGCTGTGGAAAAATCCAGGGCTTTGCTATTGAGGTTCTGCACCTGATACTGAGGGTTTCTGATCTGGCCCCTCAGTTTATGAAATTGTGCCAAATTAACATCGTTGCCTAGAAAAATGATCTAATCAGGCAGGTTAATCAAGTAGAAATGTACAAATTCACAAACCAACAATCATTTGTTTTTATTATTTTTAAGAAATAGGGAAATTAAATGCAAACAGTGTTCATTACTTAAGGTTGCACATTTTAAATTCAAAAATGCTGTGCCATTCTGCAGCTGTGGTTTCCAGAGCAGTGCAAGCATGATTCCAAGAGACATATGGAATATTTTGCAGCGTAGTTATGTTATTAGATAATGTGACATACAGTATATGCAATTTAGGATGAATATGAAACACTTCAAAATGGCTGGGAAATCCTAATCGTTTATGATCCTTGACTTGTAACTTTGGGTTTTGTTTTCCAGCTTGTAGCTTTGCCCATTGCATTCATTTAGGGCTTGAACATGATCTCTGCTCTGCGCTTCTTGCACTCCCACGTACCACAGCGGAGGGAGCTTTTTCTCTCGTCTTTCCACATGTCTTCAGTAACACCAGGAGAGAATCGCCCTGGGGGGAACCTCATGGCCTCTATCCTGCAGTGGCTTTGCCATCGCTGTGAGGGGCGGCTGTGCCGAGTCCCACGGGGGGCTGAGCTGGGTGCACTCTTCGCTGCCCACTTTTCTGGCTGGCAGCTCTTGCCCAGAAATTGCCTGTTGGAGCAAGTCCAGAGGAGGCCACAGGGATGCTCTGAGGGCTGGAGCCCCTCTGCTCTGGAGCCAGGCTGGGAGAGCTGGGGGTGTTCACCTGGAGAAGAGAAGGCTCCAGGGAGACCTGAGAGCCCCTTCCAGTGCCTAAAGGGGCTCCAGGAGAGCTGGAGAGGGACTGGGGACAAGGGATGGAGGGTCAGGACACAGGGAATGGCTTCCCACTGCCAGAGGGCGGGATTAAATGGAATACTGGGAAGGCATTCCTCCCTGTGAGGGTGGGCAGGCCCTGGCACAGGGTGGGCAGGGAAGCTGTGGCTGCCCCTGGATCCCTGGAAGTGTCCAAGGCCAGGTCGGATGGGCTTGAAGCAGCCTGGGATAGTGGAAGGTGTCCCTGCGGGGGTGGAATGAGATGAGCTTTACGGTCCCTTCCAACCCAAGCCAGTCTATTATTCTACTAATTTAGCACCTGAGGTATTTCAGTAACCCTTCAGCAGCTATTAAGAAGCTGGCTGTGGCGAGCCCCACGGTCAGTGCAGGCCCCAGGGCCCCGGGCCGGGCACAGCCCCCAGACCCACCCGGGTCGCTGAAAGCCCTCCGGGCCCGGCCGGGGCCGGGATGTCCCTTCGGCCACCCCAGGTCGGCCCCAGGTCCCAGTGACGGCCCGGGGACGGGGCTGGGAGCAGCCTGGACTGCTGGAAGGTGAACGAGAGGGCCCTTTCACCCCGAACCACCCTGTGATTCTGTGACCGCGCTTTAACAAGCAGCCCTGGCGGGCCGGGCCGGGCCCCGCGGCCCCGGAGAGCCCGTCCCGGCGGGGCCGGGCGGCGCGGCCCGCGGATCTAAGCGCGGCTCTTTCTCTTTGCAGACACCGAAGCTGCCTCAGGGGAAGGAGCCTCGCAAGGCAGTAAGTACAGCGGGGCGTGCGGGCCGCGGGGGGGCGCCGCGGGGTCCCGCACCCCGAGAGGGCCGGTCCGTCCCGCAGGCGGCCGGCAGGGGGCGGGCCCCGCGCGGAGGCGGCGGCGGGGCCGGGCGGGGCCGGGGCTCGGGCACCCCGCAGGGCTCGGGAGCCCTTCATGGCTCGGGATCCCTTCATGGCTCGGGAGCCCGCAGGGCACGGGATCCCCTCATGGCTCAGGATCCCCTCCCGGCTCGGGAGCCCCTCAGGACATGGGAGCCCTCAGGGCACGGCTGCCCCTCAGGCTCGGGGTCCCCTCAGGCCTGGGATCCCCTCATGGCTCGGGATCCCCTCCTGCTCGGGATGCCCTCCCGCTTTGGATGCCCTCAGGCCCCGCTGCTGTGGCCGCCCCCCTGCCCCAGGGGCTCCCCCTGTGAGGGGACAGTGATCGGAGCTGCCTCAGAGCCCGGGGACGGGGATGGGGAGGGCAGGGTGCTCACGGCCTCTGCTGGGGCGTCCAGCCTTGAAGGATTTTTAAACCCTAAAGCTGCAGTTTTTGCGGGGCGTGTGTGCTCTGTGAGCAGAGCCGGCCCAGTGCTGAGGAGAGAGGGCTGGGGACAGCAGGGGCAGAGTCATGGTCACTGTGAGGGGGGATGGAGGAGAAGGAGCCAGGCAGTTCCCAGAGACAGGAGAACCGAGAGGTAAAGGGCATAAAGTGGAAAGAAGAGGGGCTGGGGCTGTGTTGAAGAGAAGCCCTCCCCAGTGCTGTGGAGCAGGCTGTCCGGAGAGGCTGTGTCCTGTACCCTCGTGGGTTCCCATGGCCAGCCTGGGTAAGTCCCCAGTGACCAGGACTGAGTTTGGAGCACACCCAGGTTCATCAGGAGGTCACACCAGAGGCCTCCTGAGGTCTCTGCCCTTCTGGGTTTTCCTATGATCATGTTAGGTGGGAGCCACAATTCCCACTGGAAAGGTAAGTTACCAGCCTTGGTGGTTACAGAGGGCAGCTTGGAACACCAAACTTACCCTTGGTGGGTATAAAAATGTTAGATAAATAGTAAAGAAAAATAATAATTAAAAAGTACAACCAGGCCACCTTTTTTGAGCCCTTTCTTTAGCCCATTCTGCGATAGGTGAACAATTGGCATTAGCATGGGAGAGTCTTGGGTTTCTGTGTGCAAAAGGAAGCAGGACTGACTTCACTGCGGGTGGGGGATGAAGATCCTCAGCCATAAGCTGAAACATCTCAGTAGCAACCAGCCAGCACACAGTGTGTACACACAGCATACCCACTCACAGGGGAGCTGGGAGCCTTTCCCTCTCCCTTGGCACTGTCCAACTCTGCAGGGGATGGAGACTCCTTCTCAGGCTCCTGTCACCTCCTTTGGTGTCTCTATTTCAGTCAGTGCTCTGCTGCCTCTTGGAGTTTTACGTATCCCGAGGCTTTCCAGGCTCATTTCCTGGCTCCCTTGCTCTGAATTTTGATGGCGGGCACTGCTGTGTTCTGGGCCAGGCTTTGTGCATCCTGGGATTGCTGTTTGAGTATTGGGTGTAGTGTACTTTTAGCCAGAGCTGGGGAACTACCCTGTTCAAAGAGATGGGGTTTTTTTCTGTAAATGAGCTTCTCTTCCCATTGTTGTGGGAACTTCTTTGGGTGAGAAAGATAGGAAAGAGTGAGGTGTGAAGAGTAAGATGGGAAAAGACATGAGGGCTCCTGCTTTTGCTGTGTGGGCAAATTCCATGTCATTGGAGCCATAGAAGGATTTCTGTGGGCAGAGATGACTCTCCTGTGGTGGCTGGATCGTGGGGAGAGGGGGAGAACAGTATGTCATGGGCAGAAGTCTCAGCTTCAGAGGAGCTGCTGCAGGGAACAGTGGAGACAGCAGGGAGCAGTAAGAGAGGCAGGGACTGCTTCCATCTTCGTGCAGGGCTGTCCAACTCCAAACCCCTCCCCAGTACAGGGATTACTGACACCCCCCTTCTTACCTGCCACACTCACTGCTATCCCAGAATAGTCTCAGCTAGCTAAAAGGGCTGGGGATAAGACCAGGCCACCAGAGCAGGGAGACAGTGAGTGGTGGGCTGGGGAGCAGGGAAGGAGGACCCACCACAGCCATGTTCCCCCTGGAGGGACAGCCCAGACACATCACCTGTCTCACAGGGTGGACGTGAGGCTGCTCAGCCAGTGCTGTTGTGCCTTAGTGCAGATAGTTGTAATTTCCTGACCAAGTCATCTTCCTCTTCCCTCCTTGCTGCTACAGTGAGAAAGCTCAGCTGTCCTTTTTCCTCCCTGCGCCTTCCCTTTTGGGGCTGCATTAAATCCCCAGTCTAGCCTGGTTGCTTCTGCACGTCTCTTCTTTTTCCACTCAATGGCTCTCTTGTTTCCTTGTCAGTCTGTTTGCTCCTGATATATTTTAGGAATTTTTTATTTATCTTTCCTTTCCTGCTATTTTTGTTTTGCCTACTGCTCCACTGCTATTCCTCTGTGACCCCATTTGGCTGTTTACACCCTCCCTATTACAGACATCTGTATTGTTCAAATCTCCCTCTGCTATTTCTATCTCATTGGGAACCTCTACATTCATGGTCTCTGCAGGCATGGTTTGCTGCCCTCTTCCAAAATTTCTCAGTATTTAAGGGATACAGCAAGATCTTGTTTTCTCTCATGTGCTTCTCTCTGAGGCATGGATTGCATCCATCCTGAACTGCTGTGGGTGAGGAGTCCCCCTGGTCAAAGCTAGAACTGCAGGCTTGAAAAGCTGTTCAGGTTTTCTCTGTGGTAACTTTTTGAAGCCAGCTGTTACTCACAGCCACCAGCACTCACCAAAAAAGTGTTGGTGAAGGCAGCCTTGTGTGTCAGGTGAGGAGACATCTCAGCTGCTGTCTCTGCAGGGCACCTGGGCTGGGTCCCAGCCCAGCGTTGGTGGCACTTACCTGTTCTGTGCTCCCTGGACTTACCCCAAGCACAACCAGCTCTGGTTTTGGGAGACAAAGTATGGGTGTGGGAGTGAGCCATGCCTGGGCTGTGGGGAGAGTGAATTACTGACCTGGTGGGGGAGGCTGTGCTGTAACATGCCCTTGCCTTCAGGCCCAAAGGGCTGGGGTAAGAAAGGGCAGCTGCAGGAAGGGCTGTCCTGGCCTTTTTTTTTTTTTCATGGAAAGAGAGGAGCCATGGGGCAAGCTGGGATGGGGCTGAGGCCAGTTTTTGTTTGTTGTCCGCTTAAAGAGGAGACAGTGGTGTTTAGACTTTCTATCTGGCAAAGCACTTTGAAGACTCCTTTGATGAAAAGCTGTTGCATTTAGTTGGTTATTTTCAGCCTCTGGGGTTTTTAGTCTGTAGATTGTGACTTGGTGACTCCGTTTATTATTTTGGACCCATTGTTGAAGGGGCACAGCTCTGTGATATTGAAGAGAGGATGTGCTCATGGGGACATGGCTGTATGGCTTTGGGAACTGCTTTTCCAGCCTTGGCTCAGGGTCCAAGACCAGAATTCCCACATGTAGAGAAGAAAACAATGCAACCCACAGTGCTAATGTGTTAATGAAGAGACTTGTCTGACTGCTACCAACTTGGGCTGGCAGAGAGGAGGAAGAGAGTAGAGTGATTTTGAAAAAATAAACCTGTCTCTCTGATATTTCTTCCTAGCTAGGGCTGGTCAGCTTGACATCTGACACTGACTGTTCCTGTAGGAGAGTCTGGCCATCTTTTCTGCGATGCTCATACAGCTCTATGTTTTGCTCTGGACTTTGGGAAGTGCTCAGGAAGGTGTTAGGGCCTAGATTCGTGCCCTCATTCTCCATGGAAATTCCAGTCATGTTTAGGGGAGTTACAAACTTTGCACAAACAGTCTCCCTCCTGCTGCTCAAATACCACAAGAAATTCTTGGCAACTGGACAGGTCTCTGAATAAACCCAGGGGCAACGGGGGGATTCAGGGCCCTGCAGCAGCAGAGACATGGCTGAGGGCAGCAGCACCTCTGCTCTGAGCGGGTGTTTGCTCAGTGCTGGGGTGTGAAGCAGGTTGTGTTGGGTGGGTTGAGTTGGGTATTGAGTGGTTTATGTTGGGTGGGTTGTGTTGTGTGGGTTGCGTTGGGTATTGAGTGGTTTATGTTGGGTGGGTTGTGTTGTGTGGGTTGTATTTGGTGAGTTGTGTTGGGTGTTGAGTGGGTTGTGTTTGGTGGGTTGTGTTGGGTATTGAGTGGTTTATGTTGGGTGGGTTGTATTTGGTGAGTTCTGTTGGGTGTTGAATGGTTTGTGCTGGGTGGGTTGTGTTGGGTGTTGAGTGGTTTGTGTTGGGTGAGTTGTGTTGGGTGTTGAGTGGTTTATATTGGGTGGGTTGGGTAGGTTTTGTTCAGTGCACATGTCCCAGGCTGGGGACAGAGTTCTAAGAGCTGGGCTGGCACTGGTGTTGGCTCAGCACTGCCCATGGGAGGGCCTGTACTTGGGAGGTGCTGCTGACTTAGGAGGAGAAGTCAGGATGATCTCTCTCCATGCTGACACCCTGTTTCTGGGCACATCCCCAGGGGGTTGAAGGGAACTCCCACCAGAACAGCCCTGGTCTCCAGGGTGTGGTAGCCTTCAGTTTGCAGAGCTGTAACTGCCATTAAGGCTGGGAGAGCTGAGGGTGTTCACCTGCAGAACAGAAGGCTCCAGGGAGACCTGAGAACCCATTCCCGTGCCTAAAGGGGCTCCAAGAGAGCTGGAGAAGGACTTGGGACAAGGAATGGAGGGACAGGACAAGGAGGAATGGCTTCCCACTGCCAGAGGGCAGGGTTAGATGGGATATTGGGAAGAAATTCCTCCCTGTGAGGGTGGGCAGGCCCTGATTGCCCAGACAGGTTTCCCAGAGAAGCTGTAGCTGCCCCATCCCTGGAAGTGCTGGACGGGACTTGGAGCAACCTGGTCTAGTGGAAGGTGTCCCTGCCCGTGGCAGGGGCATGGAATAAGATGAGCTTTAAGGTCCCTTCCAACCCAAACCTTTCTGTGATTCTGATTCCATGATTGTAATACTGTTGGGATTTGGTATCGTTCTTTTCTGTAGGAAAGAGGAACTTCTGTACAAGAACCTTTCTAGAGTAACCGTAACTGGCTTTCAGAGCTTGAAGACAGGCTGGGTTTTATAATTGTCCATGAAATTCATCTGGGTGTTTGTAAGCACCCAAGCTTTGGTCTGCATACTCACTGCAGCTCTTTCCTACAGTGCGCTGCCTCTTTGTCCAGCTTAGCGTGGAATTGAGGTTGCTCTGGCAAATGTTAATGTGACACTTCCCTAATTTCACCTTTCCAGTGGCCTTTCAATACCTGTTTGCAAAATACCAAATGTTAACAAATACAGCAAACAGTGCTCTTAATCCGTAGTAGTTCTAGCCTGGCTGAGCCTTAGATCAATTTGTGGAGGAGTTTGGAATTCTGCAGGTGGGCAGGGAGCAGCAGGACGGAAATAAAGGGACTTGCCAGAGGCAACCAGCGGCCGAGTGGCAAGGGAAGGAAGTGCAAGTCTCTGGGCTTGCAGCCCAGTCCCTGAGTGCTGGACACAGCCCTGAGCTGTGGGACTGAAGCTCTGTGGCCTGGGAAAGAAACCAGAAACAAATACACAGAGAACGGTGGGGGGAAGGATTGCTGAAAGCTGAAGGTCTTTCAAAGTACGGCTGGTGCTTTACCATCAGGTATGTCTGGTTTAGTGATCTGGGACTTAGTGAGTGTTCCTCTTCCTGGGGGAGACGTCCTGACCCTAGGGGAGCAATGCTGATTGATATGGTGAGGAAGAGTCTTACCATGCCTGGGAAGTTCAAATAAAACACTGTTAAAAGTAAGAAGAACCAGAATGAGGTGATTTTGGAGCCTTGTATTGATCTCCAGAGTGTCAGTCGGGTTGGCTTTCAGGGCAGCTTCCTGACAGTGGGCTTTGCCCTGTTTTCTTTTCCTTTTTTGAGGCCATAAGAAACAAGTTGCAGTTTAAAGCAGGCTGTGCTCACGGGCAGTGCTGGCCACGAGTGATGTTTCTCTATTAGATTGTTCCCCTGCCACCATCCAGTTATTCTTGGATGGGCAGGAAGACAACATGGAAAAACAAGCCAGTTCAACTGCTCTGCCTACTTTCATTCCTGGGGGTGTTGCAATTTGTTACTATGACAATTCAGTGACATTTGCTGGAGATTGGAAGACCACTAATGGTTGTTTTCTGGAAGATCCTGTCCTTTCTGTCTCCATTTACTGCTTTTGTGTACATGCGGTTCTGTTGAAGAAGCAAAGCTGGGTTTTGTGCTGTTCCTCAAAAGCAGGTGCCCGTGCTCAGGCTGTCACCAGGGCACTCCTACACAGCTCTCCAGTGATCTCCACCATTTGGGAGATGCTCAAGGGCCAAGCAGACAGATCCTGCAGATCCTGTCTGGAAGCCCAGACCACCTGACAGCCTCCTCTCATGCCTCAAATTCTGGCATAAATGGGAGCAGCTGTCAGAGGACATTTATGCTGACTGTGACTGGACCCACAGGCTGACAACTCCTGGGCCAGATCCCACAAAATCCTGACTGATCCCAAGTAACACAACCTGGTTTTCCTTTGTGTCCCTTGGTCTTTCTGTTGTGTTGAGCCCTCTTTCCCTGCTTGCACTTCATTTTTGAAAATCTCTAGGACCATTTCATGGGTGATGATATATCCAGTGTTTCAGACAGCCCTCAAGTTGCAGCAGGAGCAAAATATGGTCACTGGAATTTGTCTGATAATGTTATTGTCACCTCCACACAGCCTGGTGAGCGGCTCTTCCCAGCGCATCATGGTGGGAAGTTTTGGCACTAAAGAGAGACTGTCCTGCTTGACTCTCCCTGGGGAGGAGGCAGGAGTCTCTCCATGTTGTCCTTTGCAGGGGACAGAGGAGTGACTGTATTTCCTGGAAAGAAATGGATTTCCCAGAGCCATTAATGGTGCTGTGATGGGTCACTGGGCAGAAAGGTGTTTGGGAACTGGGAGAACCAAGGACAAGCAGCAGCACAGATGGGAGAGGGGCTGTGTCCCAGCCATGGTCAGCAGTGCCATATCCCCACCAGGCTGGACTCCCAGTGGAGCAGGAGCATCCTGTGGAGCAGGAGCTGCTGGCAGCTGGCAGAGCACAGCCCCAGTGCTGAGCTGAGGAGCAGCAGCTCCTGTGCCCTGCACAGCACAACAAAAGGCCTGCAGGCTCCCTCTTCTCTCCCACAGAGAAGGTGGGTTTCGGCTGGGCTTTGCTGAGAGATGAAAAACCACTCCCCGTGGTCAGGAAAACATGGCATGGTCAGGGGTCAGTGCAGGTGTTACTGGAGGAGCTGCTGAGCTTGGGAGCCTGTTGTGGAGAGTGCTGGAAGGGCTCAGGGCGTGCTCCAAGTCACTGGCCTGAGTTAACTGGGATTTATCAGGCCTGATATGAAGGCAGCGAGGGGTCTGCTCATTAGCAGGAGCTGCTGATTGCTCCTGAAACTAAAGTTCCTGACTCTGAGCTAGCACTGGAAGGCACTTTTCCTTCTAGAATTCTCCTTGCCCAAAGACAGGGGGAAAATTACTACATTGAATTGTATCAGAATTTGTACCAGCAACAGCGTAGCAGCAGGACCAGGGCAGTGACTGTCCCCCTTTGCTGGGCACCCACCTCGAAACCTGGGGTCTGTTTTGGGCCCCTCACAACAAAAAAGACATTGAGGGGCTGGAGTGTGTCCAGAGAAGGGAACGGAGCTGGGGAAGGGTCTGGAGCAGCAGGAGCAGCTGAGGGAGCTGGGGGGACTCAGCCTGGAGAAAAGGAGGCTCAGGGGGGACCTTCTCACTCTGCAACTCCCTGACAGGAGGGGGTCGGGCTCTGCTCCCAGGGAACAGGGACAGGAGGAGAGGGAACAGCCTCAAGTTGTGCCCGGGGAAGTTTAGATTGGATATCAGGGAAAATTTCTTCACTGAAAGAGTGGTCAGGCCTTGCCACAGGCGGCCTAGGGAGGTGGTGCAGTCACCATCCCTGGAAGTGTTCAAAAGACATGTAGATGTGGCATTTGGGGTCACGGTTTAGTGGTGGGCTTGGCCATGTTGGGTTGTTGGTTGGACTTGATCTTAAAAGTCTTTTCTAATCTCAGTGATTCTGTGATTCCTCAGCCTCTCAGATATGAGGCCTTTCCCAGTGCTTTCCCTGCTAGCCGTAGGTGAGATTTTATTCCAGCAGCAAATCCTGACTCCTCTTTGCTTCAATTAATCTGAAGTTGTCTTTCCCTCTGTGGCCCCTTCCCACTTTATAGCAACTTTTTCATGTATTATGTGTCACTCTCCCTGTTCTAGTTTTGCTATTGCATTGGAAGTACAACGTTCCTGTAATGGGAGGTTCACACAGGTACTAGAGTCCTACAGAGAGAAAAGCAGAGCTGTGTCTGCCAGAGGAGGGACACGGAGGGGCCTTGGGCCCTTTGGCTGCAGGGCAGGCTGTAAAACCCTCTGCAGCTCTGACTGGCCCTCCTGGGGACACTGAGACATGGGCTGCACTCTCCTCTCCAGTGACACATTGTTGGGAGTCAGACTAAACCCACACTGCAAGCTGCATTTAGAAAATGCTGAGAAGCATTTCAGCTCCAAGGCTGCCAGTTCTGCCTGTGCAATCTAGGCAAGGAAATGCCAGTCAGCACGTTCTCCTTGGGCTGTGTCACACAGGAGCAATTCCAGGGAAGGCAGGATGCACAGTACCTGCTGCAGTGTCACAGGGATAAAAATAACTGCTTTTAGGGATAAATACCCTTATAATGCAAGAGGTGCTGAAATGATCTTCAGAAGAGGTATTTTTGAAAATTAAATATAAATACATATATTAGATATAACTACATCTTGAACTTTATTTTCTCCTTCCTCATTTGTAGTGGTGTCGTACTTCCTTATTGTGTGCCAAATGTTCATCTGTGTCTGAGGATGTTGTAGGCTGCAAACAGAACATTTTTCTTTCCAGTTCCTTACTCAGATGCAGTCAAAGCCATCACCTGTGTACACATGTACATCCACAAGCAGTGTGTGTCTCCACTGCAGTTACAGGGAGAAAAAAAGGAAAATGGCATTATTTTTTTCCAAAATGGAATGCACAGTAAATATTTCAGAACCCCATAAATAAAAAATGATTGATCTGATCTTTTAAAAACATATTTCACTTTGGGCTCTGACTAAGCGTGAGAAAGTTCAGCCTGAGACGGAGCTTATTTGGAAAAGCAGTGAAAGGTTAGAAGCAGGGATGTGGGCTGGAATAGCCTTGCAAATGTTAACTGTGGAGGCACAGAGCTAACACCTTGCATGTGCAGAAACAGTTGGAGGGCTGTGATTTTAAACCATGACATTAATGTAGTCAGAATTGATGTTTTCTTGCCCACACCTTACTCATACAGGATATGGTGTTTGTAATGTTCTGACAGGGATGGGAAGATGGAGGTGGTTGGGTGGTGTTAATTTAAGGTTAAGGAAGAACCTTTAGCATCTGTTTCTTGATTCATTTAACTATTCAAATCTGCAATCAATGTTTTCTTAAAGTAAGTTTTAGCTTTTGATTTCCTTTTCTTTTTTGGGGGGGTACAAGAGCAAAAACTGGGGAGTTTCACTGTTGTGCTTATTAACACCTTCCACAATTAAAAGCCTGATGTAAATGGGGGGTGTGCACACCCATGGTGAACCATTAGTCATTTACAACTCTGTGATTCATTTTTCCAATGTTCTTATTTAATAATTCTCCTGGTCCTTGGGGAGAGCTATAAAAATGGATTTTATTTTCCTAATGTGTTTGCATTTTAAGTAGGTAAAGTCTCTTTAGATTCGCATTTGCCAAACAAGGAGATGAATTTGTTCATCCTCACATTTAAATGACCAGTGGGCTGAGACCAAGGATGATAAGTTTTGGTACAGGAGGAGAAATTAAGAAAATAATAAGAAATTTAGTTCTGGGATCTACAGCGTGAAGAAATTTTGAGCTTAAGGCCCAAGATATTTATCCCAAAATATGAAGAGGGTTAGACTGGATCTCAGGCAAAGGTTCTTCCCCCAGAGGGTGGTGGGCACTGAACAGGCTCCCCAGGGCAGTGGGCACAGCCCCAAGGCTGCCAGAGCTCCAGGAGGGTTTGGACAATGCTGTGAGGGACAGGGTGGGATTGTTGGGGTGTCTCTGCAGGGCCAGGAGTTGGACTGAATGATCCTTGTGGGTCCCTCCCAGCTCTGGATATTGTGTGATGTGTCCCCTCAGTGCTGGAGCTGTTGCCTGTCCCAGAGCCGAGTTCCTCTGCAGCTCCAGGGCCAGGTCACTCATTCCCCCTGGAACAAGGCTTCTCTGGCAAGGTGCACTGCTGTCCTTTGCACACTAACACAGGTTACTCCTGTCTTGCTCTCAGATTCTCCTTCTCTGAGTGCATTGCAGGTCAGGGATGGGAGAGTTCATCTCTGCAGTTTCCCAGGTTTTCTGGAACATGAGAGTTCCATTTGCCTTTGCTGCCACGTGCTAGTCCTGACCCAGCCTTCACATGACAGCACCAACCTCTTGCCTGAGGTGGGTGAAACTGGGAACAGTTCCTGGAGCTGTCTTAGGGTAAATTTGAAGTGGCTCTTGTGACATAAGTGTTACACTGAGGGCTCCTTTGGGATGTTCTTACTTGGGTACCCTGTCCAGTGTCTTGCCTAAGGTGTGCTCAGGACCATGACACACCTGCAGTCCCACTGGAGGGTTTGATGTGCCTGCAAGTCCTGCAGTTCCATAGCTCTGGAGAGGACCAGTGTCTGTATGTAGTTTAATCTGAGGTTTCAGAAGAGGAGGTTTTCAGGTCCTCCAGAATTCTGTGATCTTCCCATGATCTTGTACAGGAAATTGGTAATATACCCACAAAAATTAAATTCCTGCCCCTTTCCTAGGTACTGACCAAAGAGACCATGTTTACAGAAATCTGGGTGTTAATACTTGCAAACAAATCTCTTACAGAGTTCCTAGGCAGGAAGATTGAGAAGATTGATGGAGAAATATATCTATTCCAACTAAAAAAGTATAAGAATTCTAGTAATCCCAGACTGTTCTAGTCATCCATCAATTTGTCCTGAGGATGCCAGGAGAGTTTTAGTGAAGACAGAAATCCATCTCCCCCCTATCCAGTGAGGGATACATTTTCCATCTTCCACTGTGGGTTGAAATTTAGCAACAGAAAAGGTGTGCAAACAGCAATGCCATTAATTATTCCAAATTCTTCTCTCAGCCTGACCCATTTTTGTCTTGAGATGCTTATTGACATCTCAGCAATGTTGAACCTGAGTAGCACACAACAAACCTGAACACTGAAAGCGTTTTAAGTTCTCAGTATTTTCACTTCTAAGTAAACCAGGAAAGGCAGATGAATACAAGGATCACCTTCCTGGCATCTTTTCCTTTCAACCTCAGCAGAAAGTTTGGCATTCTCAATTACCTGGAGTGACTGCATAGAGGAGGGTTCTGCATCCCCCCTGGCTTATTTTAATTTCATGGAGTCAGGATCTCTTCTCCAGCTCTGGCCAGTCATTTAACTAGCACCTTTCCTTTCCACTTGGGAAACCAGGCTGTGATATCCATGTGAATTTTCATCTGGAAATCACAGTAAGAACAAAATTTCTAGTCATGGACAAATGAGTAAGAAAAAGTCAAGATGCAGTTTGCTTTTCTTTTCTGAAACTCTGTGCTGCATCCTTTAGTCTGGCCAGTTGTGAGGTACAGAGGTAGTGTGTTCCCATCAAAACTGTTTTGATTCCAGAGTGGGGGAAAGTAAAATGGCCTTTATTGTGTGTTATCCAGAACTCCACAGTGTGGGCTGGATGGAGTTTTTCACTTGAGACAGAGATTCAGATCCTTATTGATATTAAATCTTCCTTCATCAACAGGTCACATAGGTACAGATGCACCTATTTTTTAAATTATGCAAGGTGAGGTAGTTCATCGTCAAATTGCTGGTAGTAGCACCTTAAGACTCTCACCATTCTTTATCTTACACTTAGTTACAAAGAGAACAAAAGGATCCAATCCTGCCCCAAAGCAACACCAGAATGAGGAATTATGAAACAGGATCTGCTGGTGTCAATTATATTGCCTGGTGTGTCTGAATTTTGTCATGAAAGCTGAATATCCTGGCTCATGATGCTGCTTTGGGGGATAATTGTAAAACACTCTAATATTTTTGCTTTAAATTGCTATTAGCTGTCTGTTTGGATTCAACTCGAGCATACTTTTAACTGAGGGAGAAGGAAATTCAATGATATGTAGCATTCTGAGAACACCTGGGAAGTCTTTGTTCTCTCAGCATCCAGTGAGTAGTGCCCAGAACACCTTTTCCCCAAACAGTTTTTTAAAAACATTCTAGAGTTTGTGGCCATCAGACTATTCTGAACAAGGCTTCTCTCTGTCAGAAATTAAAATCAGGATATTCCCCTCTGTAGGGAAGTTCCTGGTAGTCTGGCATTAGGTTTCCAGACCTGGTGGGACTACATTTAAATCTCCTTTGAGATACATTCAGCTGACATGTGGTTTTGATAAAGTATCACAGAATTTATAGAATTCTGAGGCCACTGACTTGAAAGCAGCTTAAAAATCACTGTGAGGTGAAATCAGTCTTGTAGCTGCTGATGCACCTGCAGCAGCTCTTCCCAGGATCTGGGCCTGGCTCTGGAATGCTTCAGGGAGGAACCAAGCAGCAGCCCGTGGCTCCATGCCCTCTCACTGCCATTTAGCCCCTTGCCAGCTGGCAGGTACGTCTCTTGGTAATTTCAGGGGATGTGACCCCTCCGTGAGGGTTTGGGATTACCTTGTTCTTGGCTTGGACGTTTGGATCCTGGGGACCCCCCTATGGGAAGCACCATGTTAAGCCAGCGTGTTCCTCAATGTTCTGATCAAGGCCAAATGTTTGTGGGAAGGAAGTAAATGATTGTGAAATGAGTGATCTTGAACAGTTTGCCCATGGGGAGAATTTTTTCCTAACTCCCACCTAGGAGCTGGCTTGTGCCTTTGTGTGTGAGGCTTTCTGTCCTTTCCAGATTTCTGGATTTTATTATTATTTAATCCTTACTGACGTAACTCTGGATACTTTAATCCTCTTAAGAGGTTGCTGCTGACTTTGGGCTCAGTCCTGCTCCCTTTTCAAGGAATTTTGCCATTAGACACCTTTAAGCTGAGCTCTGATGTAAATTGCAACTGATTTTACTGGCAACTCCGTCCTTGGCTGTAAAATGCAGTTGTAGAGCTGTAACCTCTGTGCAAGACACAGCTGGAATGGGGTGGAGGTGGAGGTCTGTGTCCTGTCTGCAGCCCTGCAGTCTGCCCCTCCTCACTGCCAGTCCAGGCTCTAGAAGGAATCCCCAAAAGATGCCAAAGGCTTAGGCCAAAGGAATTGTCCATGAACCTGCGCGGGGAATGTCCTGCCAGCTTAGGAAGCCATAAACCTGTTCCTTTCCATCTAGGTGCCCCTCTGGCTGCGGAAAGGGAGAAGAAGCCTCTCTCCAGAGCTGTCTTTGTGCTGCCCTGGGTGGAATCCACAGAAACAAGTGAGGGTCCCAGATGTTTTTCTCCCTGATGTGTTGTAAGGAAGCAGTAGCTGCACTAAGAGTCTTCTGGGGTGGCTGCTCAGGTAGTGTGTGCTCTGGACACAGCTTGGAAAGGCGTTTCCCAGTGGGAAGCATGCAGCATGTTCCTCAGAAAATGCCAGCCTTTCCTGTTTCTTTGCATCAGGTGGACTAGTTGTGGTCACTGGCTCTTCCTGAAGTGTTGGTGTTGTTTGTGGTTCCTTTCAGTGAGGCAGATATCCCAGGAAAGGTGATACTTTTTCCAGGTACTGCCACACAGCCATTCCTCAGCCTTCTGGGTTTGTCACCAGTAGGACTCATAAGGACTCCAGCATCTGCCAGCAGATTTTCAGGAAACAGCTGAAGAATGTGAAACTGAGGATCACAGCATCTCGTGGACAGTCCTGTGATCCACTGGCCCAGGCTGGAGGGATGATGATGCTTCGTGGTCACTTAAGCCTCACTCAGAAAGCCTTTTTGGAGGGAGAAACATCACAACCTCAAATAGAGAGATGACAGATAAATGTATTGCAGCTCTGAGAAATCCAGCTCCTCCCCTTTCAGAGCTCCTGCTAGGCTTTATGAACTGTTTGGGAAACCTTTTTTCCCAAGGTGAACCAGGAATGGGGAATCACCATAGAAGCACATACACGTTTCAGAATAGAGTTCCTGGTGTTGGATGCTTCCTTTGCCATTCTCAAACCTCCTGGTGTAAAGGTGCCCCCGACCACAGAGCAGGACAAGCAGTGCTGTCCAGAGTGCCCTCTTCTAATTTTCCTGCTTGTTTACTTGACTGGGACCCATAACAATTTAGGATTTTGGGAATAATTCACCTGTCCCTGCTAGACAGCTATTTCTGCAGTGGGATCACTTAGGATTCAAGAGTATCTAAAGAGTGCCTGTTGCCCTGAAAGCTCCTCTATCAAGTAGCTTTTTTGGCTTCTGCCATTTGAAAAGCCAGTGTGAGTCCTGGGTCAGGTGAAAATTGTTCTTCACCTTGGAGAAGTCCTTAAGGAGCTCCTGCAGCTCTGGACCCTTCATGGACTCTGCTGTCAGCATTGCAGGGATATCAGCTGGATGGTGTATGGAACTGTTTCCAGTTTGAGTTTTTGGGATGCTGTGCAGAGCTCTTGGAGTCCAGTGGAAACCAGTTTGTACAGTTTTTGTGATATTGGATTCCTGCGCTTATGAGGGCAGGTTAAGTGATCTGTATTTTTAGCTTGTGATACAGAGATCCTGACCTTTCAACACATTTCCGATTGCTCTTGTTCCCATCCTTGGTTTCTAGAGCAAAATCCACTGAGACCAAGTGCCCAAGGAATGAAGTCCCTTGTTCTGCCTGCCACTGCTGGGCATGTGTTCTCTGCCCTCCCTCTTCCTACCAAAATGAAACATATACTTGAATCAAATCAGCAAAATATTCTGAAAATGTTTCCTGCAGCATCTGGGAGGGGAGCTGAGCTGGCTGCTCAGCCCCAGGGCAGGGGGCTCAGCAGCTGCAGGTCAGAGCTAACAGAGACCACACGGCAGGAGCCAGCTGGCAGCAGCCCCTGGAGATAGGCAGAGAAGAGCAGCACGTTCCCTCTTTCACTGGGGGACGCTTGGGAGCAAAAGGATCAAAAGTGCTTTCAGACCCTGTGTAGGGATCTTGGGATACTTGGAAAACTTGCCTGTTGGTCATCTCAGTCCAGCTGAGGAGCTGCCTTGAAACAAGGCTGTGCCTTGCCTTTTGTACTAGTAAGGTGTGGTGCTCTCTTTTGGTGTGTGTTTTGGAGTTTGGTTTTTATCTGGATGTCTTTGGAGCATTTGGAAAGTCTGGGTTTGCAGCAGAGTGTTTGCTGAGCCTGCAGTGAGGATGTGTTCTGTAGGCCTGAACACCAGGAAGGGACAGCGCTGAACCTCTGTGCTGGTGGCCTAAGGAGTGGCTTTGCTGGATTTTTCCTCAAGTCCTGGTAGTGCCTCTTGGTCTGGTTGTGTTTTTGGCTGAGCTGCACTGCATTAATGTCTGCCTGGTGACAGCAGAGAGCTTGAATCTGAGCAATCTTGTTTAAGTAGTACTATCTCTCCAGAGGTTTAGGGATGGGGTTTCAGTGTGGGCTTGCAGCCACTTTTCCCATGGAAAGCTGTGTTGTTGCATGCACTGGGTATGGTGCCCCAGCTGGGTGCAGTAGCGATAGCCCAGGGCAGGGAAGGTGCACTGGGACAGGCTCCCTAGTGCTGTGGTCACAGCCTGGCAGAGCTCAAGGAACATTTGGACAATGCACTGAGGATTCTTGGGGCTGTCACATGATCCCTGTGGGTCCCTTCCGACTCAGGGTATTCTGGGATGCTAGGATCCTAAGTAGTAGTGCACAGACTAATTCTGCTCGGGGAGTTTCTTGCTAAGGAAGCAGTTATTGCTGGGACCAGCACTGGAAGTGTGGGAAGGCTGTCAGCAAAGATGGCTTTATTGGGTACAAAGGAGGGAGTCTGACACTTGGGGGCAGCCCTGAAGAAGGGCCATTGTTCAGAGAGGTAAAGCTTGGCTGCACATGGGCAGTTCCTGGAGCTTTGTGAATTCTCCACAAGGCTTCTCATCTCTGAGGCTTGGCACTGCTTGCTGGGTGTTCTCTCATGTAGCTGAGGAGGAGATTAGCACCAGTACCAGCTGGAACAAATTCCTGCTTCTCTGTAATCTCTGGAGGTCATTCTGCCTGCAGGAAGACAGTCCCCTGACAAAACAAGCAGACCCCTATTTCTCTTGGGGTGAGCTGTTAATGTTGTTACTGGGTTCCCATTTCCCCTGCACAGCCCAGGGAAAGGAGTGTTCATACCCAGCATGTGCCACTCAAGGCTCCACTGCTAGCAGTGAGATCCCCACTGTGTTACAGAGACCACAACCAGCTGTGCCTGAGCTGTGAAATGGTACGTTGGTTTTCCTCTGATCTAACAAGTCTCCTGATTTACTGAGCACTTTTCTTCCCAGCTAAGGCCATAATAGTTTTCTGCCTCTGAATATGAAAGTGCTTGGTCTTTGGGACTCCTTTGGAAAATTAATCTTTAGTTATCTCCTGGATGGCTCATTGCACTTCAAAAAGGAGATTGGTTCCTTCTTTTGGGGACACCCAGCAAAGTAGAACTGATGACTGGTGTCACGTTATGAGTTTTCTCTGCTACTAATTGACTATGGGTTTTTTTGCAACAGCTAAGGAGGATGAAGGGTAAAAAGTGATTCTTCATTTAGTGCTGAACCCCATGTGCTGCTGGACTGAGTGCTGAACCCAAGTGAGCCATTAGACTGTACCAACACATCCTACCTTAAAATATGGAGTTATCTTAAGAATAAAATGATGGAGAAGTAAAATAAAAGCTTACTTAATGTGCACACTGTGGTGTGTTTGAATATGGTAAGGAAGAGGTGAAAACAAGGCTTTAACTCTGCTGATAATATGGGTATGTGGGATACAAACAAATGAGCTGCTGAATGGCAGCTCCTCTGTGGAGCCATGGTAGCTGATGTCTGTGCTCCTTGCTCCTGTTGGAGAGTAAAACACGTTAGTTTCAAGATCCTTTGTGGCTACACCAGCTGACATGTCCCACTTTGTTTGCCATGGGCTCGTAGCACCAAGCCATCAGCTGCTGCAGTTGTCTGGCAAGTGCAGGGCTGCACGGAGCAATGAGTGCTTAGGGATGTCAGGTTGTACCCCAAGGTGGATGTCAGGGAGCAGAGAGTGAAAAAAACCCACCAAGCTGACAAGGGAAATCCTCTTCCCACACTGGTATGAGGGCTGGGCCAAAGACACTCTTGTCTCCATTCAGACCAAACCAGATTCATAAACATCTTGGGCTGGTTTGTGTCTGTCTGTCTGCCCCACACAGCTGTGCTGAAGGGGGTCAGCTGTTGCTGGAATGAAGTGGGGGGGTGTAGGGTACAAACATACATGAAACCTCCTTTCACTGAGCACCTCACTGTCCTGCGTGTCTTGGATTGGTGGCTCTTGGTTTTGTTGGTTCTCTTTAGTTTTGTTGGCTCTAACGGGATCCTGGATGCAGTTAGGGGTCAGTAAGCAGCAGCAGGGAGGACTGAACTTCCAAAGGAGATGTCAACAGCACCTGCTGCTCTGTGTCTTCATTGTGTGAGGCCTGTGGAGGCTGCACTGGAGAGCAGAGCTGCCTGACTAGGAAATAAATCAGAATATGCCCCCAGCCATATAGCAGAGGGCATGTCGGGGGCAAGTATGAGGCCGGGCTGTCTGTGTGTGTCAGGGATTGACAGAGCACGTGGGATGAGTGTCAGTGCATGGGGGTGTCTGATTGAACAGCATGATTGCAGTGCTTGCCTTTCACCTCAGAGTTTCTAAAGTGGCCTGTTTTCTTCTTCCTACAGACAATTTTAGGTACACATGTGACATTTGTGGGAAAAAATATAAATACTATAGCTGCTTCCAAGAGCACAGAGACCTACACGCCGTGGATGGTGAGTAACATTTTGACACTCAGACACCCAAACTAGGATGGGAAGTCTTTGGGGGAGCAAAATGTGGTTCTGCAGGGCCATGTGGGCCGTGATGTGCAGGACACTGCACAGCCTGTCTTTGTCATGGAGGCAGCATTCAGGCTCTGCAGGAAGGAGTTTGCTGGCTTGATTCTCTTGATGTGCATCAAAACAACACCCTGTGTGGGGACCTGGGGTCCTTGCAGTGCTGTCTGCAGTGAGGTTTGTGCTTAGGGTGGATGTCCTGGGGCTCAGTGCCTCAGGGTGAGTGGTCAGCCTGCCTACTTGCTGGGAAAGAGTTGGTTGCCTTTTGCTTTCTGACTTTACAGGTTTGTTCCCAACATACTACTCTGAGAGAAACCACATTTCAGCATTGGGAAATGTTTTGTTCTTGTCAATCACTAAAGTGGTGAACTGATGCCGTTGTCAGTGGCCCTTACAGGCTAATTTTTCCTCTATGACCATAGATGTGGCCGAGGCTGGTGACACTCAGACAGAAGCAGACCTCCACTGCCCGATGCAGTGTTTCTTTATCCTACAGTGGGGGAAACAGAAACATCAGCATCCTGATCTTGGCTTGCGCCCTGCTTACTGGGCATCCAAAGTTCCTCAGCTCAGAGCCCACAGACACTCCAGACCTTCACTGTGTGTGCTGCAGGCCTCTAAGTTCTGCCCCTCTTGTGGCCAAGGATGGAGCCCTGCCAGAGTTCTAAAAAGAGGCTGCTTGGAAAGCAGCAGGTTTTGAGTGGCTGCACTGTCTCAGAAAAGCAAGTGGTTTTTCACAATACACGGTGTCCAAAAAACTGGCTGTGTTTAACTGGAATGTGTGGACATCTGAACATGCTCTAAGGATAGCCAGTGTTCTCCTGCAGGGCACCACTGCCAGCTCCCTTCCTCCCGTGGGGAGCCTGAATGGAATCATCAGGACTGAGTCACTGTGAGGGGAACATGTGTGCTTCAGTCAGGAGTGTCTCATGGCCGTGGGTCAGGGAGCTCTGCCAGGGCCATGGCAGGGCTTGGAAACAGCCTCCACATGTGCCCCACAAGGACACCGTGGCAGCCCCTGAAGGGGCTGGTGCTGTTCAGCAGTGGTGTGAGGCAGCTGTGCTTCTGAACCTCTGTGGGGCCGTGGCAGTGTCAGGACAAAGGCCTTGAGGATCTGTGTGTATTAGGGCTGGGCATGCCCAACTAGTTCCTATGTGGATACTGCTGGGAAGAGGAGGGACCGGGGCACAAAGCCTGGTTTATTCAGTGGGGCTGAACTATGCTGAGCACTATGTGAAATGCTGGAGGAAAACAAGACCTTTTAAGAGGATTTAATTTCTGTTTTGTTTCTTCCCCTCCTTCTTCTATTCTGTGTTAGTTTTTAGTGTGGAAGGGGCCCCAGAAAACCGGGCAGGTAAGCCGAGCTCCTTTGTGTGCTTTATTTCACAAACCTTTCCAAGCATTCAGTAGCTCAGACACAGCAGATCCAATTCTGAACTTGGAATAGTCAAGGGAGATTTGTCATGGATTGCAGGAGTACAGGGAGTGTCCTCTCTCCCTCCACCAGTGTCTACAGCCAGCAGGTTGATGCCCAGCCCTAGCAGATTCCAGGCTTTTGTTGCACAAACTATTGATCAGGCTTCAGAAAATCAAAGAAGCAGGTGTTTCATGTCTTTGGTGATTTAGTGAATTGTTCAAGGTATAAATTAAATTCTTTTATAAAATGGGTTGGGTTCTGCTTTGTTGCTAGCTGTACTGTTAGGTGGTAGAAGTCACAGGTCAGTATTTGTTAGGTGACTTGCCTGCAGACTGCACTGCCCTGCCCACTTTCAGCCAGTACAGCGGTGTTAGAGGGGAGATGCACTGGAAGAAAATCAGAAAATATGGATCAGATGTTGCAATGTGTTTGTTCAGTTTTTCCTCTGTATTTTTTGAACATTAATACCTATAAGGCATATTACTGGGCTGGAAGCAGGGATAGTCCTGGGGCACCCGAGGAGGAGGAGGGAAAAGTCAGACAGAGGGGTCATTTGGTTTGTGCTTCCTGTCTTCACATCTTGTTGCAGATGGCAATGTCATCACAGGTGCGGGAGCACTGAGTGCCCGTGCAGCTGTAGCAGGCACCCTGAGGTGTGTCAGCTGTGTTGCTGTTCTGTTCTCTTGCAGACCCCTATGACCAGGCCGTCATCGCTGCCGATGAGGTGAAGGAGGAGGAGCCGGAGCCATTCCAGAAGATTGGGCCAAGTAAGAGTTATTATCCAGCTTCAAATGAGAGAGAAAGCACAGGGGGGGTCACGTCTGCCCTTAACTGGAGTACCTCTGGGAAGAGCAGGAAGCTCTTGGGACTTGGGGGGTGCTCAAAGGCACGTTCAGGTTCAAGTGAGCATCAAACACCAACAGCCCTGCCTCCAAAAACTGCAGCTTTATGATGTTTTCTGCTCAAGAGTTCTGCACAGGGAAGGAGAGGGTTCCAGGGAAAGGCAATCAGGCAGCAGTGAGAGAGGGCCTTAAGGTGCACTGGCAGAGCTGGCAGGTGATCATTCACACTGCCTTTGGGATGGGTCATCAGACAGAGCAGAGGGAAGGAGAGAGAGCACCAGATTGCCAAAGCATTTCTCTGAATTCTTCAGTTTGGAAACGAGTGGTTATCCCTGGGTTTTCCTTTGGCTTGCAGTTCTGTACTCCCCAGCACTGGCAGGAGCAGGAAGTGTCAGTGTGTGGTTACACTCCACTATTTCCACTACCCCCAAAGCAGGAATGAGCACTGTTACTCTAGAAAAGCCCCTTCTGCAAAAGAACTCTACAATCCCAATATGAAAGTTTTCTAATACTTAAACTTGACTACTTGTTTCCTAGTTTGACTGCTCCTGTTGTCCACACATCACAGACTTTCTGTAACCAGAGGAAAAAACTGTGCCATCTCTAATACAGACTTTAGAAATGGATTCTCTCCTTTGTTTTGCACTTACTTGCTGTAATTTTTGCGTAATCTGCTGCAGCTTGTTCAGTTCTACTGGACTTTTTATGCACAGTCCATCCCTCTGGTCACTGCCTTGAACTGTTTCCTTCCTTGGGGGGGATGTGTGGATTACAGGGGAGGTGAATTCCATTTGCATGAGGAATATGCTGAAGTTTGTGTCACTCAACCAGTTTCTGTGTAAAAAGGCAAGAAACTGGGGGTTGTGTGAGAGGGCTGCACTCCTTCCTGATCTTTGTGTTTGTGTCATTTCACAGAAACTGGCAATTACACGTGTGAGTTCTGTGGGAAGCAGTACAAGTACTACACTCCCTACCAAGAGCACGTGGCCCTGCACGCACCCATCAGTGAGTATCTGCTGTTCCACTGCAGGCTCTGCTTTACAGGGGCTGTGCTGAGCACAGGGGTTGCAGGAGAGACTTCACGCCTGTGGATCCTTCCACTGGAGCTGTGGGATTGCAGTGGGCAGGACATGGATCAGCAGTGTAAAGCTGAGCTGGGAGGAGCTGTTAGGTCTGTAATGTCACCAACTTGTACCCCAGTCCATGCAATCCTATACATGTTCCTTGGGGGTTTGATGGTTTGGTTTGTTGTGTAACTGAAGTGATGCACAAAATTTTTAGACTCCCCTAAATAATAACTGGATGTACATGTTGGGGAAGAAGCATCTTTGTTACGAGCTTCTGGGAGGTTATTTCAGACAGTGAGTTAAAACTGGGTTTCAAAATCACATAAATAACCTCAGCAGGTTGCTACTGAATCCCAGGCAATAAAGTATTTATTTCAGGGAGCCCTGGCAAAGGCAGTTATCCCTGCAGTCTGCACTGTGGAGGGACACTGCAGCCTGCCCTCCCCAGACAAAAGGGAGCTTTTAATGAGCAACTCTGTAACTCAGTGCAAAATATGAGTAAACCAGTTGAGAGAAATTCTAGCTATATGTTAGATTTGAATAGTTTTAAAAGTATGCAGAGAAGTTCCTTACACCTGAACTTGCTGCTCCTTTCCCAGCATTGCCCGGGGCTTTGTTTTGAGCCAGCGTGGATGTTCCTTGCCCGGGTGTGTCCTGCTCCAGCTTTTGGGATGCTGGAGAGGAGGGATGAGCCGAGCGCGTCCCTCAGGGGGTGCCTCCAGCTGCAGCCAGCAGGGGGAGCGCACGCGCCTCCCTCCCCAAATTCACCTTCCCTCGGGTTTTTAAGGGATCCTAATGAGGCACCTTCGGGTTTATGGGAACACAGTCCCCCAGACTGTCACTTTTAAGGTGAGTCGAGGTTTGGTGGCTCTTGACAGCTCCCATGCAGGTTCTCTGAAGCTTGGAGATGGACTAGGAACATTGCAGAAGGTGCAGGGCGTAAAATGCCTCTACCACCAAAATCACAAAGTTCTCTTGTTATGTGCCATCTGCTAAAGGAACTGCTCCCAGAACAGTTATTCCTAAGCTTCCGTGCACCCCAAGCTCCACCTCTTAATTCAGGTGTTTTCAGTCCTCAGCAAAGACGTTGCTGACCAGCAGTGGGTCAATCTGCCACAGATGGGCCCTTGGACACCAGGGCTCTGGGGTCACTGGTTCCTCCTGCACAGAGCTCAGGGGCAGTGTCCTCTGAGGATGGGCACTGGAGCCTTGCTCAGCTGTAGCAGTTTTTTACCTTCCCAACACCTCCCATTTCAAGGGGATTTATTGCCATGGATATCTTTGCACCTTCCCAGCCATCTGTAGTAATAGCTGAGCTGCTGGTTCCAGTCCAGGCTCTCCAGCAGAAAAGAAACCCACAGCAGTTGTTCTCTGGGAGGTGTTTTCCTGGAGTGGCTCCCCCCAGGCCCTGCCCATCCCCTGGGCAGCTCAGGGTCCTGCCCAGTCTCCACTCTGTGACTGCCGGGGACCAGTTTTGGAGGAGGAAGAGGAGGAGCGTTCTTGGCAATGCCAGGGTTGAAGCCGTTCCTGCACCCTGGTTTCTGCAGGGAAAGAAAAGAAGCTGCCCCTATAACTGCAGACTCTATCAGTCAGAGATGTGCAGATGAGTTTTCAGTCCTTTCTAATGTCTTTAACTATGAGGGCACTTAAGATCAGATTAAGATAATATTTTCATAAGGTTTAACCCCCTCTCCATAAACTTTTCTTTTTCCTTTTTTTTTTCTTTAACCTTTTTTTTTTTCCTCTCTGAATTCCCAGGATCAGTAAGATTTATGATTTACAATGACAAGCCACTAACTCTGATGAGGATACAGGAGAGGGCATGATGAGCAACCAAAGCAGGCTGGCCAGTACATTCTCCCACCTTTCTACTGCTCAGACTCTGCTCTTCCAAAAATCCAAGGTCCTGGAAGGCTGCTGTTAACACATGACTTTTCAAAAGCACAAGTGGCTTTCCTTGAGCCCTTGCAGTCATAAGTAAAGCTGAGACTCTGTATTTACCCTGGTCTTGTTCTTCTGGTTATAAGACAAATGCTGGAAAATTAGTCATAGTGGGCATGGGTAAGGAAACCCTTTCAGCATTTTCATATCAGCTTTCTGGGTCTCTGCTTGAGTGCCAGCTTCCCTTCCAGAGCCTCTTGTTCTGGTTTTCTGTGATAATGGATAAAAATTCTCTGAAAATGGGCTAAAGCAAGGATTGAAATCCTGCATGATCAACAGGAACCTTGCAGTATAATTTTTGGTCTGTGCTGCTGGAGAGCTGCTGTCTGGAAAAGAACTCTGCTGTGGGGTTTCTTGGAATTATTAATGCCAAATGTCTCCTTCCAAAGTTCTCTTCTTTGAGTGAGTAGTTGTGTCTTTTTCATAAGCTTAGAGCTGGGCTATTGCTCTTTAAAAACACGTGTTTCTCTGCTGTTTCTGTCAGCATATTCACTCTTTTGAAGAAGGGTGTCAGAGGCTGTTTCCAAAACAAAAGTGTGTTGTAGGCACATTCTTTGTCCCAGTTTTAGAAATGTCTCTGAATGGAGGTGCACAGGGAGACTTCAGAGATTTTCTGTCCTCCTTCAGGCTCTAGCTGCTCTGTAAGATGGGACTGATTGAGCCATATTTGCAGCTGGCTGGGCTGTTGGGATTGCTCAGAAAGGTGGAGAAGGACTATTCACAAGAGCCTGAAGTGACAGGACAAGGGAGAATGGCTTCAAACTGACAGAGAGTAGATTTAGATTGGATATTAGGAGGAAATTCTTCCTTGTGAGGGTGGTGAGGCCCTGGCACAGATTGCCCAGAGAAGCTGTGGCTGCCCCATCCCTGGAAGTCTCCAAGGCCAGGTTGGACGGGGCTTGGAGCAACCTGGGCTGTGGAAGGTGTCCCTGCCCATGGCAGGGGGTGGAACAAGATAGACTTTAAGGTCTCTCTAACCCAAACCAGTCTGTGATTCTGTGATGTGCTGGCAGTGCAGAGAAAACTTGGTGCACTGGGATTGTGGACTGGATATAAATCCACCAGGAGTGAGATTTAGCTTTTAGTGGGATTTGCCGAGTCCAGACTTGGGTATGTGCACTCCCCAGATCCTCCTCTTGCACATGCAGGTAGGGCAACAGACTGCCATGTCATGGAATTGTGTGTTAAGAGCACTGAAATCTGCACAGCTCTCCATGTCTTTTGCTTCCAGGCTGAAAATCTAAAGTGATGTCAGGGCCCTGAGAGCACTCAGAGGTGCTAAAGGCCCTGAGCAGCCATCCTGGGGCCCATGCCCAGTGCCACAGTCCCTGTTCCAGCTCAGCTGAGCCACCAGGCCCTGCCTGGGCTGTGCTGTGGGATGTTGGTCTCCAACTTGGTTTCAGACATGCCCATTCTGGCTGTGGATCCCATGGGTCTGTACCCCAACCCACAGATTGACTTCCCAGCTTGATGTCAACCCTGACCCATCACTCTGGACCTCCCTGAGGATCGCTGGTGTGTGTCTGGTCCTGGTTAACCTCACCAGAGCTGATCCTGCTGCTGACCTGGTTGACTTCCCCACCTGACCACAGACCTGTGTCGTTGCCATGAACTTCCTGAAGATCTGGACTCGTGGTTGAAGGTGGCTGTCATCCCTCGTCCTTTCTTCCCTCTCTTGGGGTCTGTGGGATGAGCCCTGGCTCTTGAAGACCCTTTCCTGCCAGCCCTGGGATCGTTCTCAGCTCTGTAGGGGACAGAGAGACCCACACCCACCCTGACACCTGAGATACTCAAGGAAGTTCCTCCAGCCTCTCTGCTCAATTCCTTTCCTTATTGTGAAGGACACTGCATACAATCTGTTCATCAGAAGTGCTTAAATGCAGTGCTTCATGAGGGCAGCTGCCATCAGGGCTTTTCCCTTAGAGAAAGGGATCCTTTTTGGTAGCACATCTGGTTTCCACACAGGTCCTGCCTAACCCAGAGAAAAACAGCTCCAGATTCCAGTTGGATGGTGTGTCTTTGCTTTGAGCTCCAGCTCTGGGAGGGAGATCTGTGAGTTTGGGTGTTTTCCCCTCTCTGATCCCACAGTGTCTCGGCAACAGGCTCCACTTGATTGTGATTAAGGCACACCTTAAGAATTTGATAGGTTTGAGCAGAGGGGTTTTCCTGTGGAAAGACCTGTTTGCCACAGCAGAGGTGTCTGCTCAGAGTATTGAATATCAGGCCATTGTTAAAGAATCACTTTCCATCATATTCAGTAAAGACAGTTTTTTTTCTCCACAGGTGATGGTATAATTTCGTCTGAACCACCCAAATGGCTCCTTACCCATCCTAACAAGATCTTTCTGAACATATGCCATACACACATTACTAGCCAGAATTTTTACCTGGAAAAAGTGATGTTACTGATATAATCTGATCCCTGTTGTGGTGGTGCATCCTGGTAGTGAGTGAATTTATGTGTGCCTCATTTTCTCCTTGCTCCCACAGCTTACCATTCACAAGGCTTTAAGGTCTTCCCAAAAACAGGAAAGCCAGGAGGGGCTACTGTGATCTCTGGACTGCCCAGAGAAACACGTTCTCTAAGATTGCCTTGATTTAATTGCTCAAAGATAAGTTTAAGAGAGACATCTAAACTTGCTGTTGAGTGACAGAAAATACAGCAATCTCTTAAGGTAATTATTTTGATGAATTGCTACCTTCACTAAATTAAGACTAAAAATATCCAGCTGTAACTTTCAGACACCAGGTCCTATTTATAACTTCGTCTGCTTGGTGAAGGAGGACTGAGTTCCCAAATTTCTGTCCTTTGCAGACCCTTACATAGCCTGCTCTCAGGTCCATAATCTCCCAGTTAAGCCAAAGGGGTCACTTGTGTTTCCATTGTAAGCTCTGCTGTTCTTGTCTCTCAATTACCCTCTTGTCTTGTGCTTTGAGTGGTCTCCAGCCTGTCACCCCCCTCGTGCAGGGCAGGGTCCAGCACTGGCTCCTGAAGGAACTGAGAGCTCACATTGTCTTCCTGACACCCTTGGAAAGTGTCCCAGTTCACACTCTGAGAGCACCTCGGTCTTTTTAGCCACAGCAGCGCTCTTTCCAGCCACCCTGAAGGAGCACAGCAGTGACCAGGCTTTTTCCTGCTGCCAAGCTGGAGCCCCCCATCCTTTCAGCATCACCTGGGTCGTGTGTCCTTGAGTACAGCACGTGCCATTCTGCACAGCAGCAGCACAGAGCCCTCGGTGACTGGAGATCAATGCAGTGAGAATTACCCTCCACACCACTCTTCTCCTGCTCTCCCTTCTCCACCTTCCACTGGGACATTCTCAGCTGCTTTCTGAGAAAGTTTAGAAAGCTCCAGAGCAGCAGTTATGGGATTGTCTGCCCACAATGTTTTCTCCAGTCTTGCTGTCTAGCTGCAGATTTTAAGGAAGGAGGTTTTTGTGACCATTCAGCAGCTCAGTGTTTTTATTTTTAGAAATATTTTGGCCTCTTTGTAAGCCTGAGGCAGTGAGTTTCACAGTGCTTTTCAAGAGTAGAGCAGAGCAGCTGCATGATGGTCTCTACCTGTGTTAAGTTTTCAGAGGGAATTTGTCATCTGATAAACTACAACTAAAAATGTTTTTCCCAATGAACTACTATCATCCTCCAGACTGCTAGAACTAATATTTCTTTGTCTGTTTTGCATTGCTGGTTCAAACTCTCTCTCTGCCTCGTGTCAGATGGAGCAGCTTTCTCTCTGGGGTCTCAGTTTGAAGACATACTATTTGTTTAAGTTGGAAGGAAAAAGGAAGACATTTTGGAGGCCATCACAGCATTGAGACTTTTGTCTTCAGGTCTCAGAGAGCAGAGCCTGGGCTGTAGAGGATGAACAATGGTGCTCTTTGTGTCACATGGAGAGCTGGCTGGTTGCTGTTTCCCTTGGTGTGGATGGGGAATAAAGCAGCAATCGGTGGGAATGGTCCTCATGGGAAACCACATAACACATAAGAAGGAATTTTCATATCTGACTACATTTTTGCTGGCAGTTTGGCAGCAACTGGAGGAGGATTATCCATGGAGATTGAAAGGAAGTATAGGGAGCAAAACAAGCCTCCTGCCTATTCAGCTGGCCAGAGACCAAGCAGAGGAGAAGTATCCTCACCCAAACTATGAGAAAACAGTGCAGGATCTGCTGCAGAACTACACTGGCATTTACAGGAAATGTCAGCTTGGGTCTGTGTGTCAGAGCAAGGGAAACAAAATACCCGGAGTTACAAGCCCCTCTGGATGTTCACACCCCCACTCCCTAGTGCTGCTGATAGGGGACATGAGAGACAATCACATTTGAGGTCTGTAATGTCTCCTGGGATTTTGGAAATGAGGATCCAGTGCCAGTCTGGGGGACTTCTCTCCGCCCCTGTTTCCGAGTCAGACTGTTGTGCTGCCATGGCATTCCATGACAGAATGCTGCTCCATGTGGATCAGTATTCTTAGTTACACTGTATAGGATGGGCAGGTGCTGGTGTTGTCTATTCACCTTTAGGCATCCTACAGTACTACTCTGTAGAAATTACTGGTAGGGACCTTGGGCTGTGAGGTAAAACCTTGTTTCTTAGTGATTCTTCTTGACAAAGGGTTGGAGTGGGACTTGGGCTACAGGAGCTGTATCCAAATTTCCAGAGAAAAAGTCCCTGAGGAGTGAAGATGATTCTTAGATAGTTTCTCTGTTTTTATAATTGTTTTTCTTTAATCCATGTGCCCCAGACAACGGGCTGTCCTGAAGGTTTTTCAGATGACTTTTGGCATTGAAAATTCCTTCTGATCCTCACTGTGCATTGCAGAGACCACAGTGTAGATGGGTTCAAAGAGCATATCCCAATAATACTGAGAATTTCTCCACATGACACCAGTAATGGTCTGGAAATGGGGACCAAAAGGCCTTTACTTACTCTGCCTCCTAATTCCATTCCCTTCCCAACAGCCCCCTTTCATTTTTCTTTGGTTGAACAGACAAGGAATGGAGCTGGAGATTACTAGGATTTATGCAAGGCCCAAGGAGCAAAGCTGTAAACTTCTCCCTTCTCGGAGCTCTGAGTATCCCAAAATGCAGTATATAGCAATGGAGGCCAGAGCTGCAGGTTCACTCAGCCGGGCCGTGGCAATCAAACAGTGCTTCAGGAGGGATGGGGTGACTCCTGCTGGAGGAGGAATGGGCTGGGCACGTGGCAGTCAAAGGTGTGGAAGGGAACTAACAAGCTGCAATAATCCGTCCCCTTGGATGAGAGGGGAAAGCAGTGTTGTCCCATGGAATCGGTGTTGTTCCATGGAATCGGTGGTGTTCCATGGGATCAGTGGTGTTCCATGGGATCAGTGGTGTCCCATGGAATCAGTGTTGTTCCATGGGATCAGTGTTGTCCCATGAATTCAGTGTTGTCCTGTGGGATCAGTATTGTCCCATGGGATCAGAGTTGTTCAATGGCATTGGTGTTGTCCTGTGGGATCGGTGTTGTCCCATGGGATCAGTGCTATCCTGTGGGATCGGTGTTTTCCTGTGGGACCGATGTTGTTCAGTAGGGTCAGTGTTATCCCATGAGGTTGGTGTTATCCCATGGGGTCGGTGTTGTCCCCTGGGATCGGTGGATCCGCAGTGGCAGCAGATGGCGGTGCAGGGGTTGGAGAGTGTGGCTGTCACCCAGCACCTCCCGCAGGCCCAGGGGATGGGAGCTCCGTGGCTGTGCAGGCACTAGTTCTGAGTGTTCACATCCAGAGTTCTCTCGATCTCCACTCTTCGTGGCAGTGAAGACCCAGGCGAGCCAGTCCAGCAAAAAGTCTCCGGCGTCCCTAAACCGCTGCTCCACCCTCCTGCACCGCACCCCGTCCGGCGTCCCGCCCGCCTCCCAGTCCCAGATGTTCCGCGCTCCCAATTCTGGATCCCCAGGAAGCAAGGCCATCACAGGTACCATCAACTTTCTTAACTGTTTAGTGTCCAACCCTGGGTTGGCTTTTGACCCTCCTGGACTCAGTCTGCTCCATCCATGGCTGTCCCAGAGAAGCTACTCCCGGGAACAGCTGAGGGGATTGGATCCTTTGGCGTGTTATAAATAAAAATGTACCTCAGCAGTAGGTCTTTATAACCTCTTCCCAGTGACAAGCTGGTTTTATTAAGCATCATGATAACCACGAGGTTATAAAAGATCCTGTTTCAAACCCTGGTGTCACAAACTGAGGAGAGCTTCCTGACAAAGATTGGTGTAATGGCTTGTCAGGATTTCGGCACTGTTTGGCATTTAGTGTTTCTCTCAAGATGATGTTTCCAGGCTAGGCCTGTGCCTTTGGAAGTGAAATGGAGTGGAGGTGTTTTCACAGTGCTTCACTCCCCACAGGAACCTCTGAGAGATAAGCTGAGCTCTGGCAGAAAAGTTAATGGCACAGAACCATTACAGAGGTGTTGGAAAGCTCAAGTTAGGACTGAGCCTCCCATAGTCTGTTTCCTCCTTCCAAACAAAATCAAACCTTAAAAAAAAATATTAGAAGAAAGCAAAGAACACTGAAAAATAACAGTTAATCAATAGAGTGTGACACATAGAATGACAGGCAACTGGGAAACACTCTCCTGCGTCTGTGGGATTGAGGGATATGTATTCCATCAGGGTGCAGAAGAAGGGCTGGCCAACCAGTTGGTATTTGGACACCCCTGAAACCTCTGGCAAGGGCAGATGCCGAGTACAGAGATGGCTGTGTTGGGAGAAGCCATGGGATGGGGAACAAGGATGGGTTTTGGTAGCTGCCACACACATCCACAGCTGCCAGGGGTTGCAGTAATAGACCTGTTTTTTTACAGCTTGGGAGTCCTGGGATTCCATATTCTTGCTGCACCTCTTAAACATTGATGTGATGTTTTTACTAATTTGAAGTCCACCCAGTTCAACCAAGTCAGGAGTTAAAGCTGACAAACCTTTTTCATTATTTACTTAAACTTGCAACAACTTCTTCCAGTTTCATGTCTCAGAAAAGTGGAGAAACAGGGAGCCCTCCCCAGACAGAGGCTGGAGTCACCTGAGTGGGAAGTGGGAGAGGTTTTTGTAAGAACACTCTTTTCCCCCACTCCTCTAATGAAAGTGGAACCAAGCACTGCGTATAAACTTGGAGCTATTCCCTTCATGTACAGAGGAAGAAATGGCCAATGCTTGAGCCTGGTAGACTGATCTTCAAGAAACTAATCATGGGCTGGGGTCCCACCCCACCTGTGTGGTGGCATCATTTCCATGGGGTCTTTCACGGCCATGTCTTGTAGAAATGCAGTCTGAGGGCCTCTGGAATTCCTGGTGCAAAGGCATTGACCATAAGACCTGCCAGAAAGACAGTCTCCAGAAGGGATGCCATGCAAGGGCTGTGGTTAGAGGCATTCCACATGGGCCTGGATAGCTCCAGCATGGGGGGTACCACTCCCCTGACAGGGTTGGAACAGCCCCTTGGTAGAGTGGCTCTGCCTTGGTCTGTGCAGATGCTTTTGCTTTGCATGCAGAAGGTTCAGATACAGATACAGCTGCCCTCTCCTGTTTGGGAAGGACACAGTAAGACCAAGCAGGTACGTTAAGACAATTTCTTATTGCCAGACTTAAAAAAAAAAAATAAAAAAATTAAAATGCCAGGGAATGAGGGCAAAACAGCCATGAAAAATTTTTTCCAAACATTTTTGGAAACCTCCAACTCACTTCCACTTGTGACACAAGCCAGGATTTGAACCTGGGTCTCTTTTGGGGGGGTGGATTGACCTTTTGTCGTGGTCTCTTTTCCCACAGTGCCATCTGATTTTCTAGATACTTAAGGCCTCTCATTCCTATCATTTACCTGTCGAGTGGGGTGGATAGATAATCTCTCCAGTTCCTTTTCATCCCTGTTTTATGTGTTTCTGTTTTAATTGATTTGATTACCAAGTTTTCTCATTCTCACGAATTTTAGAAGGAGTCAGAATGTAGTAGATTGAGAGTTTGAGAAGCCTGCTCAGGACTTGGAAGGGTCCACGGAGGATTGGTTGGACCAAAATCCGTGGGCTGAGAGCTTCATGTGGTTCGAGTCTTTGGCAGCCACATCAGCCCTTCAGCCCACGTGTGCGAGCCACCCTGCAGCACTGGGAGCCTGCAGGGGGCTGAGGCCTCTGGGGAAGTACTGGCAGCAGCTCCATGGTCTGCAGAAATCCAGACTGAAATCATGATCTGATAGCAATTTTCAGCAGGCCCCAACACTCCTGAATTAAGCACAGTCTGCAGGCTGAGAGCCCAGCAGAGCCAGGCCATGTCCACGTGAACCCCTGGGGTCACAGTGGACTCCTGAATGACAGCACAGGGAAGGGTCTGTCCAGCACAGACCACAGACAGTGGTTTGGCCAGTTCAGACTATTTTATTTCTAGTTTATCCTTGGAGTCACTGCAGTAAATCCATTTGCCCAGATATTGCAAATCCAAGTGAAGTGAGACAAGACCTCAAGCTGTTTGTACTGTTGAGCTTGTGCTGAGGGACAGCAGCCTAGCGGGATGGGAGGCTTTGAGCTGTGATGTATCAGGACACTGCAGCACTTCCAGGGTCAGGAACCACCTCTGCCCATTGGAAAAGGCCTCCCAGTGCAGTCCCTGGGAAGCTGCCCTGCACTGTGGCTGAGGTGTGTGGAGCAGCTGCCCTGCCAGGAGCAGGGACTGGCACCATACTCAGAGGAGCAGGACCTGCATGCTCAGCCCTGGAGAGGCTGTGGGAGTGAGGGCTCCCACTGCTGGGAAGCACAGAGGGCCAGAGGGTCTTCCAGAGCTTTTCCAGACGTGGAGGGCAGGCTCTGAGACAGCCCTTCAGGCCTCCACTTGAAAGTTTCCAGGACGGTGTTTAGGAAGGGAATGCAGATGAGTGGGAAGCACAGGGAGAGCCTCTGTAGGTGACACTTGGGTGTTGTGATGAGGACCCGAGTGCAGACCTGGTCACCTGTTCCAGAGGCTTTGTGGGCTGCTTGTTGCCTTGAGGAAGAGTAAGATCAGGGTTGGGGTTACTTGCAGGGGAGGAAGCCATGATCTTTCTGGTTCAGTCAGGACTGGTGTTCATGGGCTCCCTAAGAGCCAATCCAGGCCTCCTCAGCCAGAAGGCATTCAAGAAAAATACCTACCTGGTATCCCTTCACTGAATCTGGCCCATTTGCCTCCAAAATGAGGCATTTGACCTTTCTGCTGTATTCAGGATATGTGATTGTGTGGCACAGGAGCATGTTGCCTTGCCTCCTGTCTGCATGGTTCTGCATCCAGTGTTGACCAGTCACCATCCCTGCTTTGTTCTCCACCCAGCAGAAAGTGCTTTCAGCAGAAGAGTGGAAGGCAAAGCGCAAAACAACTTTGAAGAAACAAACAGCAATTCCCAGAACTCCAGCGGTAAGTGTGTTCACTCCCTCCTCCTACCACGTTCCTCTCCAAGAGGATTCAGCTGTGCTCAGTGGCTCTTGATGCATTTGGGGTACCTTGTTTAAGCTTGCAGGCAGCCAGCCCTCCTGGGGTAGTGCACTTTTCTCCCTCCTGCCCAGGTTCCTGGCATTCCAAGCCTGTAAAAAAAGGTGATATGAGAATCCTGCTCCCAAGGACCGGGTTCCTCAGCATGAGTTTTTCAGTGGGGAGCAAAGATGTGGAGAAAGGGTGGATGGAAATAAAGCAGAACTCGTGCTGAGCCCATGTGTCAGTGCAGTCCTGGCGAAACAAAGCCATCTGCAACAAGCAAGAGAAGCTGAGCTGAGGACTGGGTGGTGCTCAGTGCATGTTACAGTGGTGCTGAGTTATTTACATGTCACTGTAACCAGCATCCAGCTGTTTGTGGGTTCACTGCATGGAGGTCAGAGCTACCAGATGTGGGACCAAAGTACATCTGCTGGAAGGAGTGAAAATTTACTCCACTTCCAGAGTTTCCTTTCATTTTAAGCCCAAGGGGTAGTAACTAAACATAACCACTGGCCTTGACAATTTTTTCTAGGTACACTGTTGATAGAGTTTTGCCCTGTATTGCTCTGCCTTCCAGTGGGTCGCTACAATTCTCCTGTGCTCCCTAACTGGAACATAAGTGACAGACCAGATGAAATGTAATTTTGGCATCTTGATGCAGAGATAATCACATGCCAGCAGAAAAGCCTGGCCTCCCTCCATTCCCCATCCAAGAGAACCAAAACATGTGGTGTTTTCAATGCCTCTGGCAGGAATGGAGCAGGTTACAGGTCTGTCATGGTGGGTTATGTCTGCCTCTGAACCAAATAAGGGGCTTTCTGGAACCAAGCTGAAAAGGAAAGACGTGATGTTGGAAAACCTCCTTGTGGTAGCTGAGTGGGTGATGGTAAATGGGGGAAAAGGTTGTTTGTTACTGAAATGCTGCATGTTCTGTTTTGGGGAACAATCCTGTACTAATCCAAGCATTCACCACAATTACAGCTGGTCATTTGGGGACAGAAAAACCTAAGGAAAAGAGATGTAAGCAGAACCCATCAGGTGAGCTTGTCTCTGTGTTTCAGGCCCTTGTACCCATTAGTCCTGTTGCACCTGGGGAGCCACAGCCAGGAGTCCTTGGGGCTGTTGTCAGCCAGCCCAGCCTGGCTGTCAGACACCACTCAAAGCACTGTAGTTCAGACTGCCAGAGTTACCAGCCTGGCTTGCTGCCCTGAACATGCCCCTGGCCTCTCAGCAGGTCTGCTCCTCATGTCTTGTCTTCTGTGGGTACTAGGCATGGTTTGAAGGGTTTCAAAGCTTCTAAGGGCACATCTTAAAATGCCAGTATACCATTTGGTTTCCCGACTCCTCTGGGGCCCTTTGAAAGCAGCAGCCTGAGATTGTACCTTTTTTATTTCTGTAGATTGTACCTTTTTTTTCCTATGAAGCCCTGTACAGCCTATAGGGGAAGGGCAGAATATCTTCCTTCTATCAAACAGCTCATCCCTAGAGCCAAGAAAGCTGCACTGTAAAACCTTCTGACTGCAAACCTCCTCTTAAGTTTGGGAGGAGAGGAGATGAACCTGTAGCATGGGAGAGGGTCCAGGGAGCACTGACAAGAAGCACGCATAAAGAGTGGCTGTACTTAGTCCAAGACTTGAGTTCTGTCTGAACTATTAAATTCTGGCCCACCGTTGCTGTGACACATCTCCCAGACTCTCCCTCCCATCTCCTTGTGCCAGCTAGCACATCACACTCATCCTTCTCAATCTGTTTGTATCCGAACTGCAACATTTAAAGCACATGAGTAAATGTTCACAGTAAAAACCAAGGCAAAGCCAGAAATTCTTAGAAACAGTAGCAAGTTTCACGCGATTTGCTGGTGTTATTTCATTGTAAGGAGTGTTTCTGTTTGCACTTTTTGCAGTGTCTGTTTATTGTAGTGACTCAGTCTAGGGCCTGGCAAGCTGTGGAGGAGTTGGAAGGTGCTCACCTTAACTTTTATTTGAGTCAGGAAACCTGAGGAACTCGTGTGAGCTGCTCAGGACTGGTTTGAAGGGAGTTGGGCTCTGGTTGGAAGCAGTTCCTTTCTGCATGAAGCAGCTGACACAGGCATGGGGATGTATAAATAAACTTTTTCCCTTTCCCCCTTCCCTTTTCTATCCTTCATCCCCTTTTCTTCCACAGTCCTGTTTTCCCTCTTTGACTCCATTGTTGTGCTGCTTCCTGTGTGTCCCATTCAGTGCTCTTTTCCAGCTCTTGCTCCAAGCCATTTCTCCTCTTTGATTCCTTCACATTCTCAGGAGTCAGTCCCACTGGTCTCATTGACAGCAGCCTGGGTGAGCATCACCAGTCCCTGTGAGTGTCACTTGGTGCTCAGAGAGGCCTTGGAAGGCTCTCAGGCTTCATGTGCTCAGGTGTGCAAGCAGAGCTCTCAGTAACTGCCTTTTGGAAGAGCTGATGTGTCCTTGTCCTCCCCATTTTCCTTCTTTCCATGGCTGTGTTTCAGTGGGTGCCACAAATATCGTGTGGCTCAGTGTCACGTGTGGGATGTGAACTCTTGGGTGACTCTGGCACTGTTGGTTTGTCCTTCCTTGAGCCCCAGCCAGCAGATTTCTCCCAGGCAGGGAAGGAGCTGGGGATAACATGGTGGGGAATGACAGAAGGATGGGCACTTCCGTCCTCCCACTCCCATCTGCTGCTTGTCACCAAACTGCTGCTGCTCTAAGGAACAGTCACCAGGTTTGGGAGGTAAATGTAGGTCCCAGCTGGGCAGCCCAAGCTGTGTGAGTTGACCTTGTTAAATGCTTGATTGCACTTGCTCTCTGTGGATATGTGTTGTTCTGTCACAGACTCGGATACAGAGATGTCAAAGAGAGCAGCAGGAGCTTTTTAGGCCACCCAGCTGGGGACATTCTGCTCTTTCCCTGTGTCACTGTGCTGATTGCAGGGCCACAGACCCCTTCATGTCTGGAGTGAGGGGGAGGACAAGCAGAGCAGAAAGGTCAGCATCTAAAACCACCTAAAACAGACTTGAATGCAGTGCTGTTGGGAGTCCTGGAGGGGAATAAGACAACTAGAATGGAAAATGTTGGATTTCATATGTCTCTTCCCTGTGCACAGCCCCAGTCCTTGTCATAGTGAATGCAGGTACCTGATATCCTTACCTGAGTGCCCTGTCATCCTACTGCCCATAAAACAGCAGTTCTCTTTGCATGGCAAACTCTGTTTTGTGGCTGATTTGAGTTTCATCCAGTAGCAGGTTTATGTCCCAGCAGGGTGGGATGGAGCCATGGAGTGGATGGAGAAGGACTGTTCAGCTGTCATCCATGTTGGGATTGGAGAGTGTCCTCGTGTTCATGGAAAAGAATCTCCACAGCCCCTTAAACTTTGTTTTTTGTTGAAACCTGGAAGTTTCAAAGTGCTTTAAAAATAATATACTGCTAAAATGTTCCAGTTGCTCCCTTGTGCCACCAGGAGGTCCCAAGTCACAGGAAGCTTCTGTTTACCCACTGCTGAACTAAGGGAGGTCCAGAAAATAATGGCATGGCCTGATCCTGAAACATGGAATTGTCTCACTGGGATGCAGAAGCTGTTATTCAGTGAGGTGCCATAAAGCTGCTTTCAAGGAAACCCTTCCTGGTCGGAGTTGTTTTGCTGGGTCTTGACTTGCGCTGGGGTTTTCTGGACTAAATTCTCAAGAGGCCAAACAGTATTTCAAGGCCAACTTGTGATTTGCTCTTCTGCAAAAGCCAGTGTTGATCAGCCTGAGCATGGGAAGGGAGAACCCCAGAAAGGGGCAAAGCTGAGTGTTTGTTCCACAGTGAAGGTCCCTGCTGGGCCCTGTGCTGGTGCACTCTGGAACCACACAGAGCTCCCAGGCTTTGGGATCTCCCATTGCCTCACTTTCTCTCTGACTCCAGAAAGCCTCAGGGACAATGCCCATCTCTCCTTGAAGTGTTTACAGCCTAATCCAGCTTGATCTGTTGTTTTGGCCACTCTGGATGACTCTTTTGTCAAATGAAGGCCAAAAGGAATTAAGGAAATTGTGAGAATTCAAAAGGAAAAATAAAAGCGAAGGAGAAAAAAGCTCTTTAGTTTTGACACCTTAAAATACAGCCATCAAAGGCAAAATCTAATTGAAATTGTCAGTTTGTTGAAGTCTAAACTTGCTCCATGCTATGAATGTGAAAGAGAACACATAAAATTATGTAGGGAATTGGGAAATATTTTGAACTTTTGAGGTTGATTTAAGCTGTATAAATATGTCTCAATTTCATCTGCTGCATTAGGGAACTATTACTGTCAGAACTTCCAGTGCAACAAATTTTAACATTTACAGTTTTTAAAATGTCAACACTTTTCATTCCTATTTACACAGGGAAGCTTTGCTTTCCAGCAGTTTATTCCAGACTGGGTAGAGGGTCAAGAGAAATGTCTTCTTTTTTCGAAGCAGTTTATACCAGGCTGAGGTGAGATTGAGACCAACAAAAATTGATTTCCTCCTTTTGATTTAGAGTAAAAATTCTTGGGAAAGCCTGAGAACTGCCAGTTCTCAGAATTTAAAGGACAAAGGACTCAATTTTGAATACAGTTGGGTTTTCAGAAATTACAAACTTTTTGGTCTGTCATTACCCTCCAACATATTCCTAATTCCCATCCAGTTGTAACATTGAAACATTTCAAGCAAAAGGATAATTAGAAATGTCTCATTCACCTCTTGCCACATAAACCCAGTATGTTTAGCCTGTGTTAGGCAGGATGGTCTCTTAAGTAAGTAAGTCGTTCTTACTTAGCAGCTGAGCAGAACTAACCTTTAGTTTCATGGAGGCAGCAAAAAGACAGAGTGTGAATCATGTTAAACTCATGATTAAATCTCCTGAAGCTCAGTCTGGGGGTGCTGGGAGCAGAGCTGAGTGCCCCCCGACAGCTCCTGGTGCAGCACCAGGAGTTTGGGTCCTGCTCTTGCCCTGCACTGCAGGTCCCCCAGTGCCTCCAGGTGCATGGCCAGACTGAGACACTCAGCAGCGGTTCCTGCCAAGTTTCTGTCCGAAAACGCTGTTTTGCACTGGCAGTGCAGGTGGCCCTGGTGCACATATGGGAGGAATTGGCTAAGGAGTGTTACAAACACTGGGATCTTCCTTCCTCCCTGTTGTGGCCATACATCCCCTTCTGCTCATTCTCTGTAGTCCAGTGATTATACAGCCCATCTGGTGGGATTTTTCCTGGAAGACATGACTTTTAGGCTGGGATTTCTGGGCGGTGAGTGCAACTTTAGTGCTTGTAGCATCATAGTTCTTGATTATTGATTGGTGTGGTGCTAGCAGAGCCAGCCCCTGTGCCTCTGCCTCCTCAGTGTATCCAGCTGCCTCCAGGGTCTGTCAGCTGGGCTGGAGCACAAATACAGCTCCCATTGAATGGATTCATCTCCTGGTAAATCTCTTTCTCATCTAGTAGCTGGTTTGTGACAGGTACAAATTTCCATGGAGGTGGGAGGCCCAATAGCCAAATTGGAAGAGTGAGGAAATAGGAGGGAGCTGTTGTTCTGTGAGCTCCTGCAGTTGTGCAGAGCACAGGGAATGCTGATGATGGGGGAACACAATTGCACAAATGCATAGAGCTGCATTTTCAAAGCATCCTGAAAATGCTGTGCCCAGAAGAAGGGTTGCCATCTGAGTGCAGTTCTACCCCCGGAGAAGGAGAATAACACAGGGAGAGGCTTCAGTTAAGAAAGTGTCACTTTGCTTGGTTGCATAAATAAGTCATTGTGTCCACTGGGCATTTGTGTGGAATTGAGGTTCCTAGGAATGAACTGTTTATTTCTGGTGTCACATTCATTTAAGCTGCTCATGTTGAACAGGCAACTTGTAGACAGGAAGAGAGATATCTGAGTTAAAATAATCACTCAGCAGCCAGTCTCTGTGGGTGATACCCTGCCAATTGCTCAAAAGCCCTGGGACACCAGGAAAGACATGAGGCAGTACATATGAAAACACTGAGGCAATGAGCAGTCAGCAGAACTGGGACAGCCAGGGATAGGAGCTGGATTGCAGTCTGCAGACATGGATACTGGGCTGGGCTGGGGCTGAGCAGGACATGGCCAGAAGAGTCACTGAGAGAACAAAGTATGGGCAGAAAATTGTGAACTCTCATTTTTGCCTGGAGAATCTATGGAGTGAAAGATTAGCAAATCCCCAGTGCAAGGTGATTTATCATTAGTCATTCAAACTTTGGGACTGGTCCCTGGATAGGTGGCTTTAGTGAAAGTGACTGTGCTGTGGCAGGGTCATGACTGTGCATGGAGAAAAAAATGTCCCATAATAAACAAAAAGACCAGAAAAATCCCAACAGTCTTTCCTCACACACAATAGCATCATATCAAGTGGCTGAGCTCCTACTGCAGACTGACAGTGGTTTTCCTGTGTGTAGGAAGCCAAGCATAACAAGGAGACTGCGTTAGCACTTCTGGCTGGAGAGCAGCCAGAGATGATGTTCAGAATTCCTTGGGTGGTTTAAGTGCTCTGTGCCACTGCTGTGGGCTGTGTGCCTGCTCCAGATGAGGTTCACTTCTGGGGGGACAGTAGAGTGTTGGGGTTTGCTTCTCAAAAGCTTTTGCACAGCTGGGCAGCTGAAAGAGCCCTTTAGTGCCTGGGGCCAGAGGGTGGTGCAGTGAAGTGTCCGTGTGGTCACTGGGTGAGGACAGCATTTGTCAGAGCAGAGACCAAGAGCACAGACAGTGAGAATGGTGCCTGGAGGAGCCTGCCTTGTGCAGCTGCTCAGCAGGACCAGATCAGGAACTTTTGCCAGTGAAGATCTTCCCCAGGTATAGACCCCACCAGCTGCAGTAGCACTCAGTGCAGTGTTGCTTGATCAGCAGCATTCTGTGTCCAGCTGGTGCCTTCCATGCATCCCCTTTCCACAGCACTGTCTACTCATGTCTTTGCCAAGCATCATCCATGCCTTCATTTTCATTCCCTGCTGGCTGGCCCTGCCAGCTGGAGCCTCTTCAACAGCTCAGGTCCTCAGCACGTGGGGATGTGTAGCATGAAGGCTCATTGTGCTTGGCCCATGTGGTTAATAAGGGCAGTTTTCCTTCCAAGCAAACCAGGCTGAGCCTGTCAGGGAGCGGCAAGAGCCTCGTCCATGGATGTGTCAGTTCACACATTCTCTAAATGCTCTGAATTGATGACTCAATAATGTTGAATACACTAGTGATTCCTTACCCTCTTCAGGAGTCTGACACTAAAGGTCCTCACTTGGGAACTGTAGGAAACCACACATGGTCTGAGGTGCTGGGAACCACTGCTCCTGTTCAGGGCACTGTGGACTAGATGGAAACAGCCCTGGTTGCCCAAGGGCTTGTTGAACATCCAGATTTCCATTCCTTTCAGTCACACCTTACAGAGAGGCAGCCTGCAAGGTGTGCATGGAAATGTGCATTCTCAGCCTGAAGTAACTGCACTGCTTAGGAACTCACTCCTTTGGCATCCAGGGACACTGAAACACCCTGGTTTTTCTTCCCAGCTTCAGCCTGAGGAAGCTGCACAGTGAATTTGGGAATTTGCCTCTGGACCCCCAAAGACAGCATTTGTAAAGGGTTTTTTGCCCCCTTGGCTTTTCCTCTGCAGCCTCCTCACTGGACTGTTTCCATTCCTGTAGCATAGGCTGTATGTTAAAATCTCTGGACACTTCAGAGTGAGAGGAAAGATGAAGAATCCTGGCCATGAGAAACTCAGCAAGACAGGAAGGGAAAACTCTCAGCTGGGCATGTCAGATTCTGTGGTAAATGGAGCTGCCCTCCTGCCCCAGTTAACTCTGGTGTTGCAGGGTGTGGATGAGCATCAGGGAGCAGATAGGCAGAGCTTGCAGCAAGGTCTCTGCCAATCTCAATATTTAAATCTCTTTCTTTTTTGCAGAAACCGCAAGTCCCCTGATTTCAAATCCTTTCCCGCTTTTACAAAGTAAGTGTGATGAGTGTCTGTGGGGCACAAAGGCAGGGCTGCCCCCCTGCAGCCCTGCTGCCCTGCCCTCTTGGCATCTTTCATCAAGGAATGGGGGTTTTATTATGAGTCCAGATGTCAAAGACCAAAATGCCTCAGTTCAGTGTCTCTGGTTTCAGGTTTAAATGCAGCAAAAATCCTTTGGGATGTTTCTGTGCCGTGTGAAGCTGTTAGACCACTTCATTTACGCCCCTTGGGCTGGGTTTTTTCTTTTGTGAAATATGCCAGTAATACTTGTTCTGAGACCAAGACTTGAAAATGAGCTCATAGTTAAGTTAGATTTACACACAGTAAAACTTGCCATCATGGCTCAGTTCAACAAACGCCTGTGCAGAGCCAATTCCCTTTGGCCTGGGAGCACTGGCAAGAAACAAGAGCCCTGTTGGGAGCAAGCAGGAGGGGAAGGAGAGCAGGTTTGGGATGGGCAGGCATAGGTGATCTCTGCTGGAGATTCTGCCCCATGCCCTTGATGTTTTCAGCAGATGGAACTTCTTCCTTTGTGTTTGGTTCCTGCTTGGCTTGCATCAGAATTTTAGGGGTGAGGTCTTTGGCACCAACCTGGCAATCCAGGCCAGCCCCAGGTGCTGCACCCTAAGCATGACCACAGTGAGGGAGGACATATGTTCTTCCTCCACTTAAAAACATGAGAGAGAAAGGGGAGCTTTATTCAGATCATGAGAGTTCATGTAGGAAAAGAAATCCAGTGAGCGCCAACACTTGACTAGGGGGGTGCAGTCGGGCCTCCCCTTTTTAGAGCTTCAGAGCACCTTGTTACCCAGCACCTCAAACTGTCTGAGCTGGGTGGAAGTGACAGAAGTTCTGTTTTCAAAAAACTTCTGCTGGTTTTGGAGTCTAATGGCATTTTTAGGAGCCTGCTGCTGATTCTACTGTCTTGTTTCATGGGTTTGTGTCAAAGGGATGGGAAGATGCAGTTACACTGTTAGTGAAGCTAAAGCCAGTGGAAACATTGGGTGGGAGCGCTGAGAAGTTTCTCTCACAGTTCTTCTGCGTTTGTTTTTCATCAAGTTGTGGACAGAAGTGTTGAAATGTGGCTCTTTTCTGTTGAGGAAAGAGCTGCCCGGGAGCTCTCCCTGCGCTGCTGCCATCGCTGAGCCACTGCGGGTGTCACTGGGTGTCACTCCAAGCACCTCAGGGCACTTTCTGTTGAAACTTTCTGTTAAAGCTCTCAACTCATGTTCTGTCCTGGCCTCAGACCAGGCTCTGCTATTTTCCCTGGCTTAGATGTGGCAATGAGAGTTAACATGGGAATTAGAGTGATTTATTTAACCTAAGCACAAATGCTGGTTTCCCTCTGCCTTGGCTCACACAGCTGCTGCCTTGCTCTGGGGCCTTGCTCACTGTGTGTATGTAAAGCACTAATAAAAGTGTCTAATAATAGCCCTGGGGAAGGATGTTATAAATTGTGCAACCAAATGTGAGCGTTAGTTCTGTGTGGCTCAGGAGACTGAAGAGGTTTCAGCAGCTCCTGGTGCTTTAGGTTTCTGTGGAGGTGTTTTCAGAGAAGACCTGGACAGCCAGTAAGGGTGACATGATGGCATGTCTTGGAGCAGAGAGGGACCTGACTCACAGAGGAGGTTGGGGTTTTTTTGGGAAGAATGTTTTGGAAAAGAAACTTGGTGCTCAACAGCTAACACTGAGCACACTACAGCCAAATGGCATCTTTTGGAGAGGAATCTCTCTGGTGCTTGATAGGAGACAGAAATGCCATTGCTTGGGGCTGCTGCAATGCTGGAGTTCAGGCAGCCTGCCAGAGGCTGTCCCAGGTGCCCTGGGATGGGGGGTTGCAGTTCCAAAGGCACCGCTTGCTCACAGCAGATTTCCTTTGCTCTCCACTGCACAATCCCTCCATGTTGGGAAAAGAGAATGAGAGTCAGACTCCTCTGAGATCAGCTGCCTGTAGAGCAGTCCTTTCTGCTGGCAGACAGGACATGTTCAGAGTGATTTCCTTCTCCCAGATTTTGAAATAATTTGCCTCAGAAGAGGACAACATTTTTGGACAATGCTCTCAGGCACAGGATGGCATTGTTGGGGTGTCCTGTGCAGGACCAGGAGCTGGACTTCGATGATCCTCGTGGGTCCATTCCAGCTCAAGATTTTCTGTGATTCTCTGGTTCTGTAAGAGCTGTTCAGTCAGGACCCAGGTTCAGCGCAGGGGAGCAGAGGGACAGGGAGCACAGGGACAGCACAGCTTGAGAAAAACCTGCTGTGTCTGTGCCACAGGCTCTGAGTGCAAGGAACAGGCAATGAGGAAGGAGGGTTTGGAGGAGGAAGAAGGGACTGGAGGAGGAAGGAGATGCAAGAAGATGGTGGGTGGAGACAGCAGGGGAGCTGTGCAGTCACCTCTCATATGCTCAGCATTGCACCCTGTCCCCTTCTCCGATGCCACATGGACAGGTCTGGCCCACACAACATTTGCCACTTCATGCAGATTTTGCTGCCAAATTTAAGCTGCAGGATTTGCAGAAGGCTCCTGAACATGCAGCAACAATACAGAGCCAGAGGGACAGTAGGGCCAATGGGGCGACCTCAACCCTCAGGGAGTCCAGATGCTCATGATTTCTTTTCCTTGTCTGACATTTTGGACTATGAGGGGGATGCTCTGGAGGCAGCTCCATGAACTCTCTGCCTGTCACCCCTTACCCAGCAGTGGTTACTTGCAGTGAGCTGTGGAAACAAGGAGAGGAAGGGAAGGCTTCTCCTGAAGCCTGGTGAATTTATCCTCTGCTCCCTTGAGATCCGGGTGTGATGGAAGGTTGTGAGTGCAGCAGCCCTGCTGGGAATGGTGAGGTTTTGTGATGCTGTAGCCCACGTCCTGCACCAGCCTGGGAAGGCTCTGGGAACTGTGGTTACAGGTAGGAACTGGAGTCCCAACTCACAGCCTGAGCCAGCCAAGGACACAGCAGGAGCCCAGCTGGCACCAGCACATACTCAGTATCTGCACAGAGAGGATGCTTGGAGAAAGCAGAGCTCCCTCCTCCCCAGCTTGAGGCAACAGAACTGGAAGGGTCACAGCACCTGGCACTGTTCAGAGACCCATGGGCCCAAGGGAGAGCTGAGAGCCTGGCTGAGCACACAAGGGTGAAGGGCTGGGTTTTCTCAATGAAAGGATGTACCACTGCTCCTGCCATAGCTCCCACCCCTCAGATGTGGAGCAGCAAGAGGAATTGGTTGCTGAGGCACTGAAGGGTTTGGGAAGGTGAGGGAGAAGGTTTCCAGCAGCATGAGACAGCTTGGCTGGGCAGTCCTGCTGCAGGCTGGAAGCCTCTGAGCCACATCATGGGCTTCTCCTTCTTTGCTCATACTGGCCTGTCTTGGCCCCCTGGAACTGTTGGGACTGTGGGAGCACAGATGTTCTCAGGAGTCTGTGTGGGCAGCACAGGGGGCCCAGCTTTCCTTGTACCTCCACCAGCAGAGCTGAGAGGAACAGGAGAGGCTCGTGGTTGAAACACTCACGGGAAGATCTGTGAGCACTTTGCTGAGCTCAGCCCACCTGGAGGAGAACAGATCCCTCTGGATGTGGAAGCCTCAGCCTGGGCAAGAGAGAGGAGAGCTGGAATTCTCCTGGGGAAGGAAGAGCAGAGGTCCTGCAGTGGTGTGGAGGGAGCTGTGCTCCTGAGGAGGAGTGTGCTTCACAGGACTGTGCAGGTCAGTTCTGACAACTTTTCCAGTTCAACTTGCAAGAGGACTCGAAGGGGAATTTAATCACTGTGTTACCAGCCCAGGGGAACAGTTTTTTTCCCAGCAGAGACTTTTCCCTGGTTTTGGATACAGATTGGCTTTTTTTATTGTCCACCTTCCAGATCCCTCTTCCTCTTCTAGACTGACACATCCCACCCTCCTTCCAACCAGCCTGACTATTCCCAGCTCTGTGCTGTGGAGCATGAGGGGCTTAAAAGTTGAAATTCCATAAGTATGAGGGCTGAGAAGACTCTGGGAATTAAAACCCCACAGAGATTCTGCACATCCTCCCAAGCATCACTCCCCTTGTTCCCGGGAAAGACTTTGGAATTGTTTGGTGAATTTAAATTTTTCCTTAGTTTTAACTTGACTCATTTTCATTTGTGGCAAACTGTAGACTTGTGTGACTCTTTGTCTCAGGAGTATTTAGAAAATGCTTTGGCATTTTCAGAACTTGAAACTAGTTTTTTTAAGTAGGTGATGATTTAGTTTCCAAAGTTGGACACCTCTGGAGCATAGCAGAAGGGGCAGCCTTTGGAAATAGGATGAAAATCAACCCAATTTTTTCTGAGAAGAATCACAAAATGAGAGTCCTTTCAGAGTTACAAGTGCCCTGAGCACACAGGGTGTTGTGTGCCAGAGGGAGGAGCTGGAGGTGAAGAACTGTGGGGACCTTGGTGGTCAGGGCATGATGGATGGAGATGGGAGAACCCAGGAAACATTTTTCCAGGGTGAAAGGGAATCAGACAAGGGGGGAGCTGGAAAGACAACACAGGTTTATGGTGATAGAATAGCTGAGAATTCAACAGGAGGAAGGTAAAGCAGCTCAGTGAGACAATCAGTTGAGAAAGAAATGTGAGTGAAAGAGGAGAGCAAAATGAACATGGGAAATGTGCTGTTTGGGGAATCCTGGCTGGGTGTGAGGGATTTGCTCCCCAGTGAGATGCCCTGTAACTGAGCTTGGGAAGAGCTGCTCTGGTGGCTACTGGATCTGCTCCCAGGGCAGCTGTGCAGTGTGGGTGGGAGCAGAGACGGGCCCTGGGACTGCAGAGTCAGAAGTGGGCTCCCTTATCACAGCTTTCTCTGGCCAAGGTCACCACAGACACATCCCTGCTGATGTTCAGATGGTACATGGAGAGCTGACAGTGTCCAGGGAACTGTGGGGTGACAACTCCAGCTGTCAGCATTCCTGAGCACCTCAGAGGTGCAGGAGGGTCCGTTCTCGCCGCTCGGTGTGTAGGGGCGGGGGCTCCAGCAGAGCAGTGGGGCAGAGAGAGGGGGGTTGCTCTGTGGGCTGCCCTGGCTGCAGCATCACAGCCCTTCTGACCTGTCAGCAGGCTCTTGGAAGTGTGACTGCTTTCACTACATTAATGAAATGCTGATTTGACACTTGAGGGGGAGTCAAGTTTGAGACATTTCCATCTAAGCCACATAAGCAGCAAAGAGATGTAACACAGGTCATCTGACACTGAAATAGTTATGAAAGAGGGATATGAAAGAGGGATGGTTTGCACCTACATGGGTCTTTCCCTCTCTGATAGTTGCAAAATAAGTCTAAACAATTAGATTACATTGTATTTCTTGTTGCATTTTACCACAAGTATTTCACTGCTGCTGATTTTAGGAGAAACAGTCAGTCCCTCTTAATTCCTAAGACCTGAAATCCCCAAGTGCCACTCAGCTGTCCAAGTCTTCCCTTTTTTCACAAATACAGTTACTTAAATACAGTATTTCCAAACTTCCTTGCTACAGCAAAACCCAGGAGTAGCATCACAAGCAAACACAGTGAGTTAAAGCATTGACCACAATCCCAGATGGACCTGGCTCCATCATTTAAGAGACTGTAGGTTCTGTGGGAAAGGTTTAACCTCACAGCATGTAAGTACAGCTTATACAGACTGCTCATGGTCTCTTGTATGTTTTTCCTTGCAGGTTCCTGTAGCCATGAGATGAATTCTGGGGTTTGCTACCTGACATAGATTTCTTAGAGAGTATAGCCAAGGCAGGCTTGTGCTCTCCTGGGTTTTGGGTCTTCCACCCTGGATGCTGGTGCTTCTACTTATTCATTGATGCAGAACATGTTTTTCCCTTCGAATGTAGATCTAGATTTCTGGAATATTGTACCAACAGACCTTGCTCTGTGTGTATGCAGGCATTTGTATGCAAAGTTGTTTATAATCCATTCTGCTGCTCCAAAACAAAATGCCATCGCATAAGAAGTGGCAGCGCTGCTGTAGCTGCAGGGATAGAGGCAAACTGCAGTGTTACCGTATCTCAGCATTGTAGGTCGAGATCACATCTGTCAACTAATGCTCTCAACTAATACTGTTTAAACAGGCAACTGCAAACATTTGCTATTAGGTTAATTCAGTGGAAAAAATGCACTTTGAACATCCTGGCTAGAACAGAGCTAAACATATCTTTCAGCTCATGAGGGAGCTCTGCACCAGCTCTGTCCTGACTCCAGCTCATCCGTATTCCTCTGGCACATGGCTCTCCTGCTCTGCTCTCAGCCTTCCAGCACAGCCCTAATTTCTGTGCTTCCTGCCCTCCACCTCTGCTTCCCCCCGTGACCTGCTGCCACCAGTCCCCTGGACTCACCAGACCCTGTCTCCCTGCACTTGTTGACAGCCACAAACCCTAGCTGAGTTCCCCCAGGGCACTGCTCCATGCCCCAGCTTCTGAGCTACAGGATTTTTCACAATCCAGTGCTCCTTGTTGTACTCAGGAAAGGCAGCAGAGACTGGAGTTTGACAGAACTGGATGTACAGTGAATTCACCAGGCTTTGCTCACAGCCTTAAAAAGAACAGGGCTATGCTTAAAGCAGCCCGAGGGAGTGGCAGCGTGCAGCCTCCCCTATGTGTGTGCAGATCCACAGACATGCCCCTCACGCCCCGGCAGGTGCTTTCCTGCAGTCCCTCTGCCATCCCCAGCCTTCTCCTGGCAGTAAGTGAAGCGGGACGAAGGATGCCCAGCCCCAGCCCGGGCAGCAGTGACGTGCCCGAGGTTTCCCCTGCGGCGCTGCCCCGCCGCCCTACAAACTGCAGTATGCACGTGTGCTGCTTCCCTGCATACTCTGTATAATTCTTCTGAACTGATTTCTCCCAAACAGAGCCTTACACCTGTGGAGCTTGTGGAATCCAGTTCCAGTTTTATAACAATCTCCTGGAGCACATGCAGTCCCACGCAGGTAAGCCGGGCACCTGGACTCGCTGCAGGCGGAGAGTTGCATTCTGCGCTGCTGCCTGGTGCTGACCCCGATGTGTGGCCACAGGGCTCTCTGTGCTCCCTGTTCCCAAAGCCCCAGTCATTTCACCTGCAGCAAACAAGGATCCTCAAAGGCTGGAGCACACAGGCTCAGGGACATCCTAAACATCGCTCCTTTCCATAGGAAGAGAGGGCTTGTGCCATGCTAGTGCAGAGCACATCACACTACTCATGCCCTTTATCCAGAGGTATCTAGAGAATCCTCACTGTGTGAGCTCCTACAGCAGGTTAAGTCCCTCCTCCTCCCAAAAAGGTAGTTATCATGGAAGCAAACAAACCCAAATCACTCGCAGGGCAGCAGAGCCTTTGCCCACACAAGTCCTGTCCTGTGCTGGTGTCTCCTGGAGTTCTGCAAAGGACTGAAATGTGTTCTTGGAAGAAGAATTTGCCATTTCAGCAGTTGTGCTCATTTCCCTCTCAGCTCCCTACAAAAGCAAATTCTGAGGAGTCATTCCAGTACTTTGTTTCCAAGTCACTGTTTTTGTTTTCTGTCTTGATACATAAGAGACGATTTTAAAATTTCAAAGCCAAAGCTCTTTCAAAGACAGCATTCAACATATTCAAATATGTAGAAAAGGGATTTTTTTTTATATTGCCAGATCTTTTCTTCTTTTTTTTCCTCTTGAATGTAAATTCAGGGAAACTAACACAGGTTTAAAAACAAATGCCCTTTGACAGACCTGTGGTCTCCAGCAGACAGCTGCTCTGTTGAGATGCAGATTCGATGCAGACCCTGAGGAGAGTGGCAAGGGGGGAGAAGTGGCTTGAGAAAAAGAGTATTTTCCATTCTGTAACAATAATTCTAATGAAAGTTCTTTCTTGTTTTGTGGTATAGCTTTAGTCCTAATTTTAATAGTGTCCCTTGAGTTCTTTGTCCATGAGGTTCCTCTATCCAATTCAGTTCCTGTTGGCAAATCCTAGTGCAGGCTTTGTGTGTTGTTCAGCAGCTGATTTATTTATCACCTATATAATGTTACAAAGAGATTTTAGGGTGATTTGTTAGGAGAAGGTGTGTGTTTCGGTTTCTGTTGGAGCATGAGCTGGTTCCTGTGCAGTAGTTGTGCTCCTTGTTACCCCAAGGAGTGGTGGAGCTCCGCTCAGGGCAGGGCTGCTGTCACTCCATTGTGTTGGGGTCGGCCCTTGCTGGTTGTCCATGGCAGCTTCTGCTGCCTCCACAGTGTGTCCTGACCATCCTGTTCCTTGCGCTGAGCTCTGGTACAGCATTTTGGAATGCAGCATTTTGAATTACAGCTCTTGGTGACAATGAGTTGAGGAGCTGCAGAGGAGGGGCCAAGCTGAGGAGTCCAAGGGGAGAATGGCAGCTCACAGGCAGGGTGTGAGCTGTTGGAAATGTTAAGCCAGTGCTCCCTGCAGTTTCCTCCTTCTCTCCTCTATACAAGTGCTGAGGGCTGGGTTGGGCAGGGCTTGGAGCAACCTGGGCTAGTGGAAGGTGTCCTTGCCCATGGCAGGGGGTGGAACAGGATGATCTTTAATGTCCCTTCCAATCCAAACCAGTCTGTGATTCTGTGATTGTTCCGCTGGGTTACTTTGAACACAGAACAGGGCTGGTGGGAGCAGGGGTATCTGTTATCCAACTCCTCTACAGTGGGATCCTGCAGAGCTGTATGAATGGGTAAATCCCTAAAAACCCTAACCCTAACTCTCCCTGCTCTGTTCACAAGTCCCTGTCTTCTCCTTGGCTGATTCTTCCCAAGTGTCTCACTGGTACAGTGACAGCGAGCTTGTCTGTGTCTTCTTCGAGTATCTGTCCTCTTTGAGAGGCTGTCCCCTGTGAAAGCCACTGTCCCCTCCTGTAGCACCTCTGCAGGTGGTGCTTGGCAGCCCTGTGCTCACACCTCTTCCTCTGGAGGGGGCAGCAGCCTTTCCCCATGTGTGCACTGGGGCAATGGGCAGGAGGGCAAAGCAAAATGAGATGTGAAAACTACGGGCAGCATTGGGGAATGTCTGGCTCTGGGGGTTGTACATGAGCAGAGAACACTGGGGATCACACAGGGCTTGCAGTTACTGTGGCAGAGGTTTGTTGCCTTCTATTCTGACAGGAGGTTGGAACCAGGTGGGGGTCAGTCCTTCTCCCACGTAACAAATGACAGAACAAGAGGAAACAGCCTTAAGTTGTGCCAGAGGAGGTTCAGATTAGATATTAGGAAATTTATGTTCACTGGAAGGGTTGTCAAGCATCCAAACAGACTGCCTGCAGCAGTCGTGGAGTCACCATCCCTGGAAGTCTTGAAAAAAAAAAAGAAAAAATGTTTGGATGTGTCACTTGAGGACATGGTTTAGGGTAGTGGTGAACATGGTCATGGTGCTGGGTTGACAGTTGGATTTGATGACCTTAAAGGTCTTTTCCAACCTAAACAGTTCTGTGATTCTATGATTCTGTTATTTCCATACCCAAGAGAAGCATCGGCCCAACATCCCTGAAGTCTGGGAGTTCAGGGACCTTGGAGTGATCAGCAGAACTGGTGGCACAGGAGCCACAGACTGGAGATGGTGACACAGGGGCAGTGTAGCCCAGTTCATATGCCTGGCTCAAGGAATGTTTCATTATTGGGATGCAGGGATACAAGAAACCCATGGGGGTCAAATACTCCCTCAGTTAATATGTTCAGGAGCCCAGTTTGGCTTGTTGTGTGTGATGCAAAGGGCTGATCTCTTCCAACTGACTGTGCTGCCTCCCCTGAGCCCCTCAGGGGGACTGAGGCCAGGGAATGTGCTGCTGGCCTCCAGGAGCAAAACCAGGGACATTCTGTTTCTAGAGTCATTCAGAGGGCTGGGCCTGGAGGCTGGAAGGTAATCAGGAGAGATTATAGCTCCATAAAGCAACTACACAGTGAGGAGAAGCAATTAGAATGTAAATTGAGTGCTGAAAGGCAGAAATAGAACAGCAGAACACCAGGCAGAGGAATTTGTTCTGTAATTACACTGTACAATATACAGCTTTGACTCCCTTTAGAGTACTTTGTTCAGGTCGAGTGCTGCCATATAATGCCCTTCCTACAATCTAGGCCTAAAAAAATAAAAGGACGACTAGGCTGAACCTGGATTAAAGGATTGGAGGCATGAAGAGAAATTAAAGAACCATGATCTGTGTAGTTCACAGACTGCCTGATAAGGAAGATGAGGCTGAAATGCACAAATCTCGTTAATGCCATACTGAATGCCAGCAGATATTTGTATATAATGAATCCCCTATTATTAGGAAATAGGTAAAAGAGTTATGGTGAGGAAGTACGGAGGGTTTCTCTCCCTTCCCATCCCTCACCAATACAAGGAAGGTCTGAACCATAAACAAAGTTAGTAGGCAAAGCCCAACATTTTCCTTTGCCCACCCACAGGTGCTTGGATTTGAGCACACTGGTGACATTAACTCAAGTGCAATTAGTCTGGGCAGATGCTGGGGAAAGGTGGTGTGTCATATCTGGTCACTGGAGCACCTCCTGCTCTTCATGTCTCTTCCACACCTGCAAACACCAACCTACCTGTGGCTGCAGCCCTGAGCATGGCAGTGCTCCCCGGGTACCCACCATGGCCAGGGTGTTCTCTGGGCACACACAGACCTTGAGGCAGTCCCAGAGTCTACCCTGGTCCTGTCATGCCCTGCATTGCTCTTAGATATGGATCCAGCCTATGCCAGTGCAGTGCCCAGACCCACTGGTGGCTGTGCAGCCTGTGGCTGTTGATGTGCAGGTCTGTGAATGTCAGAGCTGCTCAGATGGAGAGGACTTGCCAGTAAGGAGCAGAGCACTGGAGCTGCATCACAGCCCTGCTGCTCTCCCTGCTCTCCCAGGTCAGTGGCACACCTGGAGGAGAGCAGCCTTGCCCTCTCCTGTGTGTCCTGGTGGACAGAGCAGCCTGGCTGTGGAGCTGTGTGTGCTCCCAGCCCTGCTGGAGCTCAGGGCAGGACTCACTGCACTGTGTGCTGCTCTGCCCAGGCCAACCTGCATCCCCTTTGTAATCAGTGGGAGAGGGCTGGAAGTCAGTGACTCCAGGTGAGTCCACGCCATGATGGATCTTACAGTACAAGAGGATCTAGTTCTGCGTGGGTGAATGAGTCACACTTGTGAGCCTGTTTTGCACCACTGAGTGCAAAAGGAGCCCCAAGGGGCCACTTTGAAGAGCGGTGTGTCTAACAGATGTCCAAAATTAGAGGAGACAAGTCCAGCTGTGGTGAGCAAAGGACCTGGTTTGTTTTCTTTGTGTTTAATTCTATCCTTCTGTTCAGCCTGGTCATCAGTCTCTCTATCTTTCTGCTTCTTCTTCCACCTCATTTCATTATGCACTTTAGTGTTGCTTCACAGCCTGTTTCAGAGCACCATTTCATAGTGAAGCATCCTAAGAACATTTCGTCTAGAGGATGGGGAGAAGTTCTTGGGGCACAGGAGAGGAAAGCACATAGATACAGTAGAGCATTTACTGATCTTTCCTGCATTTCCTTGAAAGATCCTGTCAGATTGGCAGCCAAAGTTACAGACATAGAAATGGGAGCAGACACAAAGACTCTGGGGACAGGTGATGTCTTTGCAGCCACAGGATGGGATGATCTTTGATCACACTCCAGGCACTTGGTTATTTGGCTTTGTGTTTGCAGTCTTAGGCAGATGAGCAGTCCCAGAGGAGACTGGCCCTCGCTCTTCAGTGGGAGGAAACCAAATATGAATATTGTAATGAGACCCTTAGATCCAGAGGAGTTGAGCACAGCTTGATAAACCAACAGGAGAGAACAGAGCAGCCACCTGCAGTGCAGGAAGAGTCAGTAAGGGAAGAGAAGGATCAATGTGTCTTCCACCTCCTTTCATTTCAGAAGCAAGAAAATTAAACAAGTCAGGCTGCACAGGGAAGTTCCATTCCTCCTTGGGTGCAACTTCAGCTCCTCAGGAGACATTTCTCAAGGGTTGCTGATGGCATCAGTGTCCCTGATGCACAGAAAAAGCCATTTCAGGCACATTTGGTTGTGAGTCCAAAGACAGTTTCAAGGTTTCTGAGGGTGCTATGCCAACTCACTGAAAACTGCCTGAGAGCTGGAGAGTGTAGTAGCTTGTTGTCACCTTAGCTGAGGTAACCCGAAGTAAATGCTGAGCAGATGGGCAATTTCCCTTTCTTTGTGCATTAAGCATCATTATCCTGTGCTTCTAATGCCCCCCTGTCTGTTGCCTCACAGCTGACAACGAGAACAACATTGCCTCCAGCCAGCCCAGGTCACCTCTCCCTGTGGTTGAAGAGAAGTGGAAACCACAGCTCCAAAGAAACAACACCAACCACAGTATGTAACAGCTTCACCTCTCATCCTGGGCTTCCCTGTCCCCTTCCAACAGTGACTCAGAGAGGGGCAGCAGTGATGGGCACTGCACAAGGCCCTTGTCCTGACTGAACTGCACCTCATTTTGTCCATAATTCATGTTCTACCCAGCAGAGCAGAGCACCCCTTCCCATTACAGGAGCACTCCTATGCACAAAGAACCCTGGGGAGCTGGTTGGTAAGGTTTGTGAGGAAGATGCATTTGGGAAATCGTGGAAGAAGTTAACTGCTGATCCAAGTCAGACTTCTCAGCTCTAATTAAAAAATTAATCCTGGTATGGCAGAGGCATAACCTGTCACTGTCTGGCTTTGTCCCCAGTGAGCTTCACCATGGGAAAAGGGAAAATACAGCACAGAGAAAAGGAGTTCCAAAGTACTTGAGCTGAGCAGCCAGGGGGAAGGGGGTACAAATCCAGGGTGCTTTTGTGTTCTGGTATGGCCAAAACTGACATTCGTATTGTCTGAAGTCAGCATTGGTGGAGATCAGAGGAAGAAATGGTAACTTGGGCTTCAGCACTGTTTGAGATGGTGGAAAATGTTCAGTGCTTCACTGAACCAACTCCTCTTAAAATAACTGTCTCAAAGAAAAGGCACAAATCACAGCAATGCAAAGATGTTCTCCTGTGGAGGCAGGCTGGGAGACATGGAGAAGAAAAAGCTCCAGGGAGACCTTAGAGCGCCTTCCAGTGCCTAAAGGGGCTCCAAGAGAGCTGGAAAGGGACCTTGGACAAGGGCTTGGAGGGACAGGACAAGGGGGAATGTCTTCCCACTGCCACTGCCAGAGGGCAGGGCTAGATGAGATATTGGGAATAAATTTTTCCCTGTGAGGGTGGGCAGGCCCTGGCACAGATTGGGCAGAGAAGCTGTGGCTGCCCCTGGATCCCTGGAAGTGTCCAAGGCTGGGTTGGGCAGGGCTTGGAACAGCCTGGGCTAGTGGAAGGTATCCCTGCCCATGGCAGGGAGTGGAACAAAATGGTATTTAAGGTCCTTCCAACCCCAACCAGTCTGTGATTTGATGATGCTATGTCCGTTTTTCCATCTGGCCTAAGCTGTGACCATCTGCCTGTAGACATGGATGGCAAACAGCACACGTGGTTATAACTTACCTGGGGAGTTCCTCAGTGAACAGCAGAGATGCCATCAGGTGAGCTACTGGCTTGGGAGCAGTGTGTGCTCTGTCTCAGTCCCCACACCAGGAACGTCATGCAGAGAAACATCTTGCTGCTCTGAGCAAGTGCAAGATCTGTCCCTGGAGCTTCCTTGTCCAGAAACCTTGAGGAAGAAATCCAGGGTTGGACATGTCTCTTTGGGGTCTCTGAGGATTGTTTTGTGACTTCCTCCTCTCTCCTGTTGCAGAGTAGCAATGCTCATACGGTGCTTTCTCTCCCCCTTTGTATTTCCCTGCAGCCTCTGCGAGCGGTTCTGTAGGGAACAGCGCCATCCCAGAGAAGGAGCGGCAGAACATTGCCGAGAGGCTGCTGCGGGTGATGTGCACTGACCTGGGGGTGCTCAGCGTGGTGAGCGGGAAGGAGTTCATCAAGCTGGCACAGACGCTGGTGGACAGCGGAGCTCGCTATGGTGCCTTCTCTGTCACTGAGATCCTTGGCAATTTCAACACGCTGGCTCTGAAGCATTTGCCTCGCATGTACAACCAGGTGAAGGTGAAAGTCACCTGTGCCCTGGGCAGCAACGCCTGCCTGGGCATCGGGGTCACCTGCCACTCGCAGAGCGTCGGCCCCGACTCCTGCTACATCCTGACGGCGTACCAGGTGGAGGGCAACCACATCAAGAGTTACGTCCTGGGAATTAAGGGTGTAGACATTCGAGACAACGGTGATTTTATCCACCACTGGGTACAGAATGTGCTGTCAGAGTTTGTCATGTCAGAGATCAGGACGGTGTATGTCACGGACTGCAAAGTCAACTCCTCTGCGTTCTCCAAGGCGGGCATGTGCCTGCGCTGCTCGGCCTGTGCCTTGAACTCGGTGGTGCAGAGCGTGCTCAACAAGCGAACACTACAGGCTCGCAATATGCACGAGGTGATCGAGCTCCTGAATGTCTGTGAAGATCTGGCGGGATCCACGGGCCTCTCGAAGGAGACCTTTGGCTCCCTGGAAGAGACCTCTCCCCCTCCCTGCTGGAACTCGGTCACCGACTCCCTCCTGCTCGTCCACGAGCGCTATGAGCAGATCTGCGAGTTCTACAGCAGGGCCAAGAAGATGAACCTCATCCAAAACCTGAACAAGCACCTGCTCAGCAACCTGGCAGCCATCCTGGCTCCGGTGAAACAGGCTGTGATTGAGCTGAGCAACGAGAGCCGGCCCACCCTGCAGCTGGTACTGCCCACCTACGTCAAACTGGAGAAACTGTTCACTTCCAAAGCTAACGATGCTGGCGTGGTCAGCAAACTCTGTCACCTCTTCTTGGAGGCGCTGAAGGAGAACTTCAAAGTTCACTCAGCACACAAGGTAGCCATGATCTTAGACCCTCAGCAGAAGCTGCGGCCCGTCCCTCCGTACCAGCACGAAGAGATCATTGGCAAGGTCTGTGAGTTGATCAATGAGGTGAAAGAGTCCTGGGCAGAAGAAACAGAATTTGAACCTTCAACCAAGAAGCCTCGTGCATCAGGGGAAGCCACAGCAGCTCAGGAAGAAGATTGGTTCGGGAAAAATGAAGTGTATGATTATTTGCAAGAACCTCTCTTCCAGGCCACCCCTGACCTGTTTCAGTACTGGTCGTGTGTTACCCAAAAGCATACAAAACTAGCCAAGCTGGCCTTTTGGCTCTTAGCAGTGCCTGCTGTGGGTGCCAGGAGCGAATGTGTAAATATGTGTGAGCAGGCTCTCTTGATCAAAAGGAGACGACTACTCAGTCCAGAAGACATGAACAAACTCATGTTTTTGAAGTCCAACATGCTTTAAGACTGTCTGTTAATTAAAACAAAACTTTAAAACACTGTTCCAAACAAAGAAGAAGAATTTTAAGTTCTAAACACTGTGGACCTCATTATGAATGCCCCTGGAAACCAAGTGCTTTTTATATATATATAAAAATATAAATATATATAAAATTAAGTTTGAAAGGAAAGCTGAGCACGGGAGAGAGACAGCCCTCTGCCAGGAACGTGCTCCTTTCCATAGATAGTGTGTGGACTTGACAGACTTTCTAATGTTTTCAAGTGGGCAGACGAATGGGAGGCTGATGTTCTAAAGTCTTCAGGCAGCTGAGATCTAAAGTGACTTGAAGTTTCTTTTGTTTCTCCTCCACCCCACCTTTCCTCTTGTCCCCTGGGCCATCTTGCCATGGATAATCAGACTCCATTGAACAGACCAGTTCTGCACTGGACTTTGCTCCTTTGAATAACTGTACACCTTGAGGGCCCTTGGCTGAGGCCTTGCTGGCGCCCGGTGCAGCTATCAGGGCAGCTGTGTTCTACCAGCACCAGCACCTAGAGAAGTCAGGGAGGGAGACTTGAAGGGTTTTGGGCTTTAACTTTATTTTCAGCCTTTCCATATATGTTTTTTCCAAAAAAACAAAAGTTACTCTTCTGTCTCCACTCCCAGTTTTGAGTTTAACATGGTAGCTAGTGATTGTAAGTTTGATTTCAAACTAAGGGGCGTGGTTCATGGCAGAAAATGTCTGTAATTTTAAGTTTCTTGGCTTTATTTTTCTACAGCAGAACTTCTTTTCTGAACTGCTGGTGTTAATTAGCTTTTCTGTCAATTTTTTACATCAAGCATTCTCAAGACTTGTTCTAGAGTAGCCCATTTGCAATTAAATAATATCCTAATGGGAACCACAGCAGTTGTTTATATGGAAAAGCCTAGAAACCAGGAAAAGAAAGTGGTGACAGCACAGATGGCTGTGGGCCATCAGTGAGCTTGTCAGGTCTGCCAGAGAACCCTTGTACCTCAACTTTTTTGTTAAAAGTTCTCAGTTACACACAAACCAACCTTCCCAAGGCCAAGGACAAACCAAGGTGTATGATTTTTCAGGGGAACAAAGATCATCAGTTTTGTCAGACTGGAGTTTGAAGGAAGCTTAGAGAAGTGCATGGGCTCAAAGATCCTTCTGAATGTAAGTGCTCCTGATTGAGTGCAAAGAATATCTTCCCATTTTTATTTGGAATGGTTTCCTCTAGTGGCACGAATGTCTTTTTGATACCTACAGTGCATTACACTACTTGTTCTGTTGCTGACTCATTCTGGCTGGGAAGGCCACAGGCCCCAAAATGTTCCCACGTACTGGCTCATCCCAAATGCAATTGGAGATGATCAGAATCCAGAACCATCTCGGTCACTCTGCTGTCCCCCAAGGCCAGTGCTCTGTGGTGTTCCCTGCCTGCAGGCACAGCTCCTGGATCTCTCTCAGGTTTGGTGCCTCTTGGACAATTCCCAGCCTCTGGTGCCAAACTGTTTTTCACTACTGGGATTTATATCCTGGAGGGAAATGGAAGCAAACTGTGATTTTTTCAGTAGTCTCTCCTGCTTCCAGGAGCGTGCTCTGGAGCTGCAGTCCCAGTGGCACAGGAGGGTCTGGAGGAGGGACTGGCTCAGCTGGAGCCCCTCAGCAGCACGGCATGTTTGCTGGTGGCTGACAGTGCAGGGGGAAGACTCAGGGCCCTCTTTGATGTGCTGCTGTTGGCCAGATGTTAAACCAAGATCCCACCTGCCCATCTCTGGCTGTAAGAGAAGTTGCACGTTCCAAGACATGAGAAATAGCAAACCAAATCTCTCAGGCTTTGTGTGCAGATGCCTTGAACCTGACAGGCACTGACACCTGCACTGGCACAGGACTCAGGGGCACAGTTTGGGTGCTGGAACCTTCCCCAGACCAGGCTCACTGAGGATAGCTCTTGGCACCCAACTGTCTTCCATTGGCTTGAGTCTGGGTTGACCTCTTGGCACTGTTACTGGCATCAGGGCAAAACCAGGTGTCTTCTAAATGTTAAGTCTTGCCTATGGACAGCACGCAGCCTGCCACCCCACTGCCAGCTGCAGGGGCAGCAACACGTGAAGAGGAGCTGCCAAGGCAAAGGCACTTTGGCATCTCATTTCCCTGGCAGTGGCTGATGGAGGTGTTGGTGGTAGGGCCACCCTTTTTTCTTGCTGGTTTTCTTCTCTCCTGTACAACTCCTGCCTGCGCAGCTGAGCCTGTGGTAACACAGCTGTTTGCACTTGCAGGGCAGGAAAAGCCTGTATGAGACAAAAATGAAGTGTCAAACAGAACCCCTAAGTGAGGTGTGTGCCAGTTACAGTGTTGTGTGTGGAAATCCAGGAAAATGTGGCTGGAGGATGACAGCAAAGCAGGATTGGCTTTGGAGGCACAGAATGTACCACACAGCTCAGCTGATGGCACAAGGACCAGGATTTGTAGTTCTTTCTCCTAATGGCGTGTCACACTTTTTTGCATGGCTCATCTGAGACCCTGGGAACTCACAGGCCCTTGAGGCTCAGGGGAATGTGCAAAGCCCTTGCATTCCTTTGGAAAGGCAGCTCCGACCCCCAACACTCCTTTGCAAGGGACAGATCGATGACTTCTGTGGATTTGCCAACTTGGGTTTTATGTGTTGTCTGTGAGGCACTGGGGGTGGAAACAGGCCAGGCAGAGTTGGCACAGGTGTAAAGCCCTGGCATTGAGAGTGGAGTAAATTGCAGTCGTTTGTGCCCAGCAGTGGGCAGGACTGTGGATGCACAGCCACCCTGACCTCCCAGCCCATCTCCTTTCCCTCACAGTGTGGTTTTGGCACCAGACCTGAAGTTTTCTTGCTGTGCTGACCAAAGAGAGGGATGGACTGGCCCTCTCCCCCATCCCAATAACTGTCCCCTCCAAGGCAACTTGGGTTGTAGTTGCACTAATGATGGATGTTAAGCAAACATGCTGTGATGTCGGGTAGATGCGATTCTCCCAAAGACTTAAAAACTCAATTTAGCTGAAAAAGCAAGATAAAACCTAGGGCCTGAATTGGAGCAATCTTCTCCAGGACTCAGAGTAAGAAGCTTCAGTTTTTCATGACTCTTCAGCGTGGTTGCAGGGTGTTCAGCTCAGAGGAGCTGTTCATGCTGTATCTGCTCCCAGTCTCCCTTCTGTCCAGTGCACTTGGGCTTCATTGAAAGCAGAGAAGCACATCTGTAGCACAGGTATTTACCCTAAATGCCAAGCTTTTGCTGCTGTTTCTTCTTCCCTCTTCAAGGCTTGGATTTGCATTCTAGGGAGCAAAAATACTTTATCAAGGTCTGAATTTTGGAAGGTTTTCTTGGCCGGGTTGCCCCAACCCAAACTGCTCTGTTCCTGCTCTGTGATGCCTCAGTAGTGTGGAGCAGCACTTGCTGTAGGGAGCACTGCCCATCCTGGGGTGGGAGCCTGTGGAGGAGAGACTGAGTTTGGCCACAGATGTCATGAGGTCCTGCTCCCCTTGAGCTGGGAAAAGTCTCCAGAATTGGGATCATCCTCTGGTAGGTCATGTCAGGAATTTGCCTTCTGCTTGTTGGTTTCCTTTACTCACACTTGAGAAATGTGTTGGGATACAGAAATGGGGGGTGTGTGTCCTTCAGGCATTCATCTGCTCCTTCTGCCAACTCTGGGCCAGACCTTGTAGCCTTCTCTTTCTGACTTCACAGTTGGCTTTGGGAGTGTTCTGACCTTCAGGTGGGGGACAAGCACCGGCAGATGAACTGTAAGAGTGAGGGCCCTTCCAGTCCTGTCTGAAGATCCTTGTTACTAGAAAACTGAGAGTGGGGTACAGGGCAGAGCTCTTCAGGAGGTTGTTTCTGTGTGAGTGTAGCAGCCAGAGGGTCAGGGAGGACATGGAGCCCTGATTTGTCTCCTCTGTCTGTCCCCTTCCCGTGTCTCCAGGAGCAGGCAGTAGTTGTGGTCTGGCTTGCAGGGTGGGCCTGGTGTCTTGCAGCAGTCAGGTTCAGGTGGAAGTGAGCTCTCCTTTCTGTCCAAGCTCTCTGTCTGTGCTAAGGAAGCTGCTTTGGGTGTATTTGAACTAGTGCAGTCTGGAAAACTTCCTGTGAAAGCCAACGGTGGGCTCAGGTTTTGTCGAATTCAGTTGTGTGTTCATGGCTGTTTAAACCAGTTTAACCTTGAGCTAAACTGGTTTGGGCATCCACATGAACCACCTGCACTGGAGTGTTTGTGCTTGCTGGGCAGAGAACACATCCAGCAGCAGCTCAGGGAGTCATGACCCTTGTGTGAATTTTGCAATGAATTTGTGGCAGATGCTCTCAAAGCTTGGGAATGACTGAAAATAGCAGGGAGACACTTCTGGCAATGGTTTGAGCTCTAGAGAAGAGCTCAGCTGGTGCTAATAATGCCAAGGCCATGGGTTTGGTCCCATACGGGCCATTCACTTAAGAGTTGGACTTGATCATTCTTGTGGGTCTCTTTGAACTCAGAACATTCTGTGACTGTAAATGGTGTAGCTCACAGTGTTCAGTGAGACGGCTCAGGGGAGTGGGATGGTTTTTCTCCATCTGTCTGCAATAAGCCAGAAGGTTTAGCATGGGAAGAAATTACTACAAATACTGTGTTTGTGGCTGAGTCCACTCAGCTTCACCCAGTCTGAGGGGCCAGTTCCACTCTGGACCCTGCAGCAGCCCAGGACACAGGAGCAGGGACTGACACATCCTGCTGCTCTAGGCAGCACCAAGTTACTGATGACTCAAATGACACTAAAAGAGCAGCCAGAAAGCTATTCCAAGACTGGGAGTTCTGCTCTGTGCTAAGGAAAGGCTTGGATCACTCATGGCACCTCTCTGGCTGAGGGAGAGGCAAGGAGCTCCTATGGACATTCACATAGGAAGGGACAAGTTTTTCCCCATGGAGTAATTCAGAATAAAGGGATGAAAAGAAAGAAAAAGACACTAAAGGCACATTCTGGGAAGCCTCTTCAGGGAGGAGAAGTCTGTTCATCTGGGAGAAGTTTCTTAGGGGAATACTTTTTGAGCCCTGTCATTGAAAGCAAGGCTGTACAGCTCCTGGAGTTCACTCCATGGGGCACGAGGCTGCTCTGGACCTTGCCGAAAGGAAAGGGACTGCATGTAGGGATGGAAAGTGCCAGTCCTGCCCCAAAGGTCCAGGAGGGTTCACAGAGCATCTTCCTCCCCATCCTCCCACTCCTCACTGGCACCAGACCCTGCCTAGCACTCCAGTATATCCATCAACCAGGTTCCATCAAGGAGGGAGCTGGCAGAGAGGAGAATACCAGTTGATTGGGCTGGGGGAGAGTGTTCAATATTTTGCTGCTTCTGCTGTGCATTTTCTGTGCTACTCCATGATCTTGGATCTGTGGGATCCATTGGGAATGCCCAGAATCATCGGCTGAGCCCCAGTGTCCCATATCAGGTATCTCTGAAGTTGTCACTCCGTAGCAATAAGAACTCCCTGTTCCCAGTGCGTGGGGCCTGTCCCTGTGCCAGGGGTCACCATCTGCCTGGGCCTTCTGGAGGTGTCACTGAGCAAAGAGCAAAGCCCAGCTCTGCTGGAACGGCCTCTCAGGCCTGGGGGAGGCTCTGCCTGTGCTAGGCCAGAAATGCTGAACCAATGACAGTGGGTTGCCCAGAAATTTAATTTTATCTATTGAATGTTGGTGTGATTTCTGTTTCATTTCAGTTCTAGTTTGGCTGGTTCGTTGGGTTTTTACTCCTGCTGTGAAGAGTCCTTTGTTTATAACTTGAGGGAAGAGTTTTGCTCACACAGACAGTGGTGTATCCATAGACCCTTGGGGAGTGCCCGCTCTGTAGGCAGCTGAGTTGGAATTTTTTGGAGTATCTTCTGAAATGAGGCTCTAAATGCTCATTGTTGCACAACATCAGCCAGTGACTGGCAGGATTTTCTCCTCCCTATCCCGTGGCATCACTGACAGTGGGACCCGGGTGAGCAGCACAGCCTTAATGAGAATATTTTAGGGTGGAGTTGGTGAGCACAGGCGTGTCCAACCCTTGCTCTTTACAACCAAAGTTCCTTAAAAAGACACTTCCAGCCTCATCAGCCTTGAATCCTTGTTCTCATCTCTCGGGGGTTCTCATGGTGGTCTCTGCAGTGTCTGTGCATAGCATGGGATTTGTCTTTTCCTGGTGGGCCAGGGGGTGGAAGGAGGGATTATTTTTTCCCCTGCTGTCTATGGAGAAGGACCTTTCCACTCGAGGAAGGAGGCATGTATTCTGAAAGGAGCAACAGTCTGTTTTCCATGGTCCCTTGAAACTTACTGGGACTTTAATATTATTTTTTTTCATTCTTTGAAAGGAAAACTGGTAGTGGATGAGCTGAACCCTTGGTGGCAGGTGACAGGTCCAGGAGGAGCACACACGCCCAGGCTGTGAGGATGGTGGTCCACGCCGTAGCCAGACAGTGTTGAGGTGACAACCCCCCCGTGAGGGATCCTTGTTTGCAGCCAGTCTGAAAGAGAAGCTGTTCCTCGCTCGTACGTCCATATTTCCGAACCTCCTCTGGGGGGCTGAATTCTTGTTGTTTCATCAAGCAAAGATTAACGTTCTCCTCTCCCTCCTGGCCCTCCCTCCCCTCGGTAACTCGTGTGCATTTCCCTCCTTTCTGTAGATGCAGATGTTCTTTCTAGGCAATACCACAGACGCGCCCGCGCGGCCCCGCCCGCGAGCGCACTCATGTCATCTTAAAAAATACAAAAAAAATAATACAAAAAATATACAAAAAATATCTTTTTTAGGCCAGAGTTTTCTACAGGTATTAATGAATATTTTTCTTAATCCTTATAAGTTTTATGTGTTTAGTATTTCTTAATACCGGTAGCATTAATTTATACTTTTGTAGCAACACAATATTTTTATAAACCGCCACCGCTGGCTTTGTCTTCATAACGGGAAACGTCGGGCAGCTGGCCCCGCGCTGTACCATGTACTATATTTAAAAGGTTATCTAATGTCACACTTGCTGTGTTAATAAACAAAACAAAACCTGTTTGAAGTCTCATGTATTGTTGGTGTGGATCAAATGACTCACTAGAGAGCAATATTGCACGGGGTTGAGTTGCTGATTTTCATTGTGATATACGAACGCTTGAGGCCAACTCAAGCTCTGAGGTTTTTCTTTTTCTTTTTAGGATTTTGTTTTGGTTTTGGTTTGTTTTTTTTTTTTTACAGCTAAATAAATTCAGTGCTGTTTGAAACTTAGACTGACGTCAAATGAAAAGGATTATTAAAGAAAAAAAAAATCAAGGTGTTTAAATGTTGCTGTTTTTACAAGTCTGTTGCTGTCTGAATGGAAATATTCCACGAGAGAGGAGGAATAGTTCCACTTAGCTTCCAAAGGGGCCGAGCACTCCAGGCCAGAGCTCGGTTATTTGGAAATACCTTAGAGACATGTTTCTGCAACATTCTTTTCAGAGTTGATGCCAAGGCAGAAGACAAACTGTAACTGTAAGAAAGCATCCGTTGCTTGAGGATTTTCATGTCAGTGTTGTATTTATGGTTTTACAATAAAACAACCTTTAGGAAAAAGAAAAGTGTCTGGGCTTTTCTCTTTTTCAAGCACATGACTGGGACATCCCCCAGGGCTGATGTCCTGCTGTGAGGAGGGAAAATATCCATGGAAGTGACCTGGATCCCAGCAGTGGTCTCTGGTGGATCTCAAAGAATCATGGAATGGTTTGGATTGGAAGAGACCTTAAAGCCCATTCCATTCCACCCCCTGCCATGGGGGCAATTCTCAGTCTATAATGGTAAGAATGGCTGTGGCTTTTCAGGAGGTTTGCAAAGGGACTACAGTAAACAGTCAGATCAGATGCCCTCAGGTGCTGCCAGACAGGAGCTGGGATTTGTTTGAGAATCTAAATAAGTGGATAATGTAAAGCCAGGATGCCCAGCAGAGTGGAGGATGGTGCTCCTTGGCACACCAGTGGCTCCTGGCACTCAGTTGTCCTTTTTGCTAGAGCCATTTAAAAGGATAAAAGAGATTGCTAATGGGAACATAAGAGGCTTAAGATAATCCTGTTGTGTTCCCCAATTCTCTAATTTCTGCCCTAACGGGACACCACTACTTTAGCATTAGCGATAAAAGAACTGGTAGCTCCAAATTCGGGCTCTGCTGGAGGTATCCCCTCTCATCTCAGAGGGCCTGATGGATCTAACAAAGCTGGTTGAACTCACCAGCTCTGATCTGAGCTTCAGCAGTTTTGCTGCCTTGGAGTTTTGTTCATCCTGAGATCCCCTATGTGGGAGCAGAGTGAGGAGCAGGAGCAACATCCCAGGTGTGTGGCAAGAGCTCTGTGCCAGTGTGTGTTTGTGGCTGTGGGGGTGGAGGGGATGGCCCTGTGTCCCCTGAATTTGGGGGAACATCGTGACCCACATCTTGTCATGTGGCATCTCAGGTCGGGTAGTTTCTTCTTGGTGCTTCTCCATCACCCATCACTGCCAGGGCAGATGCTCCCTAAGGAATGGGGTGCTGGGAGCTGAGAAGGTTCCCACTGCTCTGAGTGGAATGGGCAGGGTGGGCCCAGGGGCCATGGAGGCAGGTCATGGGACAAGCTCATGGTGGTGGGACAAGTCTGAGGTGCTGCTGGGAAGTCATCCTGCAGCTCAGGACCAGGGTCTGGAGCGGGCATCCAGGGTCTGACAGCCCAGCTGTGGCAGGGCAGCTCTGAGGATGGGACAGGGTGGAGGTCCAGCTGGAAGGTCAGGCTGTGGTCAGAGCCCAGGTCAGCCAGGGGTGCAGCATCACTAAGGACAGGCTGAGGGGCCAGAGCTGAGCTGAAATGGACTCCTGGGCCATGGGCAGGGAGTGGGGAGAGCACCCCAGGTGGGGCTGGTCAGGGCCACCAAGACATATTAGAGCTCCCAGGTCCCTGAGAGGCTCAGGCAGTTTTAAAAGACCTTTAATAGTGAAATATTGACAGTGCCCTAGGCAGATGTGACTGGTGAGGACACAGCTGGCACATGGGTACCCAGGATGCTGGGGTGGGCAGTGGGCTCTGCACAGTCAGGGGGCTGCTCTGGCAGGGTCCTGCTCTCAGTCCTGCCCTGGGGCAGTGGGGAAGGAGGAACCAGAAGCCCCAGCAAGGTGCAGAATTCACAAGGCAAAGGGAAGTGCACGGTGCATGGGAATGGAAGCCACTAGCCTGGGAAAGCTCCTGGATTCGGGCACTGGCTCCTGCTGTCCCTTGGCATGGAGGAACTGTCAGAGCCCTGCTGGTGACCCACAGCAGCTCTGCCTGGAGAGATTTCAGGTGTCCCCAGGGAAAGCAGCCAGGTGGAATTTAGCCCTTTAATACAGCACATGTAGTACCCAGCACAGGAGGATTGAGACCAGTTCCCACATGTGAACTTCATCTCTGCCACAGTTTCATCTCTGTCACAGCAACAGCCAGTGATGCTGGCTGCATGAGACAGCATGGTCTGCCATGAGACAAATTATTACAGCCAGACGTCCCCAGGTACTGCTGGAGTCCAGGGGCCACCAAAGCAGGGTCTGACTCACAACCTTGACCTGCAGAGCTGTTATTCTGAGTGATGTGATCACCAGGATAGTCCTTCTTCCCAACAGGTGCAACAGCTCCATAAGGAATTGACTCATGCAAGAGCTCAGTGGACTCGTGGAAGCCCAAGATGTGGTGGGGGCATGGTGGGCAACTAAAGCCTGTGCTGCCCTACCTGCTGCCAGAGAGGAGGGGCATGGCACATGTCTGTGGGCTCTGCAATCACACCTCAGACGCCACAGGAATCGGACAAGGTCTCCCTGAGAGCTGGAGCCTGTTCCAGCCAAGGCGAGGGTGCAGAAGCTTCAGCAGGACTGGCAATAAAAGGCCACGTGGAAAGCTATTCATAGAACTGCTCACAAGGATCGCAGCAGTGAGAGATAAGTGAGAGACAAGGGCACTTCAAGGACAGCTCTGGCAATCTGAGGAGGCTGAGAGGAGACTTCCCTGGGGTCTGCAGCTTCCTCATAAGGGGCAGCTCCGATCTCTGCTCTCTGTGACCAGGGACAGGACCCAGGGAATGGCTGGAGCTGTGTCAGGGCAGGGTCAGGTTGAATCTCAGGGAAAGGTTCTTCCCCCAGAGGGTGGTGGGCACTGAACAGGCTCCCCAGGGCAGTGGGCACGGCACCAAGGCTGCCAGAGCTCCAGGAGGGTTTGGACAATGCTCTGAGGGACAGGGTGGGATTGTTGGGTTGTCTGTGCAGAGTCAGGAGCTGGTCTGGATGGTCCCTGTGGGTCCCTTCCAACTCAGGAGACTCTGTGATTCCACAATTCTAACCCGAAGTTCCCACTCAGCTCACACTGCAGGGCAGGTGCAGGAGTGTCTCACACCCCTGGACACAGAAGGGTCACCAGGGCTCAGGCTCTGCTCCTTGTGCCAGTGCCTATATTTGTAACACTGATGGTGCCTTCCCAGCACCAGCCAGGGTGGGCAGGACCCACCTGAGAGCCTCTGACATGTCCTGCAGTGAGTGGGCAGCCCAGACCTCACCAGTCCAGGCCCTCCTCCCGTGCTGGAGACCTCCCATTCCCCTTGCTTTGGAACTGGGAGAACCAGTGGTGCCTCTGGATGCCACAGCCCTCCCTGACCAGGAGTGGCTTGGCCAGGTACTGCTTGTTATTCCAGGTGGTTACAGCCCACTCAGACCGGGGGAGAAGAAGGGGCTCCCTCTGGTGGGGAAGCTGAACCAGCCGGTTTGTGTGAGCTGCCTGCACACTGATTTATTTTTCACATTTCTCCCAAATGGCCCTTGTGGGACTTCTCATGTCATTGGGAACATGGAACATCATGACTCTGCCTGCAGCCAGCAGAGATTAGCCCACTGTAGTCCCCCAAAAAGAAGCCACTTCCAGCTTAGACTGCCCCTGTTATGGGAGATACTGGAAAAGAACTGAACGTTGTGTAGGTAGGAGCTGCTCCACCTGGGAGTTTTGGTTCATTGGGCAGCTCCTGCCAACCTGGGCTTTATAAATTGAGTATCCACATCTCAGACTCTGCTCAGGCACACATGGGATAAGTGCAGAAATGAGTGTTGCTCACTCACATTAGTAAGATGCAAAAAGTTCTACAACATGAATTTTGGGGTAGATTTTTGGCACCTGAAAATCATTTGGAGGTGGAGAGATGGGGCCATTCTCCAGCAGAGATGGCCTTCGAGGCTGTGCTTGACTTGGCTATAGTCTTGCCCCAACTGGGATACTGAACTGGAAACCTCCAGAGATCCACATTTCCATGAATCCCTGTGGTAAAGACCTGGAAAACCTCTTTCAGGAGCGGCAGGAGTTATCAAATTTCATGATAATTTAAAACCAGAAGGATTTCTTGGCACAGTTCTCACCAAAGGTAATAGGATGATGTTAAAGCACCAGCCTGGAATGCTGGAAACCTGGATGCAGCAATTGGTTTCCTCAAAGACTTACCGAAGCTCACGAGGGGTTGCCTAATCCTTGTGTCCCAGCTTCCCACCCACAGGAGAGGGATAGCACCTCTCTGCCACCCTCAGCAGGTGACCCACTGCTGAGACCCCCTTTATTCAACCTCCACGTGTTTTTTTGGTCTACTATCAAGGAAAGATCACACCAAGCACTGCAAAGACCTTCCCCATGAGTGCTTTGACCCCACAGATACCTGAGCTCATGTGGGCAACTGCTCTTCCTTCTCAGCCACCAAGCTCCAGGGAACCAAATCCCTTCATCTGCAGAGGTCTCACCTGGACACACTCTGCCCTCTGGATGAACCTGGGGACTATGGCTGGTATGTTCTTCTGGTAGTAGATTTTGTGAACAACACTCTGCAGGAGAGGCTCCAGGGGAGTCAGCAGCCTGCAGGATGATCCCACAGCCCAGGAACTCCTGCTCAAAGATCATGTAAACCAGCCCTGGCCCCACCTGCAGAGCAGCAGAACATCCTCAGGGAGCATCATGGTCCAGCCCTCTGGTACAGCAACTCCCACAGTTTGAGACCTGCCTGAGATGTCTCCTGGGCTGGGCTCATTGTGCCTTTTCATCAAACCAGGCACAACGCCAAGGTGTGCCTCAGGGCCTTGAGTCAGACTTTGTCAGCTGTTATCACTCTCCAGGCAGGGTTAGATTAGATAGAATAGATATTGGGAAGGAATTCTTCCCTGTGAGGGTGGGCAGGCCCTGGCACAGGTTGGGCAGAGAAGCTGTGGCTGCCCCATCCCTGGAAGTGTCCAAGGCCAGGTTGGACGGGGCTTGGGGAGACCTGGGCTATGGAAGGTGTCCCTGCCCGTGGCAAGGAACAAGATGATCTTCAAGCTCCCTTTCAACCCAAACCAGTCTGTGACTCTGTGACTTGTTCTGTATTTCTAATATGGAAATAGGTCAAATGCCTTCAAAAATGTGTTAGAACAAAGTTACTGGTTTTATCAGGCAAACCACATTTCATCCAAACAAACTCCCAGAACCAAAAATAAAAGTGAGGAGATCTAGCTCCCACAGATGTGTGGCAGTATATCTATTTTCCTACAATTCTCTATCAGTCTGTGTCAGCTATTTCACTATCTCAGGGCTGATCCTGGGCTCCAGGCACACTGTTCCTGATTGTTTGTCTTTCCCACTTCTGCATTGTAACCAGCTGTGACCATGTGGTGTGAAGGCCCCCCAGGATTGTCACCAATGCCTGCTCAGGTAATTTTTTGTAATAGTTTTGTGGCACAGTAGTGCTCTGGACCCTCCCTCTTTTCTGTGCCACCCAGCCCTGGGGCAGCTCCAGTGCCCGTGGGTACTTTGAGGCCCATGTGTTGGATGCACTTGGTAGGAAAGGTGACCCTGAGGCTGGCTCAGCTGGTCAGAGCAGGGTGCTAAAAACACCCTGGGCAGGGTCTGATCCCTGCAGGGGCCATTCCCTTAAGAGTTGGACTCGATGGTCCTTGTGGGTCCCTCCCAACTCAGAACATTCTGTGACTCTGTCAGCACCAACAGCCTTTGGGATGACAGAACCCCCAAGCTCAAGATGCTGGTGGTCACCAGCCCAGGCCATACCTGCCTGGCTCAAACCATCAGATCCATGAGAGAGAGGCACTTCCCAGAGGTGTTTGCAGAGTGCTGGAGCAGTGCTCATTGGGCTCAGGCTCTGGCTGACACTCTGCCTGGAGAGGGGAGAGGATGGCTAAACCAGAGGGATGGAGGGCACAGGGTGAGGGGGGCAGCACGACAGGGGGGCAAGAGCTGTGAGGACCACCTGGAGATGAGCACAGGTGAGGGAGTGCAGGTAAAACCCTCAGACACAGAGAAGAGCCTGGACCAAGGGGAGCAGCTGAGGGGTGAGGTGGGACAGACACTGGGACAGACAGAGAACCTGGTTTGGAAGACTTTGACCTCATGACTGAGAGGGGAGCCGGGCTCTTACCTTCCAGATGTGCTTCATGAAGTCCCACAGCCTGGACCTTGAGTATCTCAGGTCAGACCCTCCAGAATGACTGGTCCGTGGAGAAAAGCCAGGGCAGCTGTGCCGGGCATGTTCTCAGGGATTTCCTGATCTTGGGGAGCAACTTGCTGTTGGCAAGAGCTGATTCTGGTGGGAGCTGCTTTGCAACAGCAGCCCTGGCACAGCCCTGGGCCCCCACGCTGAGCAGGGCAGGGCAGAGGGGCTCAGGGGCACGAGGCAGCAACAGGCACTGAGCACCTCAGCAGACTGGGCTGGGACCAGCTCTTAGCAGCATTTAGGACTAGCTGAAACAGGAAGCTCAGAACATTCAGGGGTCACTTTAAGCTCACAGAAGTCCCTGTGTGCTCACCTGTGCAGCTGCACAAGCTGGGACACCTCGTAAGTCCTGCCTTTGGCCCTATGAAAACTGTAAGGAATAAAGCATTTTTACCTAGTTTTCACACCTTCAACACCACCACCACCCCAGCCTGCCCAAATATGTCACTTTTTGAGATGTTTTAGCTGCTTTATGACTCAAACACACCAGTTTCCCACCAGCTTGGCAAGCAGCACAGACTGGCCCCAGTACAGACCTGTGCGCAGTGGTTTGCACTGGAAAAGACACTAAATAAATATTACTATCTCATCAATCCCCCAAATTCTCACAGCTCCTCTGCACTCTCCAAAAACTGCATCTCCTGTGCCTCCTGCACCTTCTCTATATCTCCCCATAACTGCCCATTCCTTCCTACCCACCCTCCTCCCTCGGGATGCAGCCAGCAGGCAGGTGTTGCCTTCGGATTTGGTGTGCTCCAGATGAAGGGTCGGTTTTGCCCTTGGTTTTTACAACCACAGGTGCTCTGCTCAGTGGCAAGCACAGAAAAATCTGCCCAGCACCTCCAGGGGTCACCCAGTTTCCAAACTGCTGCTGCCTCTCATCTCTCTCCAGGAGGAGCCCCCACCCATGTCTGCCCCTGCTCCCTGCCAGCACCACGGCCAAGGTCCCTTCTGCCCAGTGCCACAAGCTGGGTCCCCTTTCCCAGACTCATTTGCACAGAGAGGCAGCAGCCCTTCGTTCTGCACGGCACATTTGTCAGCGTATGGTGGGGATTATGAAGATTAACAGCAAAATAACTGCGCGTTGCCATTTGGGTGATCGATGAGTTGAAACGCCTCCTGACAATAAGTGCCGCAGCTCTGAGAGGATCTTTTTTTAAATTATACCAGTTGTAAGTCAAAGCAAATTAACAGATTCCTTTTAAGTACCCAGAACAGCTGTTCTCCACTCGAGGAGCTCACGCTCCATGTTTGGGGAACATATGCTGTGTTCTTGGTGCACGGCACGGGGGGTGTTTCCAGGTCAGAGCTCTGCCAGCAGCAGTGATGGCACCGCCAGGGCCTGGCTAACTGGGAGGAGATGCCCCCGAGCTGGGCTGCAGGACAGGACCCAGGTGTGGACATGCCCCACGGAGGGAGGGACCGCACTCCTCACCTGGATGTGCGTGCCCACCAGGTGCTCTGCCTGCCCACGGAACACCCATCCTTGGTGGTGACCTCGCACTGCTCGGGCACTGCCCAGCTGGGATCGACCCCTTGGCAGTGGCACCAGACCAGCACCATCCCCTTCAGCTCACAGGACAGCCAGGGCTGAGCCCTGGTGAAATCCAGCACTGTGGAGGCACAAAGGACATGGTTAAAAGCCACAGCTCCGAGGGTGACTCTCACCCCGACCCTTGTCCTGAACCACAGCCCTGACATCCTGTTTGTGGGAGATATCCATGTGGCACAGGCTCGTGGTGGCACTTCCCCAGCCTTCACAGTGCTGAAGAAGGACAACAGCTCCTGAAGGTCACAGAAAGGGGTTTGTTTAAATCAGTTTTATTTCAGTTGGGTGTTTTCCATAGGTTTTTAAAGGAACAGACCTGGCTGGCTGCTCTGCTCCCTCTTTCACCTGGTTAAATAACTAAATGGCTGCTGCATGAATGGATCTTCCTCCAGTTTCAATGAGCTAAAAGGAGACGCTTTTAGTTCTAGATGTGCAGAGAGAATAAAAGCCATCACTGCCTCTCAAGTTCAAGTCATTCTCTGCTATAACATTGCAGTATCATGTGCTGCTTTAAGAATAGATCACTCCAGTAAAATGAATTTTGGCATTTATATTTACTGGATTGTCAGAAAATGCAGCTTCTACTGATTTGGAAAGCTGTTGCCTTCTTTTTTTTTTTTTTTCTTTTTTTTCTAATGTGGAAACTAGCACAGAGGAGAGTGCAGAGCACTTCCTTCTTACTCAGCCTTGTACGTGTGGGAGGTGAAATAATGGGAGAAATGATGTTTCTCTTTCAGTCAATGAATATTGGAGGGGGTAGGAGGCACTGTGGTTTCTGATTGACGAAATCTGGTGCTGCGGGTGGGATGCATCTCCTTACATTTCACTTGCCCCCCACACAGGCACAGAATCACAGAATCGCCCAGGTTGGAACAGACCTTCAATATTGCCAAATCCCACCATTCCCCCAGTGCTGCCAAGCCCAGCACTTATCCATGTCCCCAAGTGCCACATCCACACATCTTTTAAATCCTTCCAGAATGGTGACTACATTCCTGACCTGGGCAGCCCCTTCCAGTGCCTGACCACCCTTTCAGGGAAGAAGTTTTCCCTAATATCCAACCTGATCTCCCCTGGCACAGCCTGAGGCCGTTCCCTCTCCTCCTGTCCCTGTTCCCTGGGAGCAGAACCCGACCTGCCCCAGCTCTCCCATCCTGGCAGGGACTTGCAGAGCCAGAAGGTCCCCCCTGAGCCTCCTTTTCTCCAGGCTGAGCCTCCCCAGCTCCCTCAGCCCCTCCTG
>JAWWTY010000036.1:10535799-10565040 GCA_035222235.1 Margarornis squamiger
ATCCCGACAGGTATCCCGGCAGGCAGCCAGGCAGGTATCCCGACAGGTATCCCGGCAGATATCCCGGCAGGTCTCCCGGCAGATATCCCGACAGGTATCCCGGCAGCTATCCCGACAGGTATCCCGGCAGGTATCCCGACAGGTATCCCGACAGGTATCCCGGCAGGTATTCCGACAGGTATCCCGGCAGGTATCCCGACAGGCAGACCGGCAGGTATCCCGGCAGGTATCCCGACAGGTATCCCGACAGGTATCCCGACAGGTATTCCGACAGGTATCCCGGCAGGTAGCCCACCTGGCTGCGGTCATGCCGCAGCGCCAGCCGCCGGGAGCAGCCCAGCAGCAGCAGCAGCAGCAGCAGCAGCAGCAGGACGAGAAAGAGGAGCAGGAGCAGGAGGAGGAGGAGGAGTGGGGGGCAGAGCAGCACGGTGCAGCCGAGCCCCATCGCGCTCCCAGCCCTGCCGGCCCTTACCCCGGCGGGCAGGGGGGACGGGACTCCCCTCCCCGGGGACTCCTCGACATCCCCGGGTGCCTCCCGGGACCAGCAGGGACAGCCGGGAGAGCGGGGCTTCGGCTGGAGAAACGGGGGCAAACGGGGGCGTCCAGCTGCAGCCTGTGGCCGGCTCGGGGTTACGGAGCAGAGGGAATGGGACACACAGCGAGGGGACATGAACACAGACTGCAGCAAAAGGAGCTCCCCTTGCACACAGACAAGCATCACACTCCTCTCAAAGAGTGGTCTTAAATCCAGTAGGTAATGGGATGGATAAATAGCCTGGCATCCTCCTGTGCTGTGGGCTGGGGCTTAGCAAGGGACAAACTGCTCTTGGGTTGGCTGTGACACTGAGCACCTCACAGGAACCCTGACAGGTCTCTCAGTGCTCAAGAGCAGCTCAGAGAATGGCAGCATGGAAAGTGGGTTACTAAGGGACTGGATCCCCTCCATGCAGAGAGGACAATCTATGTCATCTATAACATCTACCCTTCTTACCCAGCTTCTGTAAGGCCTTTGACATGGTCTCACACAACATCCTTATCTTCAAATTGGGGAAATATGGATTTGAGGGGTGGATTATTTGATGGATAAGGGATTGGCTGGATGGAGTAAGACAGAGAGTTATGGTCAATGACTCAATGTCCATGTAGAGGCCAACAATGAGGGGTGTCCTTCAGGGCTCTGTAATGTTTCTTTTAGTCAGAAGAATTGCACAGGTTCAAGAGGTAACTATAGAAAAGCTGGCTGCCATGGAGATAGAGTCAGAGATTTCTGGGAGAAGCAGCAACCCAAAATACCCCTCCAATTCTGAGGAATTGCAAAGGGACAAATGACAGAAATGGAGCATCTGGCTGGACCTAAAGGAGCAATGAAAATGGTGAGTTCAGACAGGGTGAACGCTTGAAGACTTCACATGGAAGGTTCAGGTAAATATATATGACCTTTTAGAAAGCTGTTCTAGGAGAAGAACGCCAGTGGAGTTACACAGGAGACTGAACACAGAGATCTCTCTGAGAGGGATGGGCTGCGAGTCCTGTCTGGATGGGAAGGGGGAAGGAAACAGCAACTCTGGTAAGTGAAGGCTCTGGTCAAAGAGGGATATCCAGCAGTAACATTCTAAGGGCATAAAAGCACATAAAGAATACATCCATTGCACAAAACCAGAGACTGGGTGGGTGGTTTGGGGATCAACAGAACAGTGAGTTTCAGTTCTGTGCTGGACAAATCCATTAGAGACTGTGGTGAAGGGACTGGGGACACAGGACTGAATGTGCTCTGTTGGGGAGGGGGCAGCTCCTGCGTGCACAGGGATATCTCACAAACAGAGCTGAGGAGTCAGCAAACAGGTGAACGAGTTCTGCTTTGTTCACTTGGCTGCTCAAAACACTCTGAAGTATGTTGCAAAACATCCTAAAATAATCCCAGAATAACAGGGGGGACTCCTCTGCTTTTGTACTTGAAGAGAAAATAGGAACCAAGGAGAAGGAATAGATGCTCATCTGTTCCAGTGGAGAGTAGATGCATTTATTTCCACAGAATCTGGGAAATGGGATAAACAGATGTCTAAATCATCTGATTAAAATGATTCTAAGTTATTCACTATGGTAAAATGTAAAGTTGACTGAGAACCCCTGCAAAAGAAGCCTTGCAAATCTCTCAGTGACTGTCAGGCCAACAGCAGAGGCTGCCAGGGAAATGCAGTGCATGTGGCCAGACTCACAGGAGAGCTTTGGCTGTTAATTGGGGCTCAGAAAGAGGTCTGAGTCTTCCTCCACTTGGTCTGTGGCTGCATCTGCCCACTGGTCCACTCTGCTACACCAGACAAATGCATGTAAGGAATGATTAGCAATGATGCTTTTGTAGGCCTGATGATCTAAACAGATAAAAGAAGAGAGACCCACAGAGGACAATAATAGTTTCTATTAGATGAGCTGATACAACTGGAAAAAAGTGGATGAGCTTTCAGGCATAATAGCCTTCCCACAAGAACAATTAGGAATGTAATTTGGAACAGAAAAAAAAATAGAATCATAGAAAAGTTGGGGTTGGAAAGGACTTTTAAAGTCCAACCCTCCTGCCATGAGCAGGGACATCTCAACTGGATCAGATTGCTCAGAGCCACATCTCATCTGACCCTGCCACCTGCACATTTGGTTTGTCACAGGGTGCATGTAGTGGTGGCCACCTCACGCTGGAGTAAACCAAGAAGGGATACAGAGAAAGGAGCAGAGTGAGCAGAAGCTGAGAGTGGCACAGACAGAGTAGACTTGAAGTGCTGAAATTCAGAAGGTGACTTTACCCAGTGGCTTTGCTAGTTGCTGAACCAGCAGCTGACCAGCCTCTGCCTCAGTCTGGCACTTTCCTTTTAAGCTCATTTTGTCCCCTCTTCTAAGTTTGAAGAAGTTTATGAGTGGGCAGAGCTCAGCCAAGCAAAAGGGAAAACACAAGGGCTCATGGGAGACATGGGAAACCCCCCCAGTGTTGCTGCATAAACCCAGCAGCCAAAAAGACTTCCATGGCATGGGGTCCAAAGATAGGTTGGCCAGAGCCTTTATGAACACTCACCCTTTTTGCTCTGCTCTGGTTCCTCTGATATCTTAAACACCTGTCTTCTAAGATGTTTAAGATATCTTACGCACATCTTATATGTCTTATAAGTGCAAATAGGAGGGCCAGGACATCCACAGCATTGCTGGTTGGACCCACTGGGGTGCATCTCCTGACGAAACATTCACCACCACTGAGGAAGCATCAGGGGTTACTCAGGGCATGGCTGGTGGGGGTCTGTGAGTACCTCTGCTTCCTTGGGCATGGGTTGGGGCAGAGAACAGGGTTGAAACAGTCCTTGATGTATGAGGGCTGCCCAGAAACCCTGGGTGTTAGACAGAAGCAGTGAGTGATGGGTACAATGGGCCCAGGACAGGGTGCTGAGGGTTCCTGAGTGGGGTGGCAGCAGGAGCATCCGTGATATTGTTGATTAAGGCGGGACCTCCACAGACACACAGGGTGTGGGGCTCTGCCCTGTGTCCTCCTGCTTTCTGGGGTGCCTGGCTCAAGGGTGCTGGAGATGAGCAGTGCTGGGATGAAGCTCATCCCATGAGAGCAGGGAAAAACAAAAGTCCTGCAGAGATTTCCTTCTCATTTCGAACTACTCAGGAATGCTGGACAGTGACCTGCAGGGGACTGTCCTGAGGCAACTGGGAAACAAAAAAGGAGGAAACTAAGACATTTGAGTCCAAGAAACATAAATGATTCTGTAAATTATGTAAACTGAGTATAATTAGGCATTAGTGAGGTAACTGTGGCTTCTGCAAGTTATTCCCTCTGTATTTGTTTTTAGGATATACTGAGAGTCTTTGGTACATAACTACCTCAGTGACACAATAATAGTTGTTTGAGGTTGGAAGTAGTGCCTATGGCTACAGATGCTGAACACTTTTGACTTCAATTGTAAATGCTTCTGTGTTTGCTGAACTGACCACCTAGGGCTGAAATGCTCTCCCCTCCCAGGTCTCACACACACACAGGAGCAATGGTCATGGCAGAGAGGATTCATCTGCATCAAGAGGTTGAAAACACAAAGTTTAACTCTACAGAAAAACAAGTCAAGGAGAAATGTGGTGTTTAACTAATATCAGATATCCTTAAACTGCCTGTGACTTTCTAGCACAACTCTGCATTAGATCAGGCCTGGGACTTGATGTGGTGACTGAAATGGGAAGGATGGCAGGAGGAGGATGAAGCCTTGGAGAACTGTGTTGTTGACTGCAAAGACCACAATATGAAAAGGACATTAAGTTATTAGAGAATGTCCAAAGGAGGCCACAGGGCTGGGGAAGGGTCTGGAGGGGAAGCCTTATGAGGAGCAGTTGAGAGCATTCGGTTTGTTCAGCCTGGAGGAGACTGAGGTCACACCTCAGGGTGGGTCTACAACATCCTCCCAAGGGACAGCAGAGGATCAAATACCAATCTCTTCACTCTTGTGACCAGTGACAGGACTTGAGGAAATCGCTGGAGCTGTGCCAGTGGAGGGTTGGGTTGGGTATCAGGAGAAAGTTTTTCACCCAGAGGGTGGTGGGCACTGACCAGGCTCCCCAGGGCAGTGGGCACGGCCCCAAGGCTGCCAGAGCTCCAGGAGTGTTTGGATGGTCCTTTGGGGCACAGGGTGGGATTGTTGGGGTGTCCTGGAAAGGGCCAGGAGCTGGACTGGATGTTCCTGATGGGTCCCTTCCAACTCAGCATATTCTATGATTCTATGAGAGTTTACCCCAGGGAACCCCCGCTGTGTGTTTGTCCTTCCAGGAAGCCCAGAGTGAGACTGTGTGTTGTGCTTTCTAGATGTGCTGACTTTTAAGTAGATTATAGACAACTTCAGGGAAGAAGAGGAGATAAAACCAGCGTTTTCTTCAAAACAAGTGCTGTTTAACCTTGCCTCATCATAATTTTACTTGAGGGGTTGTTTTTAGGCTGGTTTCATAACAGAACTTGTGTAATAAATGTTTCTTTCTGTCCTTGCCAATATGTGTTTGATTTCCTAGTGAACATGTCAAATATGACAGAAGGGCACGGCTCTCAAGGGGGCAGGTTTGTCATCGCATTCCCGTGCTCTGGATTTTTTCAGGCCCTAACCCATTAATTATCTGTTCTGGTGCATGTTGGAGCACAGAGTCTGGTGCCACTCTGCTCCTGCCCCTACATGCCACGTTGGCACAACTGGGCCAGTTTGGGTTTTGTCTTACTTGCTTAGCATACACCAAAGCTGCTCTCGAGGCCTCTCCTTTATCATGGCTGGTATCTTTGAAAGTTTCATCTGTCAGGCTGGAAAACAACTCTTATTTTTCTGTTCTCCCAGAGCTAGGAGCATTCATATGGGAGCTGCATGGACTGGGGAGTCCCTGGAGCTCCTGAAACTTTGCAAAGACATGAAAATTTTGCAGTGGCAGGATGAGGTGCTGAGCACTGGGGATTTCCAGGCACCACTCACTGCTGGGGGGCAGATCCAGGGCTGGCTAGGGCAGTGCAGGGCTGGACCCCAGAGCACAGGGGATGCTCTGAGCACCGTGGTGGGTTCCTGGGAGGGGGACAGGAGGCCTGGGCATGGAGCCAAAGGAGATGTCTGCTGCCTCCTCCCAAGGGCAGGTTTCAGAGGTGGGAACTCTTGCATATTTCTGCACCCACCACTGTGAAGACCATGTCCTGGTTTTGAGGACACCTGTCTCTGGAAAGGTTACAAGTTCCAGAGTGCCACATTGTCAGTGACTCCTTTTTCCTTCCCCTGTTTCAGCTTCATTCCAGCTCAAAGAGGTTGGACGTGCCCAGAGGTCTCACTCTCAACCTGACAGGGCACAACAAAGTGTCACCTCTGCCCACCAATGGCACCTGTCACCACCTGGACTTTGCAGGGGAGAGACAGTCACCTGGGGAAGCTCATGTGGCCCCTTTCCCAGGGCGTTTGGCTCCTTCATCCCACCTCCAGCCCCTTCAAATGGTGGGATGGTTTCTGCCAGAACCAGGTGCTGCACAGGTACAAACCACCACACCTTGCAATGCACAGGGCTGCAGGTTGTTGGATCTGATGTCCCAGGTTCCCTAGAGAGTCCCTAGAGGTTAAGCAAGTGAGTCTGGCATCCTGGATGTCAGCTCTACCTTGTGAAGGCAGGCAGCCACATCCCATCAGAGAGCTTTCCCATGGGCACCCAGGCTGTTGGGCTGAGCTCCAGCACAGTAGGATGAGATTGATGGGGAGCACCAAGGGCATGTGCTCCATCTCCAGTGATTGCATCACCACGTCACTTGGCTCCAGACTCCATCATCCTCAGAGGTGAAAATGTGCAGGAAACCCCCAAACAGTGACCAGTCTCCCTGAACTCCTTTCCAGCCCCTGCTTGGCAGCAGTTCCAGGGGACTGGAAGTCCCTGAGGACAAGTTCTCCCATCTCCTGGGACACAATATCCAGGCAACTGAATCCCAGATACCTCTTGGCTGGTTTTCCAGCAGAAAATTGGAATTTTTTCAAAATGAAATTTTGCCTACAGCTCATTTCAAACTTGCAAATGCTGTTTTTTCCCTTAGGAAATGGTTGCAGTTGAAATTCCCACTCCTCCTACTGCACATCTGACTGCATGTTCCTGCACATTCCATTCCCTCTCGTTGCACAGAAGTTGGGTTTTGGTTTCTCACCATCTTTGCCTCTGGCCATTGATGTTCCATGTCCCATCCTCTCACTAGTCACCCAAAATACCTCCTTGCCTGCTCAGGAACATCTGGGTATCAGAAACCAGACTAACAGTTTGCATCTTTTTTTAACTCTCCCAAGCCCTGTGTGTGTCCAGCTCCTTGGACAAAGGCAGAGCTCTGATGGATGGTGGGAATGCTCCTGTGCAGAGGTGATACAGTGATGCAGTAACCTGACAGTGAAGGGCAGACATACCTCAATTCTCATCACCTGGTGTAGGATGCTGCTGCTGCAGCTCCTTTCTGCAACAGCAGGGATTTCAGATGTGATACACACTCTGCTCAGGAGGGTATTAAAGGCCCTTGGAGGCCTAGAACTCGTTCCTGTGGGGACAGTTGGGTAAAGACAACACCTATGCCCATAGCAGGGCATCTCTGTGCTGCCCCACTGCTGGAGCAGGGAGCTGTGCTGCCTGGTGACTCCACCAGCCACATCTGAATTGCAGACTAGGCTGGGCTGAGTCCCTCTCAGCTGGGAAAGCATTTAGGGAGTGCACAAGTCCTGCTTAGGGACTGCACTCCATCCTGAATACCATCTGGAAAAGAGCTGAGGACTGGACTAGGATAAACAACTGCAACAGCTCAGGCCAAAGGGCTGCTCAAACGCTCACCTTGGTTTCCACCCCATTGCTCCCTGCAGCTCCCCCACCACAGAAATAATGCCTTTGGGCACACTCCTCTGCAGACTCCAGTCACTGCCTGTCAGTCTGGCTGGGTGACTGATACTGTGACAAGGACATCCTGCTGCATCCCAGCTCGTCCTGCTGTGTCCCAGCCCATCCTGCTGCATCCCAGCTCATCCTGTTGCATCCCAGCTCATCCTGCTGTGTCCCAGCTGCTCACATAAATCACATCCCCCACAAGACTGATGGTGGGGAACACCCCTCACCAGCCTCCTGGAGATGTGGGGGGCCCTGCACCCCCTTCCTTGTCCACTATCACTGCCCGACCTCAGGCAGGTAGTTAGTGCTGTTCTCCATCCCTGTTCCTGGCCCTCCTTGTTTTGTGCATCCCAGGGAGCCTCCAAGGGCAGGTTTCCTCTGCCCGCAGAGTACCCAGGGCATGGGACTGGCCCAGGGATTGCCCGGGTACCTGAGCAGTAGGAACAGCAGGTGTGATGAACAGGAGATTTCAGCCAAGGCATGGAGATGGTGAAGGAGCACGGGTTGCCTTCTTCCAAATCCACTGCCCTGCTGACCCCATCTGTGCTGGAGCCAGCTGGAAAGAGCTTCTGCAGTGCTCACAGGCCCTGGGGAAAGCATCTGTGAGAGGCAGTCGTGTCATTGCTGCTGGAAGGCAGCACGCTCCCATTGCACCCCCTCTCACCTCTGCTGTGCCAGCTCATGAGGAGTTCTTCTCCAAATATTCTCAAGGATCTTTCCTCCATTTTTTCAGTCTCTTTGTAAAGAATGTAACCCCCAGATTTGTGGGCAGCTTTCCTGGGCAGGGTTTCCCAGTGCTTTCTATAGAGGAGCTGCTGCCAGCTGCTGCTCTGACTCCTCAGGGTGAATCCAAGGATGCCACGGCCACCTTTTTGTTTGGAAATTCATGATCTCTGACCCCCAAGTCAATATTAGAGACCACCTTTACAATCAATGTCTCTACTGCATCTACAGTATATACATATATACTTGCTTCTACTTTTATGGCTCTACACTGAAAGTCCTAAAATATGCTCCAGTCTTCTACTTATCAAACAATCTAAGTGATTTGGCAGCATTATTTGCTGTCTCACAGATTCTATCATCAGTCATTGTTTCTAGAGCAATGGTAAAAATACTGAAGTAACAACCACATTGCAAATCCTTTTATCCCTGTAGGAATACCCACATCCCACGGCAATTCTTCACTGCCAGGCCTGAAGACCTGCCATGGCCACTGACCATGTGCTTCATGTAGTTTTAGACCTCAGATTAACTTGCAGCTTACCTAGGAAGCATTTCCCCAGCCTGTGTTATAGCTGTGCAGTTACTGCTATCAGTTCAATATCAGCTTTCTCAAAGGAGGAATTTAGTTTGTTTGGCAGCTCCATGATCAGTGGCACAAATTGCACATTCTTAATACTCGATTTCCTCTTTTATGAAATTCCCTGTTATCTTTCCCACTGCTGGGACTTGTGCCTTTCGCCGAGGCAGATGAAATTTCTGGCTGGTTCAGCATTGCTCCCCTGAAGTCTCCAGGTTTTACACTGACTTACTCTGGACACGGGAGGAATTACAGCATTCACCGACAAGGGGACTCCACACCAACACCCGTCCCACATTTGCTTCCAACTCCCCTGCATCCAGAAGGTACCAGCCATGAAGAGCAGGACTACACCGTGCACATGCTAACTGCTAACAGGCAACAGGGGTCAGTTTTTACACCAAACTGTGGCCAAGAACGTTGTCATGATAAGCCAGGAGGCAGAGACAGGGAAAGCAGAGACCATTCCCCACTGCAGAGTCCTCGGAAGCATCAGCTGGTGGGTGTGGTTGCACTCACCACGTACAACCCTGGGAAAGCCCTGCATGCATCGCCTTCAGAGGACCAAAGAGCCTGAGGACACAGCAAGAGTGGGAGTCGTGTGGTGACAACATCTGTGCTGGCTGAGCCTGGCTGCAAGGAATTGTGATCTGGGCTGTTCCTGGTGCCAGGACAACATGGACAGTGGGAGGCATGACCTGAGAAGGAAGCAGGCGTTTTTCAGATCTCTGCGACCATGCCAGGAACAAGAGTCTCTGGAGACAAAAAATGAATGGAGGCACAGAGATAAGAGCCTGCCTCCTGAGCATGGTCCTCCCAGACTCCTGGGCAACACAGGAGGGATTCAATAGCTGCACTCCTTCTCCCTGCAGGGAACTCCAGGTTTGTAGGAGGAAAGAGTTTTTGCACTCCAAATAACATTTCAAAGCCTGCCTTTTTGCTTTGTCTTCTCTATAAGTCTCCTGCTGTGGCCAGGTCTTGGCTTTATTATTCTATTGCTACCACACCCACCAGGACCCAGGTCTGTATAGCCCACTCCAGAACAGTTTCTTCCCAGAAAAGCTATAGTAAATGCACCTGGTAGACAGGATGCAATGAAGTAAAATCTGTGCAGACTAAAGGTACAGATGCAACTCTCTTTGACTTGCACCCTTTGCCCCTTCAAGACAGGATTCAGGCCCCTTGGGGTGGACAAACTCACACCATGTGAATCCATGAAGGCCTTCTGCACCATGTGTGGAGGAGTGGGAATGCCAGAGTGACACTGAGAAGGGTTAAGCTTGCCTGGAAGGCTGTGCCAGGAGCCCAGCAGGGTCGGTGTGGAGCTCCGTGCCAAGCACTGCAAGAGTTAAGGCAAGGTGGGGCCATTTTCCTTCTCTCACTGAGCACATCACAACCTCCATGGGTTTCACTGCTTTCCCAAGCCACGGGCCACACGTTCCTGAGAGGGTCTCATGGCTGGAAGGGGCTGTGCAGCCCACAAGCCCTTCGCCTGCCGAGTCCCTGTGGTGTTACACAACAGCCATTTTGCTTCTGCAGCTTCTTCTGAGTGCATGTGGGCAACGTGGGACACAGGCAAAATGGTTTCCATGGCAACTCGCACTTCAGAGATGCCAGTGAGAAAATTTGCGTTGGGGGAAAATATCCTGCTTCAACTCACATTGTGAGCAAGCACAGAGGTGGGCTGTGGCAGTACCCCAGAACGGGCGGTGTAAAAATATCGCTGGTGGGTTTGGTTCTGCAGGGCTCAGCCTGTTCCCTGCCTGGGCTGGCTGTGCCGTCTGTCCCATGCAGTGACAAAGCAACACCCTGTCACTACCTGCAGCCCCTTCGTTTCTTTCCAAAAAGGCCAAAGCAGCAGCTCTGGGGAGCAATGTGCTGTTCTGGGCACCTCACTCCTCCATTCTTGCAAAGGGACAGCCATGGTCTAGGAGTGAAACTCCAACCCTTTCAGGCGTGAAGCTGGACTGTTCTCCAGATGTTGGCCACTGGCTGCTGTGCCTCCATTTCCTTAAGGGAGGTTAATAGTAGCCCAGCAGCAGGTAGATCATGAGAACCCCAAGAAATCTCTTCTGCAGAGAAATCTTAAGGTCATATCCCAGAGTAATATGGCAAATTTAATGGAGGAAAATGGCTAGTTGCCTTGTGAGCTAATGTCTGGAAGAGTGGTGGCTCTGTCTGGAGGGACAGAGTGAAGCCAAGGAACCAGGCTGAGCATCTGCTGAACATCCCTGGCCAAGAGGTGTGTGTTAGTCAAGGGAGGATTCTCCAGCACTGAAGTGAATCCAGACCATGACGATGTCCATGCCACACCAACTGTCCCCAGGCAGCACTGGGGAAGCGTGTTGTTCAGAGGTGCTGTGTAACTGGGAATTGTGGTATGGAGAACAAACCTGCAGACCCTGTTTTACCCCCAGTCTGGTGTGGTTATGCCTGGAGAAGCCCCTCTTTTACTCAGTGCCTGGTGTGTCTGCACCTCTCATGGCACGGGGAATATCCCGACCCAGCACGGGCACTGTGGTGAAAAGGGCAGAACGGGACCCCCAAACCCGTCCCCGCAGCCGGACGCTCATCCCCGGACGAGCTCTGCGCCCCCCGCTCCAGCCACGCTCCCGGGGGTGCTGGACCCCCCGACCCCGCAGCCGCCCTCCCGGCACGGGGGGCAGCGGGCCGGCTCTGAGTGCGCGCAGACCCCGCACGAAGCCCGCGGGGTGGGGGGGCTGTGCCGCATTGCCCGGGGCGGGCGGGGGTCCCGGGGCGGGCGGGGGGCGGGCGCTGCGGCAGCGCGGGGCGGAGCGGGGCGGCGCGGGCGGTTCAGCACCAGGGACAGCTCCGCTCCGCTCCGCACCGCTCCGCACCGCTCCGCACCGAGCCGGGCCGGGCCGGGCCGGGCCGGGCAGAGCCCCGCATGGGGCCGCGCTGAGCGGGGCGGGCGGCCCGCGGGCCGGGCGGGCGGGTGGGCGCAGGGGGCCCGGCGGGCTCCGGGCCGCCCGTGGATGAGCACCATGCGGCTGCTGCTGCTCGCCCTCCTCTTCTCGTCCTCCTTCGCCCGCGCCGGCTGCGACCCCAAGATCGTCAACATCGGCGCGGTGCTGAGCACCAAGAAGCACGAGCAGATCTTCCGCGAGGCGGTGAACCAGGCCAACAAGCGGCACGGCACCTGGAAGCTCCAGCTCAACGCCACCTCCGTCACCCACAAGCCCAATGCCATCCAGATGGCCCTATCCGTCTGCGAGGACCTCATCTCCAGCCAGGTACCCCGGGACGGCGATCCCCCCCCGCCCCGTCCCCGGGGGGCGCCGACCCGCCTGCCCCGCGGAGCCCCCCGCGCCGTGCGGGGTCCTGCCCGCATTGCAGCCTTTATGTAAGCGCGGCCGGCTGCGCGCTCCGCGCTCCCCGAGGGGCACGCACGGGCACCCGCACACACCATGGGGCACGCACGGGCACCCGCACATCCCCCGGGGTACCCACGGGCACCCGCACACACCATGGGGCACAAACAGGCACCCGCACATCCCCCGGGGCACGCACGGGCACCCGCACACACCCCGCCTAGGCACCGGCACCTGCACCTCCTGCCCGGGTATGCACGGGTGCCCACACACACCATGGGGCACAACCAGACATCCGCACACATCATGGGGCACAGATACCCGAACATCGCTCAGAGCACTCGGGGGTACCGAACACACTCAGGGGCACTCAGGGGCACCCGCACATTCTGCGAGGCACCCACGGGCACCCGCACATCCCCCGGGGCACCCACGGGCGCCCACACACCCAACGGAGTGCACACGGGCACCCACATACACCATGGGGTACATACGGACTTCCACACAGACCCTGGGGCGCTCACGGGCACCTACATGGCCGACCAGATGTGCACAGACACCCACATAAACTCCGGGGCACACACGGGCACCCACACACTCTCCAGGTGCAGGCAGGCACATGCACAATGCCCAGGGCACACATGGGCTCACATACAACATCTCAGAGCACACATGGGCTAACACAGGCACCCCAGGGTGCACACAGGCACCCACACAACCCCCGGCCTCACACGGGTTCACACAAGCATCCTGGGGCACACAGGGTCACCCACACACCCCTGGGGCACACATGGTCTCACACACACACATCCCTCAGGACACACACGGGTTCATGCATGCTTGCTGGGGTGCACACGGGCACCCACAGACACCTCAGGGTGCACACAGGCTCACATGTGAAGCCCAGGCACACACAGACTCACACACAGACCCTGGGCACACACAGACCCCCACACACAGTGTGGATGCACATACATGTCCACCCAACAACGTGTGTGCAGAGAGCAGCATGCATGTGCACATACACCACACACAGACATGCCATGGGCACACGTGGGCACACACAGCGCTATGTGTGCAGATGCTGTGAGCACACATGGGCATCCACACACTGTGGGAAGATGTGGACATGGGGAACACCGTCTGTGCACACTCACTGTGCACTCACACACGCTGTGGGAATGCCTATGGTCTGCACACACACATGCCATGAGCACACATGCACTGCTGTGCAAAGACAGGCACATATTAAACACACATGTCTACACTCATACCAGTGTGCAAACATGCTGTGCCACATGTGCACACAGGAGTACATGCTGCACCACACACATATAGCAATCTATTGTGTGCCTCATGCACACACACACACACAGAATGCTTCATGTACACAACATACATGCACACACACAGTCCTGCAGGTCATACACTGCTGCACCCCCCACGGCACACAGCACCACGGCCCCCCTCCACACCACAGAGTGGGGCACACTAGCACACCCACTGCCACACGCACCTGGGACACGGGCACTCAGCAGGGGTTGCAGACACACAGACACTCAGCACACCCGCACAGACACGGTGTGTGCCATGTGTGACTGTGCACATAAGTACTGTATGATCCTCCCCTCTGTCTACATGGCTTGCTCTCGGCACACCTGAGGGAGCAGTCCCACTTCTCAGGGGTGGTGGGTGCCCAGGGTGCCCTGGGCATCCTGTGGCCCAGCCTCTCCACGTCCCCTGAGTGTGCTCTGGATGCTGAGCTCGGTTACCAGCCCCGGTCCCCCCACCAGGGGCCTTCAGGGGGACAAACAGGCAGGTACAAACCCACCTGCTTCTCCAACTCACCCACACACATGCAAGAAGTCTACATGGCCCCATGTGCAGGTGCAAACACACACCCAAATGGTATGAACGCCCTCACCACAGAGCTTCACACACACAGAAATGCATGCATGCACCCAGGCACACACAGCCAGGAGGGGAGGGCGCTGCAGGGGCCGGAGGTGCAGAGTGGGGCAGAGCTGACACCTTCGCAGCTCAGCTTTCCAGTGTGGAGGTGGAGGACGGCTGGAGACATCCCTGGGGTGGTGGCCGAGCCGGGCAGCGGCACAACGGGGGTGTACCAGATCCCCGCTGTCCAGCGGCAGCAGGAGAAGGCTCAGGCGGGTCCCTCACTGAGCCGAGGCTCCATTTACTGCTCCCAGCTGATGGGTGCCTGTGTCCTTGCCACCTCTAAGCCCTGTCCCCATGGCAAACCCCACGGAGCCTGGGGCTGTCGCTGGCACATCCCTGCGTGAGCGGTGGGATGCGGGAGGCAGCTCAGCCGGGGCGCAGGGAGGGCTCTGGGTGCTGGGGCTCACCGTGCTGGGGGTGGGTGCTCTGTCCCAGCACCCAGGGGTTCTCCCAGCCCCAGGGGCTTGGGGCACGACCACCCTCGGTCCTGGCTCGCCGCCGCTGTGCCCGAGCAGGGGGGCTGCGAGGCAGAGGAGGGCTGGGAGCCCGCGCCTGTAAGATGGCTCCCGTCGGGCAGCTGCGGTGCGACACAGCACAGCACAGCCCTCGCCCCCACGCAGCCCCCAGCCTCTCCTCCAGAGCCTGCTCCTGTCCCAGGCCGTGCCCCAGCCCTGCTGGGTGCAGGTCCTCGCCCACCCCGTGTCCGGACGGCACCGGGCAGCTCTGCGCTGGCATCCCCTCCTCCTGCCTCCCCAGGACCCCCCAGCCCTCTGTCTGGCAATTCCTCCCTTTTCCCACGGTAGAGTCTCCAGCCCCTGCCCCAGCTCGCTCTGCACCCTCAACTTGCTCCCCCCCAGTGCCAGGCAGGATCCTCCCTCTTCCCCCCAGACCCCAGGTCCTCTTCCCCAGGCATGTTTCATCCTCCTCTCCTGTCCTGGCAATCTGTCCCTCCAGCCTGGGCGCAGAGCACATCCTGAGGCTTAGAGAGATGCTTGGGGGAAGAAGAACTGTTATTTCCTCCCAGACATCAAAGTTCTTGTACTGATTCACCTTCGCTGGAGACCTGTCACAAGCTGGAGACATTCCTTCTGCTGTGAAAGGGTATTAGTGTAACAAAGGATCCCCCAGGGATTACCCATCTCCTTCTTCTCCATTTGACACAAAATAGGATCCTGCTGGAGACCAAAACCCCAGCCCTGCAATAACAGTAGGATTTTGCCGAGACTCTCCTTCCCCATTTTGGTATAACCCAGTTCCCCTCTCCCTGGCATGCTGAGGGCAGAACCCAGCTCCTGTCCCCCTCCAGCTATCTCATTTCTGTGCCCAGGGCCAGATGGCTCATTTGCTCTGTGGCTCTGTGCTCCCGCCGCAGTCCCAGCTGACCACTTTGTTTGTAATAGTCCTCAGAGGGGAATTACAACCGAGTATTAAATGTGTGGTTAAAGAAATCGCATTACACAGTGTGACTGTAAGGGAGATGTTTCCCTTTAATCTGTAATCCAGGGAAGTTATTAGTTTAGCGAGTGGAGCGGGTAGGCACGGCATTTCCATTAGAATATAACCCTGAGCAGACCCATCACCTCCAGCCACAGCACAACACCCCCTGCTCCCAGCACAGTCCCTGTTCCCTGTTTTCTCAATGCTGTTACTGTGTTAACATGGGGCTGTTTAACATTGCAGAAAAGAAAAGGGAAAAAAATCATGCTCGACGGCTGATGCGCTCCTGTGAAATAATGTTTGTGTCATGTATCCTGTCCTGCAGGTCTATGCAATATTAGTTAGTCACCCTCCTGCTCCCAACGATCACCTAACACCAACACCTGTATCATACACAGCTGGCTTCTACAGGATCCCTGTCATTGGTCTGACAACACGCATGTCTATATACTCTGATAAGGTAACTGATGCATGTTTCTAGTGTGGTACTTCATACATGTGCTGTAAATCCAGAGTGCCCATCAGGAGGGTTAATGATGTCTACACTCTGTCTGTCTGTCCACCCTCTCCAGCTCCGCCTGCAGCTCCCTCTCTCTCTTCTGCATTCCCCAGTACATTATTTTTTCACAGCTGCCAGTGTTGACCTACATAGTGCTGGCTGATTTCTGCAGTGCTGCTCTGCCAGGCTGCTGGGCTTGCTGCTCTTCAGCCAAGCAAAGGCATGAGCTGGCTCTTGCCCTGCTCCCTAGTGACAGCCAGTGGGTTCTGGGGGCTCCCCGGGTGCAGGGGGGCCTGTGGAGGGGCAGGAGGATCCTATTAGAGCCTGTGCATTGGGTAGGAGCTCTCTGGGGCTTGAAGGTTTTCGGTTGCATTCACTTCCCCGGGTTTCTGTGATGTTGGTAGGGAGATAACAGAATAACCCAAGGCTTCACAAGACATTGAGTCTGGCCAGCGCTCAAGACAGAGGTTCAGATTCCAGTGTTGCAAACCACTGTCCCTGTGGGAACACAGAGACTTCCTGACCGGATGAGGGTCTGGGGGCAGTGCCCTGGCCCTCAGCTCACAGTCCATCTGGCAAAGACACCTGGTGATTAGTAAAAGCAAAGGGAGAAGCTGAGCAGAGCCAGGCCATGCACATGTCCTTGCAGGACTTCATCCGGGCACATGAGCTCAGTGGGTGAGACCAAGCCTGTTTCGAAGCACGAATCGGCCTTGCTTGGAAAATGTGAATATTCACAAATGTAAATGTTCAGTGCAAAAATAGTCACTCCGCCTACATGCTAAATGAAGTCAAATTTCAGGAGGGAGGAGCAGAGGCTCCCAGAGATGCACCAGCAGCACTGCTCAGCTGGAGCAGCAGCAGCTCTTGGCATCTCCCACCAATAAAGCCATGGTAGGATGGTCAGCAAGCCAAGACCACAGCAGTGATGACAGTGGTGGCTGCCTGGGTTGGGGACCTGCACACCCTGGGCAGGGTCCCACCAGGCATGGTTAGATGAAAAAGGGTGGCAACAGAGCTGGCAGAGCAAGGGAGAGGGCAGGCAGTAAGTGTGCAGTAAGTGTGCAGTAAGTGTGCAGGGGGAATTTGCTTCGTGCTCCTCTGGGGCAGAGATACGCCTGATAGAAATGTCACTGAGAGGGACCTTATCACAGTGCCCATGAGGGCAGGGAGAGGGGACCCTGCACACTGTGGATCCCACTCCATCTCTGCAGGGCTATGCTCACCAAAGCAGACTGGTCTCCTGCCCACGGCACAACCTGTGCCCACCCCCTGGGAGCTGTCCCAGCAGTCTCTGCTTCTGAGAGATTTTTCCTATTTAAAACGCTCTCTGCAAATCTGGCTCATAAAATTCTCCTGACACACTCCAGAGCTGGAGGAGTGACCCACTGCCACAGTGGTGACAGAGTGCAGTGTCAGGAAATGCTCTCCATGGAATATTTTGGGGAGTTCAGCAGGTGCAGGGCTCTTGCACTTGCCTGGCTCCATGGCAGGGAGCCCATGCTGCCCATACCAGACTCATTGCACCCTTCTGAGCACTCCTGCCTGTCTAGCCTCATGCTCAGCCCCCTGCCCACCAAGGCAGCTGGGGAGAGGACCTGGGGGCTTGGAACTCTCTGCAGAGGGGGAAGATGTTGGCAGGAGATGGGGCAAAGGGACTGGGTAGAGGAGCAAAGAATGTTGAACAGTGGAAGGGACAGCAAAGGTGTCATTGGAGTGGGGGACAGAGGGGTGTGAAGCCATGGGACAGGACAGTGCAAAGCTCTGCATGCCCAATGGAGGACAGGCTGCCTCATGTGACAAAGGGACATTCAGCTGTTCCCTTTTTGGTTTCCAGTGATCAGCTTGGTTTTTGGGTGTTTTTTTTTTTTTTTTTTAAATTCAGTAAATTATATCTTTCAGCTTAGTTTCTATGGAAACAAGCTTGTAAGATCACTTTGTATGTACGCCCCTGATTGGTTTTGAAGGCATGAAGCAATTTTAGCTAAATTTCACAGGGGGTTGAAGTGGAGTTAATTATGGTCTTCTCAAGGCTATGCTGCCAGGGGGAGGAAAGGTGTCGGCCTCAGCACAGGCAGGTTTGCCCAGCACTTTTTGATGGTCCCAGAGCATCTCCAGTCTAGCACAGTGGATCATGAGCTGTAGCCAGTCTACCAAAAAAGATACCCGAGGGAAGTGAGATTTATTGCTCCCAGCATCCAACCAACCATTTGTTCTAGAAGTGGTATTGCAGTCACCAGGCTGAACACTCTGGCTTGGCAGCCTTTGGCCTCCTTGTACATACATCTTATGAAATCACTACCTCTTCCTTCACCGAGACCCTCACACCATCCAGCACAGTCCTGCCTGTACAGTGAGGGGTCTCTGGAATCCCAGTCACCCCTGAGTGAGCTGAGCAGGGAACTGGAGGAGGCCAGGGGGGTTCTCATGGTAAAGGGATCAGAGCCGTCCCCATCACTGTGGTGTCCATCCCTATGGACAGCCCTCCACAGAGATCTCACTAACTGAGTATTGCAAAAATCACACCCCGACCCTCCCATGTTGGGCTCCCTGCATGGACAGGCTGGGCTGTGCTTTAGTGCTCCTGTTCCCATGTGTCTTTGGGGGTGTTTATATCTCCTTTGCACCTCAGCTGGAAAAATGATATGACACTGATATCTTGGCAATATGAAGAATATGAGATGACACGGAGAATGTGAGAGCAAAGCTTGTGGGGAAATGAACAGCTCAAGAGCCAGGAAGGTCTGGTGCTGCTCATCACCAGCATGTGGGGCCACAATTATGTGATGGGGATGAAGGGGCATCCTGGGCGCCTGGAGGTGCTGAGCCCTACACCATACCCTAATCAGAGGGCAATGCAGGATTGAGAGGTTTAACTGATGTTCTGCTGGTGAAAGAGGTGGAAAATGGAGTTTAGTCATCCTGCACTTGGAAAGCTATTTCAATTTCAGCACCTGGTCCTCATAGTTGAAATGAGGTCTGTCTCTCTCTTTGTCTCTCTCTCTCCAGTCTGGGGATGGCTTTTCCCCCTGGTTCCTGGTCTCAGTGTAACCACTTCATGCCCAGAAGTGAGTTACTGCTCAGTGAGAGGGGTATTTTTGTGTATTACTGGTCTCACTGGCCACTGATGCTCAGCAGAAGCCTTGTTAGTCAGGATGGGAAGCTGCACTGGAAATGGAGAAACAGAGATTCCCCTTGACCAAGGTCGGGATCAGGCCTCCTTCACCTGTAAGCAATGACTGGAGAGGCTGGCTAGTGTAGCACAGAGATGTTTGCCCTAGGAATGGAGAGCACTACCCTCAGCAGGGCAGCCTGGAACATTCCAGAGCAGAGCAGGGTAGAGCAGTGATAGCCTGATGGAGCCCACTCATCCCAGTGGGGGAAAGCTCTTCACAGGCTCTCAAGATTCCAGCTGGGAGGACAAGGCAGCCCCACCTCTCCCAAATGGCCATTCCCCAAGAGGCTGCCATGTCCCTTCCTCTGTGAACTGCAGGGAAAGGCAGATAATGTGTTTGCTCCTGAGCTCCCCACACCTCTCCCCCACTGAAATCCCTCCCTACACACTCTGAGCTATCTCAGAGTTGTCTCAGCTCCCTCCCACATCCACAGCCATCATGTGGGGCAGTGGGCAGGCTCCTTCCACGGGGACACTGTCCAAGGCTTCTTTTTCATACCCAGCTGGTGATTTTTACTAAATTTTCCAGCGCTTTATAAATTGGGATCTCTGTCAGGCTCTTTTACTCTGCCCAGACAGCTCGCTTTGGGAGCGAATCACCTAGTCAAGCCTTTGAGGCTTAAATTTCCTTTATTTTCTGTAGGAAAAATGACTCCACCAGCCATGGACTGTGAGCTGGGATGAGCCCTTAGGCAGACAGGAGTGACAAGATAGCAAAATTTTCACTCATGGCCCTGTACATAGTCCTGATGCAGACACACACACTGCCTGGTGGCCCCCAGCCATGCCCTGTGTACATTCCCTATGGACACAAACTCCATCAGTAGGCACCCACATGGGCTTCTTCGCCCAGGCAGGGCATGGCCATGAGCAGACTGTGCACAGGGATTCCAGCACCCGAGCATGGTTACCCTGCAGGGGTACCTGCACTCACATGCTTTCTGCATGGACATTTGTGCATACACAGAGTCCTGGCTTTCACACACACACATGATCTGTTCAAACAGCATCTCTTTATATCTACCTGCATCAGCCTTGTCAGGTCTACCAATACTTTGCAGTTCCTAAGTCCCGACCCTAGGGAGAATCGTCACAGAACCCTAGAATAGTTTGTGTTGGAAGGGACCTTAAAGACCATCTCATTCCACCCCCCTGCCATGGGCATGGGCACCTTCCACTAGCCCAGGTTGCTCCAAGCCCCGTTCAACCTGGCCCTGGACACTTCCAGGGATGGGGCAGCCACAGCTTCTCTGGGCAACCTGTGCCAGGGCCTGCCCACCCTCACAGTAAATATCCCCAAGTTATAACCATGCTCTCTCCCTGGCATTTTGGTCCCAGCCCCGTGGGTTTCTGCTGAGCTTGGAGGCCTTGATTCCACCCCAACCTGTATTCACTGAGTTTTTGAGGATATAGAATGAAGTGAGGAAGCTCAGGGCTGAGCACCCAGGGTTGGGTGGGCTATAGGGAGGTATTGCAGAAAGCTGCTGCTCGGCTGGGGTTGGCGTCAGTGGTTCCCACACTCACATCCAGCCTTCCCAGCACTCTTGGAGGAGAGCAAGGGATAAGAGCTCTGCAGAACATCTTACAGCTGCTGATTTGTAATGAGGAATATTTTTTCCTGTGTGTCTGATCCGAGGGGAGTGGGTGATGAGCCATGACAGCTCTGAGTTCAAGCACTTGGAGCATGAGGGACGGAGCTGGTGAGCAGTGCAGCTGAGATCAGTGAACAGACTGTGCTGCTTGTCTCACAGAGGCTCTGCAGACAAAAAAAACCAAAGCAGGTATTTTTTAACAGTTATTTGCCTAAAGACAGTCTAAATCTTTGCATCCACATACTTTGCAGCACAGCCCACGTGGCCATGTCCAGGAGAACTCTGTACTGGGTTTCAGAGGGATTTGCCAGAGTCCTGCAGGATGTCACTGTGTGTGCTGGGATGGCTATTATCCAGTTGCATATATTCAGATTCCCACCTGCCTCTGCACATCACAATTTGGACATGTGAACATTTGGGGGACTCTACTTTCGTTTGTTTGCCAATCCTTGGGCCTTGCAGAGAAGCTCGGGAGTCTCAGGTGCTACAAAAGCTGAGCACAGACTGTGAGTGCTCATCCCAAGATCTCAGCGCAGAATTTGCTGTGAATTATTAATTATCCTATTTAAAAACCACAATTCTGTCATCCAGGAGCTGAGATACTATCAGAGCAAGCCAGTGACCCTTTTGACACCACCTCAGAAAGCAAATTTCCCTGAACTGTTAAATCAAGTTGCCCTCAACAACCTTGCAGTAAATTGCTCATCTGAGCCCAATGATATGTATTACAATACTTAAGGAAGCCACAATCAGTTCAAACACCATTTTTACAAGCTAGTTGGGAAAGTAGAAAATAATCTGTTGCAATATACTGAATTCTCAAAGATTTTTTTTCATTTCAAAAAGGGATTGAAAGGATTTTGTTAGAATTTTGATTTATTTTTTTTTCTTAGCCAGTATTTTCCTGGTGGGTTTTGGGTTTTTTTCCTGGGTTTTTTGTTGGTTTGGTTGGTTTGGTTTCAGGTTTTGGTTTTTTTTTAATATTAGCTTTTCTGTTCTTTTTTACAGCTCCTTTCTCATTTTTTTTTCCATTTTCATTTTCCCTGGATTTCCTTAAAGCAATTAAAAATGCTCAGGGGTTAAAAATTTTAATGCTCAGATCCATCTTGTGTATGCCAGGCCCAAGCTGTGGAGCAGGACCTGGAAATTCCTGGTTATCTCTGCTGACTACAGAGAGATCCTGAACACTGTGTTGGTGTGGAGAGTGTGGTTGTCCTTCCATTGTTTGCCCCTATGGGGCTGCTTCCCAATCCTGTGGATTAGGGCTGGGTTTGTGGGGTGAGCTGCACTTCTCCTGCTCTTCCTGGAACTGGGAATGTTTGTACCAGTCAGAACTGTAGCTCTGAGGTGCTCATTGTGGCTCTCCTGTTTTGCTTCCTCCTTTGTTTAAACATCCCTAGGTCTCAGTGTCTCAGTAATTAGGATGTGTTCCCAGTGCTTTGGTGGTTCTGCTGCTGCCTCCATCATTCTCGTGTGTTGGTCTGGGGCAGAATCAGGGGCTTTACACTATTTTCTATACAGTTCATGGTTTGCTTTGACATCACTGTGTTGAGTGTGAGGAAAAGGCTTTATTTGGTGTGTCTGTTCCTCCTGTGTGGGGCCATGGGGGACATGGTGCCTTTTCTCTTCCAGTGTGAATTACTTTGGCCCATTCAGAACATTTCTGACTGTACTGGATCCAGTTTCTGGAGGAGCAGGTCTGGACAAACCCTGTTTGCTCCAGACAACCATCTCGGCCTTAAAGAAAGAAATATTACAGTGCTTTCCTTTTGTCCTCTCTGTTTCAGACTTCTGCCTCCCTCCAGCATGTAACTGGGTTGTCAAGTAGAGTCCGTGCTGAGTATGAGCACTTTGACTTTCTAATATTTGACTCTAGGGCCTTTTGGAAAAGCTGCATTTGTTTGAGAGCTCTCTGTCAGCTACAGCTTTTGGTCCAATTGCTCCCCTAACAGTGCTGTACTTAATTAGGCTGGAATTGCTATTGCACAATCATCCAACCATAACGATGTCTTTAACCAAATCAGAGAGGTCAGCTGGGACGTGAGTCCAGAGCTGCCTCCTCCCGTGGAACAGGCTGACCTAGAAACAGCCAGAGAGCATGTTACAAAACTGCTTTTCTGAACTTCTCTCATGGGAAATAACTAATATATAGCTGCCTGTACCTGCCTCTTGGCACTCTCTGAAGGGAATTCAATTCCTTTTTTATGTCCACTGCTCAGTAACAATTTGGAAAGGTCAAGGGGCAAGGCTATATTTGCACTGAAAACTTCTGGCCCTTCGTGGCTCGATAGGATTTTCTTTACTGTGCATTTATGGACCACAAAGCAAAAAACCCTCTTTGCCATACTCTGGATTAACCACAGAGAGGGACAAAATCATAGCCCAGGTTTGCTTCTCAGCCAGAAAGAGGGAGCACAGGTTAGAACTAGAGGCATGCTCAAAGTGTGCAACCCAGAGGTCTTCCCAAAATGGCATTGTGATCCCAGCCCTGCCCCTGCAAACCTGGCTGACAAGCCCACAGTCTGTGTTGAGCTCTTGTTCTTCCTTGCAGAGCATCCACCTGTCCTTTTTGCGCACGGTCCCACCATACTCTCACCAGGCCAATGTCTGGTTTGAGATGATGAGAGTCTTCAACTGGAATCACGTCATTCTGATAGTCAGTGACGACCACGAAGGTCGTGCTGCTCAGAAGAAGCTGGAGACCCTCTTGGAGGAGAAGGAGTCCAAGGTCAGTTCCTGAACATTGTCTTGTAGTTTGTTTAAGCAACAACAAAACTAGAAGTCTCGGGCTGTTGTATGTATGTAGATTTCTGTATGTAAAACACCTTTTCTTTCCATTGTAACATGGCTAACATGCTTAAAGCATCAACAGTGTCTGACTAGTACCTGACAGAACTTTGTACTTTATTCATTTCACTTGCTTTGCCATGGTCAAAATCTCCTACATGTAAATCGACTACAAAATGAAGGGAAGGATAACCTGGAGCTCTGCAAATGCCTCGCCCAAGATTCCCACCTAAGGAGAGGACCAGTTGCTCAGCTTAGGGAAGCACTTGCCCCATTACAGCCACCCTGGGGCCAGGCAGACCCAGCAGTGCCAAACCAACCCCGAAAAGCAGCTTCTGAATTGGCTTCCTGGGGCTCACCTTAGAGGCTTAGGAGGGGCTCGGTGCTGCCCCGAGGGGTAACGCACTGTGTCAGTAGAGCCATCAGCCACAGGCTGATGCCCCGTTCCCATCTCCATTGAAGCACATGCCAAACGCTGCTTTTCTGACACCCATTGCTGTTACGAGAGGGCGGCTGCGGGAGCGGCTTTGTGGAGGAGGTGCACTGCACCTGCACTCAGGGCCAGCGGGAGCAGGGAGGGCGGCAGGGGAGGTCCCCGGGCCTGAGAGAGATTCAGGAGGACAACCACAGACCTGTGGCATGGAGAGAAAGGACCGAGCAAGCGTTCCACACAAGCAAGGGAGGAGAACACAGGAGCTGTCTGGCTGCAATCTGGAAGGCAAGGAATCACCTCCTGCCCTACAGGGTGAAGTCCCAGCATGTCCTCTTGCCTGGGGCAGGATGAGTCCCCTTCGGATGTGCAGAGGCTGAGCCCATCTAAGTCTCCAGCAGTGTCAGGGCAGGAACCCATTTGGGGCTGTTCCTTCCCGGGTCACAGGTGGGGACCTCAACCTGCTCTTCTCCAGCCCCACGAGCTGGACCTCTGGCGGTCAGTCAGCTGTTGAGGAGATGTGACCATAGACGCTTCTCATGCTTGGAGCTGGTGGCCGAGATGAGATACCTGAGTGAGCAGCTTGTGACTGCTCTTCATCACCTCCCTGGAGGAACAACGGGTGCAGAGCTGCAGGCTGGCACAAGCCACACTGAACTGGCTTTTGGTTTTGGCGCTGATTTCCAAGAAGTCTCATCCTTGTTGCATCCTGGGCCATCATGAGACACTGATGTGCCACCAGCCATGGTGGGAACCTCCTGCTCCAAAGGCAGTTTTCTGCCGGGTGACAGTGGACTATATTTCTCTTCAAAGCCTCTTCCCAGCACAATGTCACTCACCCAGGGAGAGCCATTGCCAGTCTGTTGTTCCCTTCCTTGCATCTTTTGATTACCACTTTCTGTTTTCCTGTAGTTTCTGTGTGTTCCCTTTTGCTTTTCCCTCTCATGCCTCCACTCCCTGCTTGCTCCATGTGATGCTGCCAGACACAAGTTGTATTTCTTCTTCAGTCTGTCTATCTCATGGGAAACCTTTAGATCTGGAGCTTGAAAGATGGGGGGCAGGGGGGTCTGTCCTCAGACCTGCCCCACACTGACGCTGCATCTACATGTCTTGGTGTGTCCTGGCAGCCACTGGGCTGCTGCAGATGCCTGGGACACTCTCCAGCCTGGGGCACCCGCACTGTGGTGGTAGGTCACCTTGTCTTCCCTTTGGGGTGTGCCACTGCATCTTGTTTCTTTATCCTTTGCAAAAAAGGTCAAACAGATAGGTCTGACTGGTCTTGAAGTTGGTAGATACCCCCCTGGGGCTTTTCTGTCTTCCTCAATCTCTTCTTCCAATTTCTCTTCTGTCCACTGATGTGCTGACTCTCTTCATGCCATAAAGTGGTACCATGGGCCCCATCCTAGCCTCCTCCTGGGGAGGGAGCAGGCAGGAGACCTAATCTCAGCCTCTTCAAGGCTTGGGTCACAGCCCCTGAGGGACCCGCTCTGGGTCAGAAACTCACCTGCCCACCTGAGCTCTTGGACTGGCGCATGGCTGTGTCCCCCAGAGTCTACACTGGCCCTGGGTGTCACTCAGACACCACTGCATGGGTTTGCACGTCCACCAGACACTCCGAGCCCAGCACCCAGGCCATGCTGGCCAGCCCCGGCACACCCCATGTGCTGGCCTTGTCTTAGGTCTGTCAGCAGTAACTCTACTGCTCCATCCCAGGACAGCTCTGCTCACTCATCTGGGCAGGCCAGCAGTGCTGCTCGCGTTCAGCAGGGAGGTCTGGACACTGAAATCAGTTTGTCCAGGTTGGAGATGGCAGGTCCCTGGTGTGCCTGCTCCCTTTCTCTGGGACAGTGGCATTCATGAAAGTGGCAACTCTTTAAATGAATGCTGGAGAACATGGTGGAAAGGGAACTTTTCATTTGTGGGTCCCTGTATGAAACATGGGCTGAGAAGCAGAGAAGGGCTGCAGGACCACATTTTAAAAAGGGAAAACAAAGAACACATTACTAATCTAGTTGTTGAAATAGGGACAGTGACAGGGAGAGGTGATCAGGTGCCAGCTTTGCTGCACCCAAGACTGCTGACCAACCTGAATTGAGGTACATACCCCAGGCACACAAGATGATTCATGGCTGGAGGTTGCAAGATGGATGACCAAGTTTTTGGCTACATTGGCAGTGCCTGACCAAAGAAATGACCAGTGTCCCATCACTGGAGAACATTCATGCTGTCCTGCTGCACCTCTGTTCTCCATGGAGGCAGTTGTTACTCCAGGTCTCACTGCAATCTCAGCAATCTCTAAGAAGCCACTGCAAAAATCCTGGCTGTGGATGTCATCAGAAGTGAAAGCAGACCTGGGCTCTGAGCACATTTTGCCTCCTCAGATACTTTGCCTGGCAAGGACCCAATTTCTTTGAACAACAAAAAACCTTTCAGGCTGCATCCAAGAAGAAGAAAGCAAAGATCACACGGCTGCATGGAAAGGAGACCTGCAAAATGTCCTGCCAAATGTTGGCCTGAGCACTCAGGAAAAGGCAAGCTATTTAGTTTTGAAAGCAAGACATAGAGATAAAACCTGGCTGTCTAAGGAACAACCTGGGAACCTGAACTCTTGCACTCTGAGGGTGCAGAGGATCTAGTTCCTGGCAGGGATCTGTTGCCATTGCTATAAGGTTCTGCAAAAATGAAGATCAGAATAGAGCTGTGTCCCACACCCCATACACACAGATCAGAGATGTTCAACTGTGGTGGGGTGGGGTCAAGAAGAAGAGGTCAGACTATGCCCCACCAAAACCTGCCAAGCCCTCTCCTGAAGGCACTGTCAGGTTGATGTTGCTGGCCTGACCACAGGGGCTGCTCCCAGGAAGATCCATGGGGCTCTTTGCACCCCGCTGCAGGGTCAGGGCTTCTGAGGGCAGAGGCTGTCCATTCTCAGCACACTGCCTGGAGGAGAGAAACCTCCAGAAGTAGGTTTCGTGCTCTGGACTTCTTTGGGGCCCAGCAGCAGAAGTGGCTCAAGCAGGAGGCAAGGGGAGAAGCAGGTTCTCTGCTCCTGTCCCTTATCTCCAGTCAGTGCACGCTGAGCTCCCTGCCCTGAGTGCCAGTGTGATGCTCTGGTCAGCAGCGTGGAGCCCACCAAGCAGTGAGCCCCACTAGCCACACGTAGGGCCAGGTTTTGGGCATTATGGTCTCGGGCAGCTGCACCTCCCAGGGCCACCTGTGTGCTGCAGAGCCATGAGATGCCCTTGGCCCTCCCCAGGCATCAGGTAAAAGCTGCAATGTCATCCCATGATCACCATTGCTTCATATCGCCACGCTTCGAGCCAGCATGGGATGTAGAGAATGTTATCTTTCTCTTTTGGATATCAACAGAGCTCAAAAAGGCTGCTCCCTCCTTTCAGGGGGTGAGAAGTTCAGCTGAGACACCTCACTTGCTGTGAACTCTCTGAGGGTGAACAGGATTGTAATGCTCATAGTGACTCTAGTATTGCTAATACTCTTAACTGTAACAGTTTGCCTTTATCCAGCACTTTCCGTACACAACATTTTGTCCTTTACTTCCACAGTAATTCCATGGAAACCCCACCACTTAGGCCCTTAGAGATGCATAGATTGTTTCTGAGCTTAAGATAAAAGTTTCTTGCTGAAGAATTCCCCAGTCCCACAAGGGAAATGCGACTGCATCGCACCAACTGTGACACTCAGGCTTGCTCAGTGTGACATTGGCCTTGCACCGTGACCTCCCGTGAGAGCTGAGGCACTCTCTCTCCTGATAGTGGTTTTTGCGAGCTCCAGCGTTATAGAGACCCTTTAGCAAACAGTGGAGGAGGAGGTGGATGTTGGATTGCTTTACTACACGTCATTTTCAACTGTTTATAATATTCTTCTGTGTCTACATATTTTCTCTGTGCACATTATTCATCAGAGTAAAAAAAGGAACTATGAAAACCTCGACCAACTTTCCTATGACAACAAGCGAGGACCCAAGGTATATATGCATGGAAATGCACGCCGCCCACCAACCTAACTAGCAAATGAAAAGTAGCCACAGCCACCAGAAAAATAATAATAAAAAAAACATAAAAAAAGAAAAGAGTGAAAGAGAAAAAAAAAAAGAAAATAAAAGAAAGAAAAAAAAATCCATGACTATGTTTCTTGGTAGCACGTTTTTATGTTGAGATAGTTTGGTTTGGACTTGAGAATGGAAACTTAGCCAGCTGACCCTGGAAGGATTTCTTTTTGAAACATGCATGTGAACCAGTAATTAACTTGCAAGTTTTTTTGTTGGTTTTTTTTTTGGAAAGTTGAACCAACCCCCTTTCCTCCCCAAAGGAAACGGTTCCTTGGTGTAAGTTGCTCACTTTGACTCCCAAAGGTTAACCCTGTGCAATATGTTTTTTTCATTTCCCATGTTTTTGAAAAACAACACTCGTTTGAGTTTTCAATTGCATTTCAAAGCCTTTTTCTCTTTCCTGTACAATGCACGCCTCTTTTTGGGTCTTGATTGACTTCAGTTTGCATGCACAGTGCAAAAAAAAAAAAAAAAAAAAAAAATAAAAAACAACCAGAAAGCAAAAAAATTAAAACAGAAAGGAAGGAAGGAAGGAAAGAAAGAAAAGAAAGAAAAGAAAGAAAAAAAGAAAGAAATAACTATAACCAACCTTATTTAGCAGACTTGTGCAGTTTAATGAATTCTCTTGGCCCTTTTCTAGATAGCATGGCTCTCACCACCAGTCCTGGGGCTCCCACACTAACCAGCTTTGCTCACACTAATCACAGGCTGAGAAAGTGCTTCAGTTTGACCCTGGAACCAAAAATGTGACATCGCTGCTGCTGGAGGCGAAGGAGCTGGAGGCTCGGGTCATCATCCTCTCTGCCAGGTAAGGCAGTGCCATCCCTTCCCTCCCTGCTCTGGGCTCCTCACTCTCCTCTTTGCAACTCTGCTCAGCACTGGAGTCAAAGCAGATTCAGGGTTTGTCATCCTTCCAAGGAGCCTGAGAAAAACCCCTGCCATGGTTTAACCCCAGGCAGCAGCCGAGCCCCTCACAACCACTCACTCACTACCCCAGCAGCAAGATTGGGCAGAGAATCAGAAGGATAAAATCTAGAGGACTCATGGGTTGAGATGAAGACAGTTCAATAGGGAAAGGAGAAAGCAAAAACCAAGCACACAAACAAAGAAAAACAAGGAATTAATTCACTCCTTCCCATGGGCAGCAAGTGTTCTGCCACCTCCAGAGAGCAGGGTCCCATCCCACAGAACAGTGACTTGGGAAGACAAACTCCATCACTTGAGATGTTCCTCATCCCGTTCCTTCTTCCCTTCACTCTGTATACTGAA
>JAWWTY010000036.1:10565140-10624133 GCA_035222235.1 Margarornis squamiger
TGGAGAAGAAAGATGCTGGGGAGTACAGCTGTGAGGCTGCTGGCCAGAAACTCACCTTCAGGATCCACGTCACAGGTAAGAGAAGACTCTTTGGCCCATCATTCCTATTTCTAGAATATTTGTAGAAATTAATATTATTTTTTAAGACTTGTTCATGGTACACTTCAAATTTTTGGAAAATATCACTGGGATGGCCTCATTCTGATGTGGAAATGAGACAAAAAGTTACAAATACATTACCTTCATATATTCTATGTAAAGCATTACAAATCCTTAAACCAGGGGTCCTTGGAAGACCTTGAAAGTGACACATCTCTGAAGGAAAAGTCCTGATTGTACATCTCCTCCCTCACACGTTGGTGCAATGAGAAGAAATCTGCACCACGGCTCGTTCTCAGTGCAGGGTCATGGTGGAGAGAGGTTGGGTGTCTGCCCAAGTGTTTTATTTCCCTTGGAAGGGGTCATTTCAGCCTGAAGAGAGGATGTGGCAGCAGAGCTTGATCCATGTGAAGGTCTCTAAGGTGGCAGCTAAAGGACAACTGGGGAGAGAAGGTGTTGTGGAGACTCAGCCCAGACACATTGCCCTACTGGGGCTGTGGAGAGGTAGAATGGATTCAGCTTCCCAACTCCCTCACAGCCTCCTGATCCTCTTCCAAGTGGTATGACTGATGTGTCTTCTGGAGAACCAGGGGATTTCACCATTTGGGTGGAAGAAGAGCTGAGCTCTTCTCAAGGTCCCACTGAGAATTAATAACAGACCTGGACATGCAGCCTTGGTCTAGCACCTTTCTCTTCCCTAAGCAGCTCCTGAGAACCAAAGGAATCAATTTTATGGGACTGTGATGCAGCCTGGGACAGCTCCTTCCTCTAAACATGTCTTACTTTGCACTCCACCCAAAATGTGGACCCTGCCAGACAGTTCTCCTGTGAACCTTTTGGAGGTTCTTCTAGGTTACTGCTGCCAAAAAACCCAAACAGACTAAAACCACCATAAAAACCCCCACCACCAAACGTTTGCATGTTCTTCTGATAGATTTAGGTGTGCATTGTCAAGTTGAGAGGTGGTTTTCCAGGGTTACCATGACAAAGGGTTTGGGCAACATCACATTTTGGAGAAACTCTGCATTTCTCTCTCTTTTCAGAGCCAGAAGTTGTGTTTACCAACAAGGACAAGGTGCAGAAGGAGGTGAAGGCTGCTCTCTCTGAAGATGCCACGCTGAGCTGTGAGGTGGCCCAGGAGAAGACTGATGTGAAGTGGTACAAGGAGGGGAAGCTGATCAGCTCCAGCAAGAAGTTCAGGGTGGAATCAGAAGGCAAATGCCGTCGGCTGGTGGTGGGTGAGGTGGAGAAGAAAGATGCTGGGGAGTACAGCTGTGAGGCTGCTGGCCAGAAACTCACCTTCAGGATCCACGTCACAGGTAAGACACACCTTTATGAACCACAGGTGTAGAGTTCACCTGATGTTCTGCACCTCGTTGCCTGGATTTGTAGAAATGGGACTATTTCGATGGCATAAAGGCTCTATTTTGTCCCATGTAACAACAATTGCAGATATAAATATAATAATCAATACATTATTCAGACCCCTCCCATTCCCAGGACCCCAAAGGGTGATTCTTGTGCACTGACCCGCTTGAAAGGACAGAATCACTCAAAAATCCCTTTCTTGTTGGACTTCCAGTCCCATGTCTGCAAACTCAGAGGCTGGAATAGATGTTGCCATTTGCAATTTTAGCAGCAGCACAACTCAAGATGGGTTGGAAACAACATTTTTCTGAGTTTGGGCTGTTGTGTGTTTGAGATCTCAGCCTTGTGAGATGCCTTACTAACTCTGCCAGGTGAGAAATGCCCCTTGGCTGTGAAAGACTCCAAGAAATTGGGCTTTAGCATTCACACAGTGCCCAAACTGCTTGAAGCATGTGATATTAAAGGGACTTATGACATTGCAAGAACCTTGGGGACGTTGTCAGCCATGATCCTGACCTACCTGAGCCCTGGAGGGAGATCATATTTCCTTTGTCTCTTTGACAGTCACCTTTGTGACAGTGGAGGAGACCATTCCGGAAGCCCATAGTGCTGTACTTGTGTCTTATATCTTAAGAAAAAGGAGTTTGGGAGCTTTGATGATGTTGGAATTCAATATTTTTTTCATGCTGACTTGTAACCATAGGGTTTATGACAAGGACCCTTTTGGTCCTTTCCATTCCTAGGCTCTTAATTCCCAATTTTCCTCACGTTACTTCAGTCCCACAGAAGGGTGGATGTTGCCCAGTGATGGCAACTGGTTTTGCCAAGCAACCACCTAAATATTTTCCAAACCTGCCCACAGAAGCCTGTAAGATCAATCTCATCGTAGTCCCTCAACCACAAATAATCAATTATCTTCTTCTTTGTCTGTGCCCAGAGCCCAAACCTGCATTTATAAACCAGGAGAAGGTGCAGAAGGAGGTGAAAGCTGTGCTGACAGAAAGTGCCACCCTCGTGTGTGAGGTAGCACAGGATGCCACTGAAGTGAAATGGTTCAAGGACGGAAAACTCCTGGTTTCCTCCCGAAAATTCAAAATAGAAACCGTGGGCAAAACCCGGCGCCTGGTTGTGGAGCAGCTGGAGAAGAAGGATGCTGGGGAATACACCTGTGAGGCTGCAGGCCAGAAGATGACCTTCAGACTGGAACCGACTGGTGGGTACTCACTTTGTGGGGTTAAGCACCAACCCGTGAGGAAAACTGGGTGTTCCCTACCCAGCAGTCATGGCAAAGCCACCATCCCCCCGGGAGCAACCCCAGTGGACCACAGGGCGTGTTCATTTTTAATCTAGCAGTGGGAAATCTGGACTTCTTTTGGGCTCTGGAAGTGCTACCTAGTTTATTGCTCATCCCCTTTGCACACCCCAACCTGTCTCAGTGGTGGGGAGCTGAAAGGACAAGTGAGAAGTTTTGGAAGAGCAGCAGTAGAGAAAGGTGGCTAAGAAAAGCTGGGCCGCTGCTGTGTGTGCCCCAAAAATGCCCAGTTTGGGGGCAAAGTGTTGAACAAGGTAGAGAAAAGGCCAAGAGTGAGGTAGGGGAATCACAGAATGCTTTGGGTTGGAAAGGACCTCAAAGATCACCTGTTTCCATCCCTCCTGCCAGGGAAGCAAATAGAAAACAGGCCTTAAATTCAGGCTCAGCATATCAATATTGCTTATTAACTTGGTCTCAAATGCTGAAAGTGGGAGAGGAAAGAATTATACATGTCATTTTACTTCTAAGAAACAAGATTGTTGTGGGCAGCAGATAAAATAGATATATTTGCCTTTCTTTTCCCTGCTGCTCTTCTAAGCAGAAGCTCTGGGTTACCTTCATTCATTCATGACCTTCAGAGGTCATTTTCATTCTTCCCACCAGCAAAAGATTACACCAGCTACAAATATTCCCTGGATTATTGCAGGTTATGGATGGGCTGGTGTTGAGTCAGGCAAAGAGAGCAATAGAAAACCGCTGTGTTAAGAATTTGGTGTTTCAGTTCTTAAATGTTTTAATGCCTTTTCTAGAACCAGAGGCTAAATTTGAAAAGAAAGTCATCCAGAAAGAGCCTCTCATTGTTCAAGAACATGAAAGCATCATACTGACAACTTCAGTAACACCTGAAACTGCTGCAGTGAGGTGGTTCAAGGATGGCACTGAAATCAAGGCGAGCAAGAAATGCTTGATCAAGAGTGAGGGGGCATCCAGGACCCTGGTGGTGAACCTGGCTGAGAGCACAGACACTGCTGTCTACACCTGCCAGACCAAGCATGACAAGCAGGAGTTCAAAGTGCAGGTGAAAGGTGAGCAGAGAGCAGAGCACAGGTCACGTCCCAGCCCGACAGCCACGCTCCTCTCATGGTGGGATGGAGGGGAAGTCCAAACTATCCCTCAGACTGTTCCAACCTCAAGGCTTGTTGAACCTTCTGTGGATGCCCCACCATCGGCCAGGAAAGTTCTCCTCTTTTCAAATATCCATTTTTTGTCCTTTTCTGGCCACTCAGGGAACAAGGAAACCTCTGATGGGCACTTCTCCTGGTGCCTGCTCCCCTCCTGGTTCTGTGTTCTCCTAATCCCAATAGCTGGGACATGACAGAGACTCAGCCCTTCCCCTTGCAGGAAAAGCTGGTGAGGGTGTAGAGGGATGTTGTGTGAGGAGAAAATTGGTGAGTTAATCACATGGGGAGACAGGATTTGAATTGAATCCTTCTCTCTTCATGGGATGGTGCACCTGGGATGATGTGCCCTACTCAAGGCTACAAATTGACAAGCAGGATGAAGTAGAGCTGATCCCCAGATGGAGATGAGAGGGTTGATGTCCCAGAGCAAAGCCCTTCTCCTTTCTCTTCAGACACTCCCCCTGGTGATGTCTGGACATGAGGTGCACTCCCTCAGCTCCCTGAGGAGTCATGGCAGAGCAGAGGTTGCTGATAAGTCATGATCAATCCATGAAATGTCTCTTTGGGATGAGAGAAATCACACCCTGCATTTCTCTGCCATCACTGGCTGTGTCTGCAGTGACACAGGAGACAGAAGTGCCTGGGATTTATGTATCCATATTTTAACAGTGAGTCAGGAAAATCAGGCTCTGATGTAAAACACCACAGGGTCTCATCAGGGAGAAGATTAGGAAGAAAGGAAGGCAATACCCAACCATCCTTTACAGAATGGCATGATCTGAAAATACCATGTCAGAGGAATCTCGCTGAATTTCCACTTTGATCCCAAATACGTCCTAGGGCCCTTAATTTACTTATTTATTTATTTCCAAAGTTGTCCAGAACCCGCTCCCTCAAAGAGGTTCCTTGTCTTTTCCTTTCTCATCCTTTCCCCTCCTCCTGCATCCCAGAAATCCCGGTGAAGTTTGCCAGGAAGCTGGAGGCTGTCAAAGCCGAGATCGGAGGGAGCGTCTCGCTGAGCTGTGAGCTGAGCCACGCCAGGGGCAAGGTGACCTGGTGCAGGAATGGGGTGGAGATCAAGCCCAGCAAACGCTTCCAGATTCACGAGGAGGGGGTCAAAAGAAGCCTGACAATAACAGGGCTCCGGGCTGAGGATGAGGGGGAGTATTCCTGTGAATCCAGAGATGACAAGAGCAGTGTCACCATCACCCCCAAAGGTAGGTCCCCAAGGGTGACAGTGTGGAGGCATCTCTGCCAAGCTGAGTTTGGCCATGTGTCTGTGCTGTCTTCTGTGTCGAGAGCAAAATACCAACCTCTCTTTACCTCTCAGTGTCAGTGGAACCTCCATTTGTGAAAAACATAATGGTTTTGAGACCTGTCAAGCTCAGATCTCTTAATAATGACCTTCATGTTGCATTAGAGGCTGGAGTTCAGCATCCCAAATCTAAGATAGGGTTTTTTTCCCCCTTTTTTGTTGCTTCTGGCTTCTTTATACACAAAATCTACTCACACATAGGAAACATCATCCAGTGACGACCTATTATTGTGAGCACTTGCTGTAAGTAATGAAGGTGACAAGGGACAGCACCCAGGGATTGGCTGGAGCTGTGTCAGGGCAGAGTTAGGTGGGATCTCAGGGAAAGGTCCTTCCCCCAGAGGGTGGTGGGCACTGCCCAGGCTCCCCAGGGCAGTGGGCACAGCCCCAAGGCTGCCAGAGCTCCAGAGGGTTTGGATGATGCTCTGGGGCACAGGGGGTGACTCTTGGGGATGGTCCTGTGCAGGGCTGAGGGTTGGACTGGATGATCCTTGTGGGTCCCTCCCAACTCAGCATATCCTGTGATTCTGTGATTCTTCTTGTTGCAGTGAGGATGATGCAGCCACAGTGTACAGATCAGCAGCCATGCTCAACATGACAGGCTCGGGCTACGTGTGGCTGGTGGGGGAGCGGGAGATCTCGGGCAATGCCCTGCGTTATGCCCCTGACGGTAGGCACCTGCCTGAGGCACCCACTCTGCTGCCAGCTGGGCTTGGAGAGCCTGCAGAGAGCCAGGACAAGTGGCCTCTGCCCCCCAGGGGCCCCTTGGGCTGGGGGATGTGGTGCCATGGTGGTCCCAAGCAAGTGGAGGGTCCCACATGTCGCTTGCCACTCCCTCTGCCTGCATGGGGAATCAGCAGTCCAGCAGCCTTGGCCACGCTGCCATATCCCAAATCCACGTCAGTGGAGCTTTGCAAGTTGACCATCACCTGGGGGAAGGCTTGTGCAGGGCAATGGGAATGGAGCACAGGATGTCAGTGGTCCATGTAGCTGTCCCGAGGCCCTTCTGGCAGGCAGGATGGTGCCAGCCCAGCACCACTGCCCCTGCCTGAAGCTCAGACAACTCCCCACTGCATCTGAGGGTCCCCAGCCCATAGTCAGGTACTTGCTGGTCCCCAAGCCTTGTTCATGGGAGGAAAGCTGGAGCAGCCAGTGGTCCCAGGAGTGCTGATCTACCTCCTCCCCTCCTCTTGGGCAGGAGTGATTGGTTTGCAGCTCATCAACGGGAAGAATGAGTCTGCCCACATCAGTGACGCTGTCGCCGTGGTGGCCCAGGCTGTGCACGACTTGTTTGAGAAGGAGAACATCACAGACCCACCACGGGGCTGCGTGGGCAACACCAACATCTGGAAGACAGGACCCCTTTTCAAGAGGTATTTGGTAAAGGGTCCTGCTGGAGGGAGCAGAGGACCTGCTGGGGGAGAGCTGGAAAAGGTGGGAGCATGTGGAAAAGGTGCAGGAGAACACGATAGCTTTGTTCAGAGTATCTGCCACTAAAGCTCTGGGGCATGTGGCACGGGGCTGACTGGACTCTCCTGCATGACTTGGATGTGAGGGCTACATGTCCCCTAGAAAACTATCCCAGACATGGGTTCAGGCAACGTCACCCAGTTTTTCCAGGCTGTTTAGGAGTCATCCTGGGGCCTGGCACCAATTCAGTCCATGCCAACCCATGTTGTCCTGGGTAATGCTTGGGCAGCTGGGATGTGTGGCCAGGGAATGACTCTCAGAGGAAAAGATCTGGATGTCATGATCTCCTCCAGTCTGGATCTTAATTCCATGGATGGAAGTGGGAGAGAGGGGGTTTTCTGCTGAATCAGGGTAGGAGGATGTTTCTGTCAAATTGGAGCTCGGTGCTGAGAACACATTTCCTGCTGGACGTTCCAAGGGCTGTGGCATGAGTCAGTGTGCTGCAAGCAGGACTTGGTGGCAAGAGACCTCCACGCATGGGACAGACTGCTCTTGGCTGTAGCAAATACTGGTGCTGTGCATTGGGTAGTGGGGTCTCGAGGTGAGAGCATGTGCGTGTTGGGTTTTGCTGCCATGGCCAGAGGGATCGGCAGATGCTGCATGTGCTTCCCAGAACCAAATCTTTGTGCACATCACTGTGGATGCTGGAGCCATAAGGGCCTCTTCTGCAGACTGGACTGTGGTACAGCAGCAATTCCCTGCAAAGCTGGGTTCTGCTGAGCATGGAACCTGCAAAGTCTGAAGTTCATTTTAGAAATCTTTCTGGCATCCTCTGCAGCGACGCAGTCTTTGACATGAGCAAGTCAAAGTTGTTCTTCACAAGTGGCTCAGGCAATTGTTTCATGTCTTCACCATCATCTTTCCAGGGTTTAGGGGCTGGTGTCCCCTTGGTGATGTATGTGCATGCCTGGGGCACTATGTAGGCTGTGATGAGCTGGTGCCAATCAGAAGCACCAGGAGTGGTGATGTGGACACAGCTCCCAAGGGATACCCAGTGGAGGGTGTCCTTGGGTGTCGTGGGACAGATCATTGCTTAAGGGAATGGGACTGATCTGCTGGAAAACAAGGGGCAGTGACAGCAGATATGTAGTGAAAATTCAGGAAAATTACTTCAGCCACCAGGAAGGGATGACCACAGGTCTATGAACAAACCATAGGTGTCCTTGACTGGACTTCTGTAGGGTAGTGTGCATAGGGCAAGTAACTGAGAGAAAGATTTGCCTTTCTGATGCCTTCTCAGGTGACCCAATGGCCACGGCAGGTTTCCTAGGTTGTCCCTGCTGTGTTTCTTTCTGTAGGGTGTTGATGTCCTCCAAGTACTCAGAGGGTGTCACCGGCCGGGTGGAGTTCAATGAGGATGGGGACAGGAAGTTTGCCAACTACAGCATCATGAACCTGCAGAATCGGAAACTGGTCCAAGTGGGGATTTACAATGGCAGCAATGTACGTACTGTCTGGACTGGGTAGGATGAGTGTGTGCACTGGGTTGTCTATCTGTGGCCTCATGTCTATCTGCTTCCTCTGGGATCGATCACAGGTCTTGACCAACGACCGGAAGATTATCTGGCCAGGGGGTGAAACTGAGAAACCTCAAGGCTATCAGATGTCCACCAAGTTGAAGGTAACAGCAAATGGCATTAGAGGGTGGCAGGTCTCCTCAGCTCTCTGTGTGCCAGGTTGTGACTTTATCTGCCTCCACTGCTGCCTCTGCACCGCTCAGCAGCATTTGCAAACCCATGGCACCTTGAAGGGGATATAGCAGAGCAACAGAGAAGGTACTGGAGGGTGTTCAGAGCACAACTTTCAGCTGGAGTCAAAATAGGTAGGGTTGCAGGGATCCTTTGGTTTGGAAAGAGACAGATGGGAAGGACATATGAGAGAAAACAGCAGTGAAAGGATGGAGGGACAAGGTGCTGACTATTCCTCATGGCTTGGGAGCCAGAGGCCACCTGTCCCAGGTTTGCAGGAAACACAAGGATGGGCTCCTTTGGCCATGGCATGGTTCAGCTCTGGAGCTGGCTGCTGCTAGGCAGTGCAGACACCAGATGGAAGGAGGTTCAGAAGGAGATTAAACCTAGAGGGTGAGTGTCTGGTGGCTGCAAGGCTGGGGTCAGAAAATCCCTGAGAAGCTGAAGGTCAGAAGCTGGAGGTGACACTGGAAGAAGGTCCCTCCAGTCTTGCTTTGCTTCTCATGCTCTTCCTTTAAGTGTCACCCAGCAGCCACTTTAGTGATTGGGTCCTGGCAGACTGGTTCTTACCAGTATGGCCATTCATTTGTCCTACTGTCCAGGTAAGGGATCCATTCCTGCTGGCAGTGAGCCCTTGTCCCTGAAGGGCTCACAACCCTGGTGCATTGGGATGCTGCACAACTGAAAAGGTCCAGGGCAGGACTGAAATATCTGCATTAGCTTGGGGCAGTGTGACAGTGTCTAGAGCCCCTTTCCAGGCACTAATCCTGGCTGTGCAGTGTCTCCCATGAGCCTCCAGTCAGGGAGAGGAGTTTTGAGGCTCAGGTGAAAGTGCCACACGAAGGAGGGCTCTGATACAGCTGTTCCTCATGTTGGGAAAAGGGAAAGCAAACGTTCTTAGTGGTGGCCTTGGCAGTGCTGGGTTCCTGGCTGGAATTCATGATCTTAAATATCTTTTTCAACCTAAATGATTCTGTGATTCCCTGTGCCAAAGCCAGGTCCTGCTGCTGGGCTGAGCAGTCTCACGTGCTGAGATGGCAGCTGGGGAGGGCACCAGGGCATTTTGGCCATGCTGGCATGGGGAGGGCAGCCCAGCTCCTCACCAGGGGAATGTAGCTCTGGAGGGTGACAGAGACAAGAGGGTGTTTGTGCTTTGCCTTGCAGATCGTGACAATCCACCAAGAGCCCTTTGTGTATGTGAAGCCCACACAAGCAGATGGGACATGCAGGGAAGAATTCACCATCAATGGAGATCCTGTGAAAAAGGTCTTCTGCACTGGACCCAACGAGACCATCCCAGGTAACTCAGCCTCGTGGTGACTCTTGCAGCCCACCCAGCTGATGAAAACTCCCACCCCAAGAAGGGGTCCTAGGGAGGGTGCTCAGTCACACAGGATGCCTCGAAGATGAGGAACAGGAAGGTGACAGCACAGTCAGTCCCCAAATGATTCCCACCAGCTCAGCCCCATATTAATGCTGTGCAGTAACTGGGCACTGGCATTCAGGTTTTTGAACCAAACAGATTATTTTCCCAGTGTCTCTTTTCTGGATGGGCTCCAGGGTGTGTTTTGTGGGGTTGAATCCCCAGTTTCTGTCTCCTGACATGCTCCAATTCTCTTTGCCTTCATCTCCAGCAGAAATGAGAATCTTGAGGCACATTACCACTTCCTGCACTGCTGTTAACAACACCAGTTTCAAACTGTTATGGAAAGCCTGTGTCAGGGTTAGGAGTGAGCACCTAGGGGGAGGGTGAGCTGCTCAAAAATGCACCAAATCCACCTGAAGCACATCCCTTTGGCCCATCATGTTTTCCCATGCACAACATCCCCCCAGCCCTGAGCTGTGTCCTGGGCCGTGTTCAACCTGCTGGGTTCAGCACATGCACCAAGCCCCCTCTGTGCTCTGCAGTGGGTGGCACCTCACTGGGACATAGCAGTGGAATGAGGCTCCTTTCACCCCAGCTGGCCAACACCCAGAGGTGATGGAGACAGTGAGAGGGTGGTCAAGGCAGGTGGCCCTGATGGATAACGTGGTTACTTCCCATATGGAACCAGAGCCATGAGGTGGCTGCTCTCACTGCGACAGGCATGGATCCTGCGTGGGGTCCCCGGCAAAGGGGCTGCCTCACTCAGCCCCCCATTTCCTCCTGCCCACAGGCCGTCCCACTGTGGCTCTGTGCTGCTACGGCTTCTGCATCGACCTGCTTATCCGGCTGGCAGGGGTCATGAACTTCACCTATGAGGTTCACCTGGTGGCTGATGGTAAATTTGGTACCCAAGAGCGGGTGAGTTCGGACAGCCTGTGATGTCTCTTTGCCTATATCATGTGTTGAAACACCCCCAGGCCCTTCTCTGGAGCAGGGGTGGGGTGGGAGGGTAGTGCAGGGTGCCTGACACATGGTGGGGTCCTGGCTGGTGGGGGATGTGTGTCAGGGCAGGGCTTTGACCCTGTATTGCCTCTTTGTTAGGTGAACAACAGCAACAAGAAGGAGTGGAATGGGATGATGGGGGAGCTGCTGAGTGGCCAAGCAGACATGATTGTGGCTCCCCTCACCATCAACAACGAGCGGGCTCAGTACATTGAGTTCTCCAAGCCCTTCAAGTACCAGGGCCTCACCATCCTTGTGAAGAAGGTATGGGCTGGGGTGGGATGCTTTGTAGAACAGTGGAGGTGCCCTCTGCTCCCTGGACAGCAGAGACATGCCAGGGGTACACCATGCCCGGTTCCCCCAGCGCAGCCCCTGCCCACCCTAGGGCAGCCCCTGGAAATCCCAGCCTCCAGACTGATGGGTTTAATGCTGGGTCCTGTCTCTGCCACTCTGACCCTTCCTGTGTAGCAGAGCAGGAGGAGCTGAAGCAGGGCAGGGGTCCCATGTGTCCAGCTGGGTGGGCAGGGTGCAGGTGTGGTGGGTACCAGCGCTGCTCACCTCTCTCTGTGTGCCAGGAAATCCCCCGCAGCACCTTGGACTCGTTCATGCAGCCCTTCCAGAGCACCCTCTGGCTGCTGGTGGGGCTGTCTGTGCACGTGGTGGCAGTGATGTTGTACCTCTTAGACCGATTCAGGTGAGTGCACTTCAAGCCACCCAAGGGCTGGAGGGGACAGGGAGGTGCTCCTGGGAATTGTCCCCTGGGTCCCTGCTGTGTCTTGCTCAGACACAGTCCTGCACCCCTTTGGGGGGCTCTCAGAGGAACTAAACACACCTTGTCTGCCCCACCAGCCCTGGGCTTAGGGTCCTGGCCTCTCTGGCTGCCTAAGTTAAGAGATATGAATATGTGGGGTACTCAGCACCTGGGTACATGAGAACACACCTGTCAGACCAGGTGCCCTGCAGGTACCTGGCCAAGGGGACCATCAGGTTCTGGGCTCTGAGATAGTTTTCTCTGGCCCTTCCTTGGTCCTGTGGCAGCTCCTCTGAAGGACAGGGAACCTGTTCCAATCTCAGCCCTGTACCCAGAGGTTTTAGTGGCTCAACTGCAGAGAGCCTTCTGTGTTGCAGTGGGAGAGGCTTGAGCTGGCCAGGATCAGGTGATCTTTCTGGTCTGGAGAGGAGTGTGATGGGGCCAGTACCAGTGTGAGCTGGACAGGGTTCCAGATCAGCACTGGGGATGTGCAAGGCAGTTGGACATAATGGGAAAGACCTCTTTGGGACACAGGCACAGTCTGTAGGGGTGAGTGATACAGAGCTCCATCAGGACACTTAGGGCACAGGGGAGAGCCCCGGGAACCAGAGTAAGGGAAATGAGAAGAGTTCTTTGTCTTGTTTTCCAGCCCATTTGGCCGATTCAAAGTAAACAGTGAGGAAGAGGAGGAAGATGCCCTGACCCTCTCCTCGGCCATGTGGTTCTCCTGGGGAGTCCTGCTGAACTCTGGCATTGGAGAAGGTGAGTCACAGCACACAGTGGTACTATTCTGCCCTGCAGCCCTGGCCCTGAGCTGGGGAGCTTGGGGAAGAAGCCTCTCACATGGCTGATGCCCTTTGGGAACCTCATTTCCTGAGCCTTCCCTGGAGCCAGCTGGTAGAAGATTTTGTAATGCAGGGTGTGGCACACTCGTGGCACTTGTGAGGGATATCCTTCCACCCCCAGCATCAGTGGGGAAAACAGGTCTTTCTTGGCTGTATATCCTCCCCAGCATTACCCACCCACTAAGGATGGGACACAGCACACCCTGGAAGGAACTGGGTTTTTCTTGGTTCAGGCAATGCAGAAGCTCCTTGTACAGCTCTTGGCAGAGCAGAGAGATGGTGCATGGCTGCAGCTGCCATTGGTCTCACATGGATTGAGGAGGCTTTGGTGACCAAGCCAAGCCCTTGTTGTGCCGGTCTGATCTCTCCTCTCTCCCCCCAGGTGCTCCCCGGAGTTTCTCTGCCCGTATTCTTGGCATGGTGTGGGCTGGCTTTGCTATGATCATTGTGGCTTCATACACTGCCAACCTGGCAGCCTTCCTGGTGTTAGACCGACCTGAGGAGAGAATCACAGGCATCAATGATCCCCGGGTAATGACCCCTCACTTGCTTTTCCCTTCCCTGCCCACCTCCAAGCATATAACGCTTGTAGTTCCCAGAGTCCTGATTTACGATGACTGGGATCTGTGCCAGGGGGGCGAGACCCAAGTAGCTCTGCCTGGGCTGGTGTGGGTGGGTCTGAGCCCCTGCACTGGGTGGGAATGGACAGACATGGGGAAGGATCAGCAGGAAAACACTTGTCCAGAAATAGCCCCTATGCAGACACACTGCCTGCCAGTTCCTGGAGAGCCTCCACTAACCAACAAGGAAACAATTCATTATGGATGAGTTATAACTAATGAAATAGTCCCTGTGGTGCAGTCAATACTCTCCACATGCCTCAAATCCATTTCCTGCTCTGGCAAGGACACAGTCACAGCTTATCAGCCCAGTCACTCAGGAATGTGCCCTGCAGCAGCACTGACCCACAGCATCCCACACCCTGCTGCACCATGTCACGGCACTGCCAGCCCCATGGCATCCACAGGCCTTCTGCACCCTCAGTGGCACAGTGTCCCTGTCCCATACCAAACCCTGCCCCACTACTGTGGTCCCAGAGCGTCCACAGCCCTGTGGCATCCTCTGAGGAGATCAAGGTCTTCTCTCGGAAATAGGTCCTTGAGGGAGAGGGGAAATTAGGAAACACGGCCTTGAGGTGAGTCAGTTTTGCTGATGAAGAACAGGAGAAATAGGAGCCTTGTCACAGAATTGCACAATATTCTGAGTTGGAAGGGACCCACAAGGTTCACCAAGCTCAGCTCTGAAGTGAATGGCCCATGCAGGGATCAAACCCATGACTTTGGTGTTAGCAGCCCCATGATCTGCCCAGCTGAGCTGACCTCAGGGTCTGTCCTCACCTTTCAGCTGCGCAACCCCTCCGATAAGTTCATCTACGCCACAGTGAAGCAGAGCTCCGTGGACATCTACTTCCGACGGCAGGTGGAGCTGAGCACCATGTACCGGCACATGGAGAAGCACAACTACGAGAGCGCTGCCGAAGCCATCCAGGCAGTGAGGGACAAGTGAGTGGGGCCAGCACATTGTCTGGCTGTGCTGGGAAGGGTTTCAGGGAGCTGGAGCTGGGTGGAGTGAGCAGGGCCAACGGAGTTGAAGTCAAGACGTGTCTTGATGGGACCTCCCAGTTGGTGGTGAGTGGGATCTTCCTAGTCCTGGTGAGTTCCAGGTCTCTGGGTGGAGAACACAAGGTCTTTGTGGGGAACAGCACAATGGCCCTTCTGGCCTCCGTTCCTTCTGGGCAAGGCTGGGTGGCTTCAGTGCTTAAATTAGGGCTGGGAGCACCCTCGCTGCTCCTACAGGGGCTGCAGACAGGCTGGGCTGCCCAGCCTCACCAGCCTGTCCTCTCTCGGTGTCCAGCAAGCTCCATGCCTTCATCTGGGACTCGGCGGTGCTGGAGTTCGAAGCCTCCCAGAAGTGTGACCTGGTGACGACAGGGGAGCTTTTCTTCCGCTCTGGCTTTGGGATTGGGATGCGCAAGGACAGCCCATGGAAGCAGAACGTCTCCCTGGCCATCCTCAAGTCCGTACACAGCTCGTGCCGTGGGGGTTGCCCCAGTGGCTGCATGTGTTTGCACGCAAGTAGCATCGTGCCAGGCACTGCCACCCCACCCTCCACACCTCTGCAGGGACAGGGGCTGGGGGCTGCCATGTCCCTCCTGACAAGGGGGACATGGAGTGACCAGGGTGGGCATCCAGAGCCTCAGCTCCAGCTCACAGGGCTGGGGAAGCATCAGGGAGCTGGTGGGAGGGCAGCGCAGAGCAGGGCAGGAAGCAGGAGCCAGGCTTGACCGGGAATGAAGGGAAAGCTGGCAGAGAGGACTTGAGCCACCCAGCACCAGGTGTTGGCGAGCAGGGTATGGGTGCTGTCACCTCCCCACTTCTCCATGTGGGCTCAGCCAGCCCGACAACATTGCACTGCCCTGGCTTGGTCTTCCAGGGGTTTTTCTTTCAACTATGGCTATTCCTGTCAGGACTCCTGCTGTGTCCAGCTAAGGCTTTTACACCAGCATGAGCCTGCAGTGTGGGGTGCCACGAGTCAGTCTGGTATTATGGGTAAAAAGAGATTTCCTTGGACATGCCACACTCATGTCAGACAGAGGAATGTGGCAATGGAGGAACTTCCAGCTGGATACAGAAAGTGGAGGGAGAGGAACATGTGAGAAACAGGGTCAGGAACCACCACAGTCCTGCCCAAGATGTGGAGATGAAAGGCCTGAGATAGAGAATGGGCAGGAAGTGGAAGATACAGGCAGGACCCAGGGTAATGTAAGGAGCCATGGTGCTCCATCTGTGGAGTGGTCATGGTCTTACCAAGGGGATGGGTGGCAGCAGGACAGATGGGATTTGGGACAACAATGTGAGAAGCCTTAAGAGACCACAGGAGTCCTTGGTGTTCTCCTGGGAGAGGATGGAGAAGCCCAGGGCTGCAGGTGGCCCAGGAAGGTGGTGGGGATGTGCCAGGTACAACAGAGAGGAAAGTGCAGGGGGCCTGTAGTGAGATGTGTGCTCTGTGCCCACCTCCATCCCCATGAGCTGCTCAGGCAGAAACAGGCACTGTGAGGACACAGTTTGGTTTGTTTCCTCCCAAGCAGTGGCACCAAGCTGTGACACCAAGTTGCTGGGGAGTCCCAGCCCTCACTGTGCACCTCAGGGAGCTGCCAGGCAGCCATGCCCTGACCTAGAGGGTGCTGAGGGTCCCCAAAGAGGATTGGGGTCCAGTATTGCCTGAGCTCCCAAGTGGTCCTGCCAGGTGGGGGGAACATGCAGAAGGGAACCTGGAGATGTGGTTCCTGTCCAATCCCTGCAGCCTCTCTCCAGGTGTGCTCTGAGCACTGCCTACACCTGCCAGCTCCATCCGTTCCAGGGGAACACACCTTACACACAGCTTACATGTGGCTCTTCTGGTGGCAGCTGGCTGCCCCAGAGCTGGCCCAGGGGCACTGGCACTGGGAAGCTGTGGGTCCTGCTCACAGCCACGACTCTGTGCACTGGCTGTGTGCACAGGGGGTGTGAGCACATGCAGTACTGGCAGACAGGCCATACCCACACTCTCTAAGTAAAGACCACGCATGCACCCAGGTGTGCATTCACACACATCGTTGGTTCCTATGTTTGTAGGCTGCAGGCAAGTCCAGAATGCTAACACAGAGGGTACAGAGGCACAATGCATGCCCCAGCCGCCTGTGACTGGTCCCCGGTGACTACTTTGTCCTGTCTCCTTGTGCTTCCAGGTCCCACGAGAACGGCTTCATGGAGGATTTGGACAAGACTTGGGTGAGGTATCAAGAGTGTGATTCCCGTAGCAATGCCCCAGCAACACTCACCTTTGAAAATATGGCAGGTTTGTTCTGCAAACCTCTTTCTTCCCCTTCGCTGGGTAGCCTGCTTTCGCTCAAGACACTCTCCTTTCCAGGGCTCTCCTCTTGGGCCAAATCTCTGCTTCTTCTTGGTCTGTGCTTTCCTGGTGCTGGGAGGCTGCTGTGGTGGGCTCCAACTCCACCTTGTTTGAAACAGTTCCACAAAGCTCCCTCCACATTCCCTGGGTGCCTTTCTCACGGGTGGGACTGCCCTGCTGTCAGCATTGCTCCCGTCCCTCTGCTCTGGCCAAACTGTGGCTGTCACTGTGGAATCAGAGCTGTCCCAAGGCAGAGAGAGGGAAGAAGCACCTCAAGGAAGGCAAGCAGGGACCCTACTAGAGGTGGGGGCTGTCAGTGAGGGACAGCCCCTCAGCCCTGAGGAGCCCTGGGCAGGGGACAGGAGAGGATAATTGATACAGAGGAGCTTTTATCTTGGTCCCCCTCTTTGTAAAGACTGTAAGAACCCCCAGACAGGCTCTCCCTTGCAGTGATATGGTGTTGCTGGTCCTACACCCAGCCAATGCAGGGATGAGGGATGAGGGGCATCCGATGGGATCCCATCATTGCTAACACCACCAGCCAGGGCAGAAACACTGAGAGAGGGGGCATTTTGCTCTGTTTCCTCAAGACACCGCTCCAAAGGCCCGAGGGTTGCAGGCAACCAAGATCAGCACAGAGCATTGTGCACGGCTGTGCTTCTCAACGAGACAAATGAGAGCACCAGACCGGAGTTTTGGTGCAAACGACCCCACAGTCCCACAGGACAGGGAGTGCTTGGGGATTTGGTGCAGCACCCAGTATTGCTGCAGCACCATGCCAGCCTGACCAGAGCTTGCCCAGACAGCCAGCGCCCCAGCACCTCTGCCACCACTGCAGTGCCCACCCTGCAGTATCTGCTGAGTTTCCCTCCCCAGCCCCTCCAGGACTAAGGGGGGGATAGCAAGGGGGACCCTGGGCTGGCAAATGCTCCTATTGCTGGGCATAATACAGAAGAAATGAAGTGTCATGTTACAATTTCTATTGCCCCCTGTAACTTTCCTGCTTATTTCAGGTGTGTTTATGCTGGTGGCTGGAGGTATTGTTGCCGGGATATTTTTAATATTCATAGAAATAGCTTACAAAAGGCATAAGGACGCGCGGAGGAAGCAGATGCAGCTGGCGTTTGCGGCCGTTAATGTGTGGAGGAAAAACCTGCAGGTAGGACAAACCGTTTTTAGAGCAAATCTCCACCAGGTGCGTTTTCCATTCCTTCACCAAATCAGTGAATGCAGAGCTGTGGATTAGCATGGGGCCCTCTGTCCCCCACCCCACACCCCCATAACTCCAGCTGGGCATTACTGGGTGCCTAGCAAGCTGTAGGGTAGTGCCTTGTCCCTGGGAGCTGCCCTTGGCCAATGCAGTCTCTCCCAGGAGGTGTTGTGCACAGCTTCAGCCAGGACAGAGACCTGGCCCAAATGCCACCAGATGGGGACTCTGCTCTGCTGGGGAACACGTGCTGGAGCCACACCTTGCCCTGCCCAAGCAGGCAGTGCCAGCGTGGTTCCCCTTGCAGGTCTCTGCCCTGCTGTCTGGCTCTGGCCATGCTCACCAGCAGATGAGAGGCTCAATACACTGCCCCTGAGCATCCCTGCCCAGTGCTCCACTGGAGAAATGCTCCAGGGATGGTTTCCATCACCTCCCCTTCCCTGCCTGCTCCCCAGCAGTGCGGTAGCCCTTGTCACACCCAGGACCGACTCCAAAATAGGTGGTGCGTGCTCTTGTCCCTTGGAGACAAGGACATTTCCCCACGTGGGAACCAACAATGCCAGTCCCTGTCAGTGCCAAGGCTGCCTTGGGCCCCTTCCATGGGGGCTGTTGCTCTTCCCAGCTTCTCCCATCCCTGGAACACCTCTGTGCCACTCAGGCAGGGAAGCCCAGGAGGGCCAGAGGTTCCTGGCAGTGACACTGAGCCATGGGCATATCCGTGGGCCACCAGCCTCACACTTCCCTTACCCTGCTGCTTTTGGGGCTGAGCCCCACAGTGCCCCTGAACCTGAGTTTAGAGCATCTGGAGGCTCTGTCTGAATTGCCCGGGCTGTTTTTTTTTTCCTTGGGGAAGTACGCCGGCATTCAAAGAGCAAGAGATCCTTTAGGCGACTAAAGGAGACCGCTCGGAGCAGAGCCAGCAAAGGAAAGAGAGAGAACGAGGCTCGGGGACCCCAAAAGGAGCCCGGAGTGGTGGCCCCGGGGGAGCAGCGCTGGCTGGGGTGTTTGGGGGGGCTGCCCGGGTGGAAGCGACCTGCCTGAGAGCAGCGAGGGGAGCACAAGGCCAGGCTGCTGTATCCTGAGAGCTCGCTGGGTTCAGTTCACTGATAAGAGTCTCGGAAAAGCCATTTCTCAATTTTTTTTTCCTTTTTTACCTTTTTTTTTTTCCTTTGCTTCCAAAAAGCAGCAGCACCGAGGGGGTTAAGGCTGCTGGGACAGAGCACACTAGTCGCACTGCCATTTTTCACTTGCCAACCTTCTAGAAAATACTGCACTGGGTCCTTGGGCAGAGTCTGTGGGACTGTGAGCAAAGCATGCTGCCCTGTGGGGGTAAACAGCCTCATGGTAAAGAGCCGTTTGACATTGTAAGACTTTTCCACAGGAGGAAACGTCAGAGCACTAGTATCTGGTACATTGCTAGAAGGTAGGCAAGTGGAAAGATTTATTTGTTAAAACAAACAAACAAAAATAATGGTTTTTGGGATCACAGTTTTGCCATGGCTATTTCCTGAGATGCCATGGAAGAAAAAGACATTTCATTCCATTCATCTTGCTTTCCTTTCCGTTTGTGCATGTCCGCAAAAGAGAGAACTGAGAAGGAGGAGCAAATGTATCCCCGAGCATGCTCTACGCACCAGCGGGATACATTTTGGTTACCCCCGTGCGGTAGCAGAGCCAGACCTGGTCACTCCGTCCCCCGTCGGAAAGGTCACACTCATTGGCACGAAAGCAATTGGGGAGGAATCGTTGTCAGCGCCCGCCGCCGAGCGCGGCCGGTCCCCTCGGCTCGCTGCCCCCGCACCATGGCGGCTGGTGCTCCCAGCCTGCGCCAACCAGGTCCGACTCGCTAACTCCAACGCCTACATTTTTCAGTTCTGTTTCTCTTTGAGTTCATCCCGACCCCGACGACATCATAGCACTAACGCTTTGCCTCCTCCCTTTCTTTTCCTTTTTATTTTTTTAATTTCCTTTTTCTTCCAGTTTCCTTTTTTTCTTTTCTTTTTTCAGCCTGTTTTACTTTGGAAAAAAAAAAAAACCAAACCACCACCAGCAACCACGTTCGGCTTTGCACAACTGCGTCATTTGAATTTTTGAACACTTTTTTTTTTACAGAATATTCATACAATGACTTCTCTTTCAATGCAGTCCTCTCTCTCTCTTGTGGCACTAGGATTCAGCCTCAGAAAAGGCCCTGAGCAATTTTTTTTTTTAGTGGTAGGTGCAGCATCTCACGTCTCGGTCCAGCCAGGCTAGCGGTGGAAGCGAGGGGCAGGGCGCCAGGCGGAGCATCCCCAGGAAGCGAGGTCAGCTGTGCCGGCCTGGCCACAGACACCCAGGAGAGCAGGGCTCCTCCCCGGAGGGGCTTCCAGCACTCCAGATGTGAGGCCGGCCCCCCGTAGCTCTAGCATTGTGGTGGCTGTGCCGTAGCCGTGGGTCACGGAGGTCCTTGGAGGACTGGGAGTGACAGGACACCTCCAATAGCTTTCTCACCTAAATGAAGGCCATGACACGGGGCAGTATTCAAATAGATTTAGAGTTTCCAACAACACACTAGATATCTAATTACTTATACATATTCATTTTAGGATAGAAAAAGTGGTAGAGCAGAACCTGACCCTAAAAAGAAAGCCACTTTTAGGTCCATCACCTCCACCCTGGCCTCCAGCTTCAAGAGACGTAGGTCCTCCAAGGATACGGTAAGAGGAAGAAGAACAATTCTGCCCTCTCTCTTTCTCTCTCTTTCTCTCTTCTGCCATCCCATCGACTGCCACACACCCATCCCGAAGCTGCCAGTGTACATGCATAGCTCATGTTCGTCACCAGTCAGTCAGTGAGTCAGTGAGTCAGTCATCCCGTGTTCCTGAAAGGATGCTGGGATCCTGGAGGGCAGGCAGGAGGTGGCTTGGAGTCCTGTGATGAGTTGGGAGATGCAAACAAGTTTTTGTTTTGTTTTCTTTTTCTTTTTTGTTTTCTTTCTGCCTGGATGATTTCTGACGTTCCTCTCTGTGCTTCGCTCACCTTACCAGTGCTGACCTCTAGAAACCAATGACATTTCTTTTTTCCTTTTTTTTTCTGTTCCTGAGTGTTCCTGTACCTGTTTGTCATTGTATGCCTAAAAACAATCACCCTGATTTAATTTGGGCACCGTGTCACCTCACCGAGAGCCATGCGTGTCACATTCTCTACATGTGATTTTTGTTTGTGACGATTAGCATTCGGGACATAGTCCTGGGCACAGGAGTGACAGCTATCTCTGGTTATCGTCAGCAGTAACACAGCTCTAGAAAAGAGGTGCAAAGGCTTGACACAGGAGGTTGTTAAAGACCCAGCCTTGGTTCAAACTTGTGCTTTTTGCTGCTGTCGCGTAACCAGAGAAAATTTCCAAATTGCTGCCTCTAAAGCCAGCTGTTTCCAAATGTGCAAGTGTGTCTGCTCGTGCTGGAGCTTCAGACACTTCAGCGTCAGGTTGGGCTGTTGGTCTGTCGGACTGAGCCGTGTCCCTCTGCATGTCGCCGTCTGTTGTATGACACTCTGCACTGTGGCTACTCTGTTGTCTCGTGTGGCAGCGCCCGCTGCGTGTTGCTGCCTGACCTCCTGGCGTGACGGGCTGGCCAGAATCACCTCCCCGGGGCGACCGGCGGGTTTCTGCCCAGGGTTGCCCAGAGCAGGCTCCCCGCCAGGCTGCCCGAGGCGTGGCGGGGACGGGGGGACGGTGGCAGGGCAGGGAGATGTGGCCCCCCATGGTGGGGTGGCCCGTCCCCAGCCGCAGGCTTGGGGCGCCTCGGGGAGCAGCATGTGATACTGCAGGGGGTCTCGGGGCCACGGCTCTGTGTGGGAAATGGAGGAGGCTGCCTTTGACACCAACGCAGGCTCCATACCAAGAAGCTCCTGGAGCACCCCTGGGACACGGCCCTGGGGACAGCTGAGCCCTCACCCGGGCTTGACTGCCACCACCTCACACAAAGTGCTCCTCTCACTGTCACCTCGAAGCCTGGAAGTCATGGGCGGGGGGATCCACGTTCTTCCCAGTCGTCCTATGTCCCCATGGAGAAGACAGACATCCCTGTCACCTCCCGCACTGCCTCCATGCTCCCCGGATGGCACCTTGTCCCAGTGATGCCTCCCATATCTGGGGTCCCCTCTCCCCACTGCTGCACCCCCCTTCAGGGAGGTTACAGGTTGTGTCTTGGTGCCCTGAGTCACAGCCAGGGGAGAAAAGACAGAAGTGGGGTGGGTGGTGCAAGGGAGAGAAGGTGGGAAGAGTGAGGAGGAGGAGGGAAAAGTGGGATGCACAGAAAAAAAAGGGGAGAAAAATTGCAGAAATATCTGCATGTCCTGGGTAGATTCCCATGTTTTGATGTGTTTGAACTACTCCATGATTAGGAAACCAAGGGGTCCTGTCCTGGGAGAGCAGAAGCATGATGGTGCCCTGGGCACCTGGGGGGACCAGTTCCATTGGCGGGCACACTGAGAGAAGAACCCAGGAACAATGGGGCAGCTGGCGTGTGGCATCCCTGGTACCTCCCACACCACTCCTTCTTCAGGGAAGCATCCTGGGCCTGATCCTGCTCCATGGTGTGGCATCCACCCTACACCATACCAGCCCACAGCCCTCTCTGCCCCATGGCAGAAGCACCCAATGCCCTGAGTTGACCAGATCCAGGGCCCACCTGCACCAGAGGTCCCACGGGTGAGCAATGGAGCTGTTCTCTCCTCCTTCCCACGCCCGGTGGGGATCATCACAGCATGGGGCTCCCTGTGCTTTGGGTCCTGTCCATGCTTTTGTTGGCACATTGCTCACAGGCCAGTTGTGGAGGGAGATGGCCCCACTCACCCCAGAAGATGGTCCCCACTTTGGGGGCAGCTGCATCGGCAAGGCAGTTATGCTCAACTGTTCCCACTGCCCGGAAGCTTGTCACAGTCCTCTGCCTGCCATGGGGTGACATGGCTGGGGTCCCAGGACATGTTCCCCAGGGAACCGGGCTAACTGGGTCAAGAACAAACTAATGGGGCCAACATCCAAGCCAGTGTGGCCAACTTGGAGTCTAGCAGCTCCAAGGTCCAGCTATTGCAGGAGGTCCGTGGTGGAGCGAGCTTTGTGGTGATGTTGGGCAGACCTGCTGGTTGCTCTGTGGGGTGAGCGGCCAGCGGGAGGGGAGGGTGCTGCCACCAGCTCATGTCACAGCCTGCGCTTGGTGCCCTCCAGTTCCGTGCAGCAGCCCTGGCTCAGAGACCCCAGTGCCCTCCTGCTGTGGAAGGCCCCATGAGTACATAGCATGCTGGGGCACGTTGCCTGGGGTCCTTGTAAAGACGAGAAAGCAGCGAGGTGCTCTGTTTCGTGATGTTCATCAGAGCCACGGGCCCATACCAGGTCTTAGATGGGCAAGGCTGGAGAGCCCATGGGGCTGGAAGGCCAGGCTGACCCCAGCCCCACGGGCTCCCCTGGCTAGCGAGTGAAAGACGCAGACCTGGTGGCCTTGCTTCTTTCCTTTTCGTTGTCGGGAGTTTTAAAAATGGATTCTGCTCTGCAGCCCTGCAGAATGGTCCCTCAGGAGTGCCAGAGAGACAGGCTGGCACCATGGAGCCAAGACAGCCCTGGGAAGCTACCACCCCACTCTGAACGTCCTAGCGCCCACCATCACCCGAGCTGCACAGCCTCTCCGCGGCACATCATCCCCACCGCCCCAGGAGGAGATGCATGTGTTCCCCATAGGCAGCTCCTGCAACTCGAATAGCACTCGCAGAGCTGACGTACTGCCATCCATCGCAGCCACCCACGATACTGCAACCCCACAGAAGCCATGTGAGACGCATAAACCACACAGACACCTTCCGAGCCGGCACATTCCGTACAGACACGTAACGAGGTGCACAGGTCCCTTAGCCCCCGCCCCAGCCATCGGCAGCCCCCGCAGAGACACACTGCCAGCCCACGGGCCCCCCCAGGCACAGCATGACACACGTCCCACGCCACCGCCACGGGCCCGGCGGTGCTGCCCTGCAGCCACGGGGATGGGGCCACGGCTGGGCGAGAGCCGAGGGGCTTCGTGGAAAAGGTCACCTTCTCAGTGAAGGATCACCTGTCCCAAAGCCAAACGCTTCTTGGGTGAAAAAAAAGAGCCTAGTTTTTTTGGCCCAAAAGAACCGAAAGTAGGTCAAAAAGAACTTTTTTTTATTTTTTTTTAAAGGGAAGTTGATATTTTCTACAGCAAGATCGCATTTAGGTGGAATCCTAATTTTTAATTGAGAAAAAAAAAAAAGCCAACCAACAACAAACCAAAATTCTTCCAGAAAAATCTTCCACCAGCCAGGGACTACCATATGAGCCCAGTTAGGTTGAAGTCATTTTTAAAGACATTAAGTTCTTGTCTATATTTTCTTCCTGGTTGTCATTTAAAGTTTTTGGTGCCTTCACTTCACTTCCATACCTTAACATGTTTGAGTCTCTTCTACGGTTAATATTGATTAATTTCTTGGCTTTATAATGTTTGGTTTGGGATTATTGCACCATCCCTGTAACATAATTTACCCTAAATTATTGATATGTGCTTCTAACATTAGTCTTACTTTAACATAGTTTTGATATGACCGTTTTCTTGCTTTTTTTTTCTTTTCTTTTTTCTTTTAATTTTAATTTTTATTATTAAAAATTGCATGCATGAACTCTACACAAAAAAAAAAGTAAATGAGAATGTTACCCTGTGATAACTCTGTGATTGGAGGAGATATGCTTTCAAATCAAAAGCCATGCTCTTGTATTTTAAGTTTTCTGGCCGGATTCCCCATTTCGCTTGGTTATTTCAACATTGCCCACCCCCAGAGCTGTGCAGAGAGGCCAGAAGGCCCCAGCCTGCCCTGCTGGACCTCCATTTCCACCACAGCAGCCACACGTACACTTGCACCCAGGCACACGACTCATACATACACACATCGCCTTTCCACCCCGCTTGCATCAGGCAGGATATTCAACAAAGGACCTTTCTTTTACCCATTCATTTTTATATCTCAAGTTCCTCCTTCTTCTCCACCAGTGACTCACGCAGCCTCTCCCCTTTCCCAGTCGCCTCTCCTCCCTGCGGGAGTCAAGCCCCATCCCATGAGCACGCACCTCCTGGCAGTTTTGCTACAGAGACATTGCATTTAGCCTGGAATCCAAATTTTTCACAAGGAGGGGGTGGCTGCACCTGTTTTTGGGAGAGAGGGGTGTTTTTTGGTGAGCTTAATGAATAGCCACAAAAAACTCCCCCCAGGGCAGCAGAGCGACGTCAGGATGGCCTCGGCCATTCTCCGTGCCAACGGGTGATGGACGAGGTGTTGCCGCTTAGCAAAGCAAGGCCATGGTGAGGAATTCCCAGAGGCTTCATTGGAATATTAGCTAGTTCCCTAAGTGGCAGGACGATCCTGTGAGGCGCTCCCTGGGTGTCAGTGCGTTCCCAGCACGTGCACCGGAGAGACGGGAGCACGCAGCTCTCGCCCCTGCCCCAGCTGCTCCCCTCCAAGGAGTCCTGGTGAAGCACAAAGCTGGGCTGGGCAGGACAGCCCCAAGGACCCCACACAACGCTCGCGGGGCCCCCAGACCTGCCCGTGGCAGGAGGCACGGTGTAGAGCACACAGGGTAGCCACAGTGCCAGAGCTGCCAGCAGCGCCGCAGAGGCCACTGGAATCACCACCGACCAACAGGGGCAGGTCACATCCTGTCATCGAGGAGCCCCCCAGGAGCCCCTCAGAACGTCGGCCCTCCTGGGCAGGGCGGTGCTAGGGCTGGAAAATGTCACTGGAGAGGGTCTGCACTGCAGCACATGAGACCCACCGAGACCCTTTCCTGCCCCGGCACCAGTTTAGGACCCCAGACAGCAGTGCAGGATGCTCCTGCCACCTGCCCTCACAGCAGGGCTGGACAGGGCTTCCAGTCCAGGGTTTGGAGTTAGCAGAGTGGAGCTGGGAGAGCAAGGGAGTACGGAAGGAGGAAGGGAGGAAATAACTGTCTGGTTGTAAATTCCTGCCTGGGGAGGAAGACTTCTTTTCCTTGCCCATTGATGGGTATTTCTTTCTCCCCCCTTGCTTGTTTGCTAATGAGACTGCAGTGGGGGAGGTCTCTCCCAGGGAGTGTTTGCTGAGCCCCACCCCAATCCACAAGGAGCACAGAACCGCAAATCCAGGCCACATCCCCAACATAGGCTGTATTTTCACATTAGCGATCAATGCCACACTTTCTCACAAGTCAACCACACCACACATCTCACCTGCATGAAAGAATAGTCACGGTAGGGTCATTCAAGCAAGGAGGTGAAATGCCCTGGCCTCAAAGCACAGCTTGATCTGGCACTAGAATAGGTGCCAAAACCCAGCCAGACCCTCCAAACACAGGTTCCGCTGTGGGCTGGGCTGATGAGTCACAGGCTTTGTTTTGTAGCCCTCCCAGAGTGGAGAGGGGCTTGCTCAGCGGGTGACGTGGCAGCCACGCTCCGCAGAAGCTGCACCACGCTCCTGGGTGTCCCCTCTGCCCAGCTGCAGGGTGCTTGGAGAGTGTCTGCAATGACCTCTGCACAAGCGTGGATTGCATTGGGAAGGGGACCTCAGACAGCAGCAGCTCTCGGGGCGTTGCATCACCCCCAAGAGATATCCTGTAGGGACACATGGGATATAAGTAGCTGTGGGGACAAGTGCCAGAACTGCCTAACACTTCTTTCTCCTTGTCTGTCTATTTGTGTGTTGCAGCAGTATCACCCCACTGACATCACTGGCCAGCTCAACCTCTCCGACCCCTCAGTCAGCACTGTGGTGTGACCTTCTCCCCGAGGGCCATCAGTCCTTGCCCAACACAGTAGGAAGGCACAGCCAGGACTGCCTTTCAAGGGACACTGATGGGTTCTTCCGGGTGAGATGGGAGGAAAGCATCCTTCATCCATACACAGTGACTCCATTGTATATCTCCCTCCCTTCCCAGGCCTGCTGCCATGCTCGTGCCTCAGAACGCACGGCAGAACCAGGACACGGTTTGGACTTCACTGTACAGAGATATTTGCTTCCAAGCAGTGCCACGATAATCAGGATTGCCACTGACTGGCTCTGTGCAAGGGGAAAGGACCGCAGAAGGCACACGGTGCCCACTCTCCCATGGTAGCGGGGCAGAGCTGGTGCCAGACCACAAGCACGTGCTTCACTGTGCAGGCTGCAGGCTTCTCAGCACACACATGGCCCCTCAAATGTGTGCTCCACATTTCCCACCACCTGGAGGGCTCTAATGTGATGTGCCTGTGGTTCTGAGCAGCTGGAGCAGCCAGTGTGGTTCAGCAGATTGGGCACAAGTTCCTGCTGTGCCAAGTGACCCCCACGTCTGCTGCAGGGGCTGGAAATGTGTGCTCTGCTCCTCACAGGGGATAAGCCCTGCTTCTTCCTCCCATCAGCCCCTGGCTGTGACTTGGCTCCTGTACGTGGTCTGTTTGCAGCAGGAGAGCTCCCACCCTGCAGCCCATGCTCCTGTGCTAATCATGGTACTCTGGAGCCCATAGCGTGCTGCCAGCCAAGATCCCAGCACCCCACCTCTCCTGCACAGAAGACATCCCCAGGACCTGGCCACGGCCAGCATGTAGCACTCACACAGTGGCTCTCCTGGCCAGGAATTCTCCACAGGGAATGGCTCTGGATGGTTGCACTGATCTTTACCCAAGCTTCACACTGCCTCAGCACCAGCAATGCAAGGAGAGATGCTGGTCGTGGCTTGTTGCCTGCAGTGTCGAGGCACACGGCCGGCACTGCCACCCTCACCTGCAGATCAAGCTTGCCAGCAGCTCCCACGGCAGCCTTGAAGCCCCAGCTCACAGCGCTGCATCTGCCTGAACCTGGAGACATGGAAACTAGACCCCAGTTCAGGAGAAGGAAACCAAACAAGCCAGGCTGACCCCGTTCCTCCCTGCATCTTCCTTCCCTCAAGCCTATACCCATGTGCCAGCACCCCTGAGTACCCTCCCTGTGGGCACTGAGAGCGGGTGCGGAGACACCAGCACTGGGGGAAGCATCTGGCACCAGCCAGGCTGGTGACGAGCAGCTACTGCATGTGCACGGGCAGCATCACATCCCGTCTCCTGCGAACATGGAAAACCCACCTGCAATGTGGTACCCAAGCCCTGGTGGCATGAACTGCCTTCTCCATGCCCCAGCCAAGCAGATGGGGCTTCCCCTGACGGCAGGCAGCCCCACAGGCAGGATTTTCAGACGGCAGCTGAGGTCTGTGAGCATCGTCCCACTGACTGCTGTGGCTCCATCAAGTTCATCTAGCTCCAGCTGAAAAATTGGACCCATTCTACTTTATACGTCAATGTTAACATTAATATCGAGTTTTTGCAAGAGCTCAGTAAAGTCTAGACTGGATCATGAAGTGGTTTATTCCAATGCCGTGTGCCTCTTTTCTGTCTCCAGCTTCTGGCAAAGCTGGCAGGGAGCCCCAGGCTGAATCAGAGCCTCACCCAGTCCCACTGCAGGGTCTGCAAACAGTGAAGGGTGGAGGGATGGGAGGGATGGAGAAACCAGCAGGGAAAAAGGCCAGGAGCTGCTGAGGGACAAGGAGGGAAGGAGCATCACCATTCTGGGATATTGAGCTGATAGCCTGAACAGCCACAGGGTGGGAGACAGGCCTCACAGCAAGGGGATGGGGACAGCCCAGAATTGTCCAAATGCCAGCACCATGGCAGCTGGCTCTGTCCCACCTCTATCCCAGGGAAAACAGCCTCCTGCCACTGCTGGGCTTCCCATTTGCTGGGAGCCAGTGTGGGGCATTGCCAGTTGGGCCAGCCTTTGGGAACAGAGGATGGATCACAGGGGTGAAGGCATCTGGGAGAGTCCTCGCACATCAGCCCACCCATAGGGAGGTTCCACTGAGAGATTTGCAAAACAGAAAGGCAGCTCCCCTGGGCTGAACTGAAGCAACATCACCCATTGACAGCACAGTCTCCATGTGCTGAGACCACCTGCCCAGCCTTCATGGTGGGCTCAGTTTCAGGATGGTCTGGGAGGAGGAGCAGGGCTGTGGTGGCCAAGCAGGATGACAAGTGAAGCCTTAGCTCCAAATGGGAAGCCCAAGCTTTGTTGGGAAGGGCTGTATGTTGCCACTAGAGAGGGCCTGGAAGAACTGGGATTGCTCCTGGGAAGGGCAAGAGGATGATCCTGGCAGAGGTCCTGCAGCGCTCCCAAGTGCGGGACTGGTGGCACTGGAGGAGCTGCTCCCTGCAGCCCCCACACCCCACAACAGAGAAGCAAGTAGGAATCTGGCAATGCAGCAGCTCAGTGGGTTGGTTTCTCCCTTGAAAATAAAAAGGGGAGCAAGCCACAGCTGAGGTGACATTTGATTTATTCTCTGTGTGATTTATTGAACCCTTGCCAAGAATTTGCCAAAGGATGCACCGACCTGCCACATCCCTGGCTGGTCCCACAGCTCTTGCTAAGACTGAGAGAACAAGGGGAGGCCGGTGGCCACAGCCACCTCATTGTGGCTCTGATGGTCTTTCAGTGGGTACAAGATCAGGCAAAAAGGGCTGTTGCTTCTCCTTGAAGACGACTGTCACCCAGCTTGTGCTTTCCTCTGGAGCACAGCTCCAGATCTTGCCAGGCCATGTCCCAGCATGCACACTGAGCATTTCCAGAAGCATTTCCACAGGGAAGGGCAGGAGGTGGCAGGGCAGGGGCAGCCCCAGCCCCGTTTTGTGGGCAATGGGAGCTGAGGAAGTAGCAAGGGCTGCATCTCTGTGCTGAAAACTCACCTGGGCTTGTTTGTCCCACTCCCATCACTAAGCTAGACCTTAGCCTGGGATGAGCTTTAGCCAAGGGGAAAGCTATTGAGGGAGGAACCACTGTGAGCCTCACCCATCCTTTGGCAGTTCCTCTGCTGAAATCAGCGGGAGCTCAAGGCTCTTCCTAACCCTTACCACAGACTTCAGCCTCACCTAGACCTTGGTTGTTGGCTGAGCCTTCTCAGCACCAGTGTTCCTGACTAGATGAAAAAAAAAAGCTATAAAAAAAAAAAATGTTTTGCAACCAGCCCTGCCCTTGGGCAGCACACGAGGGGTCTGGGGTAGTCTGAAAGCCTCCTGAAGGCTCTGGAATGCTCCAAAAACACAGAGATCTTCAGGTGCACCAAAAGGCACATGGAGACCTCTGGGATTCACCAAAAGGCAAACCAATTCCTGTCAGGACACAGAAGCCAAACAAATGGCATTTGGGTGCATGAAAAGCCAAGGAGTTTTGAGGGCAGAAAGATATGCTGGGGCTGCTGGGGTTGTTGAAGGCAGAAGGAGAGGGCTGGGGGACCAAAAGGCCTAAGGAGGGATTAGTAGCAAACTGAAAGGCACACAGAGGCTTCTGGGCTGCACCAAAAGGCAAATGGTGACTCCTGGGGTGCCCAGAGGAATACAGTGTGTCCTGAGATGCATGCAGGGGCTCCCAGGATCCACCCAGAGGCACGGAGTGGAATATGGTGCATCCTGAAATGCACGTGGTGGCCGCTGGGCACCACAAGAGGCAGGGCAGGGGGAGAAGGATCACCTGAACACCACCAGTAAGGGTCTGAGGATGGCCTGTAGAAGCCTCTCAAAACACGGAGAGCATCTGCAGTCAACACATGCCCTTCAGGGTGCTGAGCTGGAGGCTGCTCCCCCCCCACAGTGGGGCAGAGGGAGCTTGGCATTGTCTCAGGTGACTCTGAGAAGAACCAAAGCAGTTCCAGGGACAGAGTTTCCTCTCACTGGTCCGCAGGGACATGCTTGCGACAAATGGAGAAGGGCATGGATCACACCCTGCCCGGGGATAAAGCCTGGCCACGCTGCCTCAGTGCACCCTGCAGATGCGGGGTCTCCTCCAGCAGTGGGATTCCCTGCGCAGGTTGTGGTAAAACACTACGACAGAGCCCATGAAGGTGCAGAAGAAGATGCTGGCAATGAAGGAGAACGGTCCAATGATGAAGAAGGTGATGTAGTGCTCGGAGGACAATGAGGTGTCCTGGCATTGCCTGAAGGACTCATCCCCAAAGGCCATGATCGGGTACTTGTTCAGCTGCTCTGGGACTCTGCAGAGGAGTAAACTCTTATCTGGAAGAGAAAAGCAGTGCTGATGGGCACACTGGGCACCTGGGAAAGGCAGGTGTCAAGGGCGGGGGGTTGGCAGGTCTGTACGGGACAGATGAGACCAGGACAAGGAGAACAGGGGCCAGGCTGACCAAGATCACCCATGTCAGGGTATGAAGGCTGCTTTGAGGTTCAGGGCTCATCTACATCCTGAGGCCCAGGTAGTGGCATGGGATAGGGAGCTGGGGACAGGAAAAAAAGTTTGAGCCAGGATGGCAGATGGGGCAGGCAAGGTGGAGGGACTGGTTCCCAGAAGACAAATGTGGGGAGCATTGAGCAACCAGCCTGGAGATGCCACAGAAAGTCCTAGCCAGCAGGCACACACCCAAGCTGGAAGCAAGCAGGAAGAGGTGGCAGTGAGACTTTGCTGGCAGAGGTGTCTTTGACTGGGGCTCACAGGGGAAGAAATGTAGGATCAGAACCAGGTTCATGAAGGCTCTGGGGAAGGGGGTGAAAGCACGGCATCCTGGCTGGGTCAGCACTAATGCCCACCCTGACACACAGGCTCCTCTTGCCCCCTCAGGTGCCCTGTGACAGGACTGGTGCTTGTCATTGGGACATTGCCCAGCCCTCCCCTCCAGGCAATTCCTGATGGTGACCAAGGTCACAGGGTGAGCACAGGTACAAGACCCAGGGGTGCATCCAGCTAAGCAGACACAGGAGCTGCCATGGCCTGAGGGCAGGTTCTGGGGGATGTTGCTGGCCACCAAGGGCACTGGCCACCCCAGCCGTGGGTTGGCTGGCAGCCAGGTGAGGTCCTGCCTCAGCCCCACCGGGGTGACCAGCCAGCGTGGAGCAGGTGGGGGGCTTGGGGACACTCCGGGCACTCACCTTGCACTTTATCCCTGTTGTGGCCGAGCCAGCGCCAGAGGGGCAGGATGCCACAGCTGCACACCCAGGGGTTGTCCTGCAGGAAAAGGGCTTGGAGCTGGGGCAAGGCGCTCAGCACGGCAGGCTCCAGCTCCCCCAGCCTGTTGCTGCCCAGGTTGAGCGTGGCCAGGCTGGTGAGGGGCAGGAAGATTTCGGGGGCCAGCAGGCTGAGGTAGTTGTTGCTGAGGTCCAGCTCCTGCAGCGCCCCGAGCCCCAGCAGCGCCCGGCCGTGGATCAGCTCCAGGCGGTTGTGGGGCAGGCTGAGCAGCCGCAGCCCCGGCAGCGGAGGGAAGGAGCGCGGCCCCAGCACGGTGATGAAGTTGTAGCCGAGCCACAGGGTGCTGGTGTTGCTCGACAGGCTCCAGGGCACCTGTCGGAGGCCCCGCTCGCTGCAGTCCACCTCGCCCGGCGAGCAGCGGCAGGCGGGCGGGCAGGCGGGCGAGGGCGGCGGGCGCAGCAGCAGCAGCAGGGGCAGCAGCAGGGGCAGCTCGGGGCCGGGGACCCTCCAGCAGCCCATGGCGGAGAGCAGAGAGGGCTCCCCCACTTGGGATTCCCCCCAGGACAGCCCTGGCCAGCCCCCCGTGCCGCGGTGCCGGTGTTGCTGCCGGCGGAGCGCTCCGCTCCCTGCAGCCACACGCATTCCCCGCTCGCCCGGCCGCAGACCTGGAGCAGGCTCTGCTCCCGGACCCGGTTTTCCTCGGGGTGGAGCTGGCTTTTTTTGAGTAAATATTTTTGCAGTGATGCTTGCCCTGGCAAGGTGTGGAGCCGTGCCCTCGTCCCTCCCTCTGCCAGGCACTGCTCCAGCCAGGTAAGCAGCCAGCTCTGCGTGGCCTGGGATTAACTGCTTGTGTGTGCTGCAGGCTGCAGAGCTGAAAGTCAGCAAAACCGGATCCATCTCTTGGCCTCCATCCTCTCCAGGGGCATCTCCGGGCTGCTGCCTCAGCAGCCATGTACAAAGGGATGTATGGGGCCAGGAACCCCATAACTGACTGGGTGGGACAAAAATCATACTATCCATAGGTCTAACCCCATCTTCTGTGCTGTCCCACCATGCTGGGGGTCCTCAGCAGGATGCTCTGCTGGGCTACCCCAGAGAGCCCAGCCCTTGTTCGGGCTCTGTTTGCCCCTGGCAGGACACCACCAGCTGTGCCAAAATGGGGAGGGTTGGGATAGGAGTCCCATGGGCCACCCTCCTCCTCCCCAGCAGGGTCGCACATCTGTGTGCACATGGAGGTCACCCAGGGGCCCCCTGATGACAAAGTATGGGAAGGGTGAGCTTGCTGGGCTGCAGCCACCCAAAACTGGTTTACCCTCACCCTGGCACGGCAGTGCCAGTTCAAGAGGGCTCAAAGTCTGCCTCCACCCTGTTTACACCTGCTCTGGTTCAAAGCTGCCTGAAGCCCTGCAGCAGAAGGCTGGAGAGGTGTCCCCTCCCAGTGCCACAGTCCCTGGCAGTGCTCAGCGGGGATGGGGGCACCAGGGGACATGGCTGGCAGCAGCTTATCCCACTTAGAGCCTGGAGTAAGGGCCTGGAGCAGAGACAGTGTCCCCCATTCACATCCTCACACCGCCTGGCCCTTTAGGACCCCAGTGCTCATGGCCCCAGAGGAATCGCTGTCACCTCTGCCCCTCAGCCAAGGGGCTGGAAGGGCAGCAAGGCAGGGCACAGCTGCACCCCAGGCCAGGATGTTCCCAAATCTGGGGCAGAAGCAGCAGGCGCACAGTTTATTAATAGCTTCCTGAGGAGCTTTGGTTTGTTTATCTATCCTGCAGCAAACTCAGTTTGCTGCATTAATCCCCATCTGGAAATAATTCAGAGGAATCCTCCTGCCCAGCCCAGCCCGGGAGCGAGGGCACAAACCTGCTGCCATGTGGACTGCAGCCCCAGCTCATCTCACCCACAGCTGTGGGCTGTATGGAGACCTGAATTTTTAGGGAGCCCTGCCCCAAAATACTCTTCCTCCCCTGCGTTGCCCACTGCCTGCACCCACCTGGAGTGAGGGGAAAAGTGCAAAACGCATTGAAAAAAATAACTCAAACCACTATTAAAGACAAGGTCATTTCCAGTTTTTGTGCTCAGAGAGCCCAGGAGGCTGAAAACCCATCTCAACTCCTCTGCCATCTCCTTGCTGTCACTCTGATGGCACATGGCTGGAGAGATGCCTCTTCCAGAGCCATCTCGGACATCATCCCATAGCTGGAGAGATGTCACTTCCAGAGCCATCTCAGACATCATTCCATACTCCTGCCTGGCCCCACTCCTGTTCTCCATACATTGGCTGCATTCCACTGCACTGGCAGGTTGGGGTCCCTCCTGTTCTCCATACATTGGCTGCATTCCACTGCACTGGCAGGTTGGGGTCCCATACCCCAGTAGTGCCACCCCTGTCCCTTCACTTGCACTGCCAGTGCTTGGCAGAGCATGGGTTCGTGTCCCTGTCCCTTCTCTGGAACAGGGGGATCCAGCACCTGCAGGAAGAGCCCAGATCCCTGTCCCCAGCCTGGGCAGCACTCACTGGTGTCCTGCTCCCCCTCCATGATGCCTCTTCCTGAGGTTTGGGCTCCACATGGAACAGCACAGCCTGGTGCCAGGGCCAGGACCAGGACATACTGCCTGGAGCACCTGCTCTGCAAGGACAGCTTGGGTGGCCTGTGCTGAGGGAAGAGTGCCCCAGGGCACAGGGCTCACTACTGGCCTGGCTCTGCCCAAGGTGCCAAACCAGTGTGCCCAGCCAGGGTGCCAAAACCATTCCCAGAGTGAAGTGATGGAGAGGACGATCAACTCCTACAGTGACCAGCCACTGGCTGGGAGCAGAGGGACACCTGGCAAGGGTCATCCACAGAGTGGTTCTGGTGCTAGGGGCATGAAGGGGAGCAGGAGTGGGAGTGCAGAGGCAAGAACGTGGAGTGGGGGACAGGGAGCCATGGGTTTGGTCACCCATCACTGTTGGAAGGCTGGGACCCAAGGTGCTGGGCTAAGCACAGAGTCCTGCTGGCACCTTTGCACAGAGCCATGCCTGGGGCTGGGATGGGCTCTTCCCATGCTCTTCCTACCTCCCACCATTGAGTATTAGGGGAGACATTAAGAGGAGAAGGTGCGTTAAGACTCAGTGATAGCTCTTATCCATTCCTTGAAGGCTTTAATTTCTTGCATGTTCCTATGTAATTAAAGTCCAAGGCAGGGCTCCCATGGAGTCTCTGAACCACACCACACCTCTGCCTCCCCTGGAGCTCCCCAGGCTAAGCTCTACTGGGAACATCTCAGCTGTGAGGACTTTTATGGCAGGTGACACCAAGTGGCAGAACTGTGCACAGGCACTGTGCACAGTGTGGGTGCCCTGAACGGTGTGGGTGTCATCCACAGTGTGGGTGCTGTGCATGGGCTGGGTGCTGTACATGGGCTGGGTGCTGGGCACAGTGGGGGTGCTGTGCATGGGATGGCTGATGGACTCCTCTGGCTGCAGCCCTGGCACCAAGTGCAGTGAACAGTCAATGAACCAGGACTGCCCCGTGGAGGGGCAGGATGGGGCCCCCTGCTGAGCCCCGAGGGGCAGCCACTGGTTCCTGGTGCTGGAGTATTTATTGCAAGAGCTCATAAACCACATGGAAAACAGATGCAGAAAATGGACTCTGAGGAAAGACCATAAGAACTGCCCAAGCCACACCCACCCAGGAGCTGTTTTAGTATCACCCCAGTGCTCCCTGCTTGGCTTCTGTTAACCCAGACCAGCTCCTTGGACTCTTGTCCTTGCACCTTGGTGTGGAGTCAGGCAGGGAAGGCAGGGAAAGCCAAGCAGGCAGCAAGGCACAACTGAAAATCAGTGGGGTCTGTGTGCCTGTTTGTGGGGAGAGGGTCAGGCAGGAAAAGCCAAACCTGGCATGAGCCACAGACCACAAGGCCAAGCTGGAGCTCCCATGAGCTCGGCTGTCCTCCCACACCTGAGCAAAGTAGCTGGAGCAATATATTGTGGCTTCCTAACAACTCTGTCATCCTCAATTCCAACCTTCCAGCTTCCCCAATGCCAAAATTTCTCATGCAAATTGCCAACAGAGCAAACACTTACAGGACAGCAATCCAACAGGGCAGGTCGCTTCTCCCCACACCCGCCATAGGCAGGGTTTGCCCCGGGCTAGTCCCAGGCTTACTGACAAATATGAACAAGACATGCAACCCAGCAGGCCCAACGGAGTGTCTTTAATAGGTGTGGAGCTTTCAGGGTGCTGGACATGCTCCCCACAGCATTGCTGTGCCAGGCTCCATGTCCCCTACCTGGGGGATGCTTGGTGCTGCTGTCCCTGCTGCAGAGCCACACGCACAGAGAAATGGAGTGTGAGCCTGCCCTTGCTCAGGGACGGGGGAACACCCATGATGGCTGGACCAGGTTTCTGAGTTGTCAGAGGAGCAGGTGGACAGGATGAGGAGGTGGGAGCACCCTTGTCCCCCCCGCTGCACCCCACTCCTGACAGGATGGGCTGAAGGGTGCTATGTCCACATTCAGGTGTGAGGCACAGTGTAGGGTCCCCAAAAATGGTCCCAGGTGGCATCCCAGGAGCTCAGCTGCCCACGTACTGCTGGCAGCCCCCTCCTCACGCTCAGCTCTCAAATGCAGCGGTCACCCCACAGCACAGGCACGGCCGGCAGCAGCCGTGGCGGGGGAACAGCGCCGGGGGCACCTCGTCTTGGCACAGCCCCGCCGGCTGCTGCGTCACTGCCTTCTCCTTGCATGAGCCCTTGGTGGGCGAGTCGGGCTGGGACCTGCCGGCCACCCGGGGATGCTCCTTGTCAGCCTTGACGGCGAGGAAGGTGGCCAGGTCGAGGTCGAGCATGGTGACCCCGCCACGTGGCGTGGGCGTGTTTTGGCGGCACTGCGGGCAGGGGATCCAGCGCTGCTCGTTGGTGATGGCGTCGAGGCGCTTGAGGCAGGCCTGGCAGAAGGTGTGGCCGCAGTAGAGCCGCCGTGGCAGCCGGGCAGACAGGTCGTAGGAGGAGTAGCAGATGATGCACTCAACCCGCTGGCTGCCCCGGCTCGGGGTGCGTGAGTGCGCCCCGACACACGTCCCCGCGTCCTCTGCCCGGGGGCTGCTGGCCTGGGACATGCTGGGCAGGGAGGGGTGAGAGGAGTCATCAGGCCCATGACTGGGGAGGGGTCCAGGGGTGGGATGTAACCTCTGAGTGCACCCGACATGTGGGGGAGATGTGTGGGTTCCCAGGGGTCACCAGGGTCCCTGCCCAACATCCCTGCCTGCTGCCTGCCTGCCCCATGCCCAGCCCTGCCTGGAAGTGCAGCACTATGTCACTGCACTGGGTTGTCCCTGCATCCATGGGGGATGTACTTCCCTCTTCAGTACCACACTACCTCCCTGCTGGAAGCTCTGCCAGCTCAAAGGGAATACAGGTTGGCCATTCCTCAGCAGTCTGCTCAGGGCTGCCTGGGCCCTGGGTGTAGGGGAGACATGGGGTGAGCAGGAGAGGGGTGGCTGGGTGGGTCAGGGAGCAGCACTCAGAGGACCAGGCAATGCCACAGCCCTGCTCCTCCCCGTCCCTGGGCTGTGCCAGGCCAGTGCTGCGGGGCTGTCAGCAGCAGGGGATGGGCATGCAGGCTGAGGGCTCCAGCCTCATCTCAGGTGGGTTCTGGTACCACCAGCATATTAGCAAACTTCTCCCAGAGACCCCATTCCCTCTCCTTGGGCAACCTCAAGCATTTTGGTGCACACGGGTACCCCTGTCCTTCCCTTTTCCCAATTTCCCCATCCCTACCTGTCCTGAGTTGCTTCCCCAGGGCTTCAGGGTTGGTTGCAGAAGGGCTGCACTGTCCCAGGGGGCTGTGGCAGTCCCGTGGGGAGCATCAGGGGGCTGAGCTGCCAGCAGCTTCCCAGCCAGGTCCCTGCAGCTGCTGGTGGCTGGTAGTGGGAAGGGGCTCACCTTTCAGGGACAGGTGCTATTGGATCTGCTGCCGGGAAGCCAAGCCTCGGAGATTGGGTTACAAACACTGGATAACAAAGACCTCTGAAATCTAAGCCCCGGGAGTGGTCATTAACCATCCCTCTCTGCTTCACTAGCAGAGGGAACCATCCCTGTGGGGGCAAGGAGCTCTGGGCTTCACCATGGGCAGAGGGCTTGGGCATCAGCTGGACTTGGGCAGCAACAACGGAGTCTTCCACATCCTGGGCCACCCTTCATGGCCAAGAACATCTGGACAGATGTTGGTCAGCGGAGACACCCCATCGCACTCCAGCCCATACATTGTCAGGTGGTCCGGGCTGCAGGGATGGCTGTGACCTGAGCGGGAGGGCACAGCGAGGCTCCAGCCTCGCAGGGATGGCAGGGCTGGGGCTGGCACAAGGACATCGGGGCTCCACCCTGGTCTGGGCTGGCAGTGCCCGTGCATGGGGTAGTGCTCCTTGTCCACTGCCTGGGGGTGACATGTCCATGACCTGCCCCTGCTGTCCCAGCTGCAGGCTCTGGTGTTGGGAGCGAGTTACCGATGCTCATCACCAGGCTGGGGAGAGCCCAGCACCCCACAGGGACCCCTGTAATGTTTATGGCAGTGCAGGACCCAGGGGTGGTGACAGCACTAGGGAGATGGCAAACTCTGTCTCCACAGCTGCCAGCCCCTTGCCAAGGGGTCCAGCAGCTCCAGCCTCGGCACAAAGGGTGCTCCAGACTGAAAATGGGGAGTGTGGTAGGGGGACAGATCCTGACGAAGAAAAGCCCATTCTGGACTTAGGGCAGGACTGCCAGGAAACCCAGCAACATTCCTTCGTGGGAGCAGGAGAGGGCAGCAGCTCCCGCTGCAGGCAGGGAGACAGGCAGACAGGCAGCGCTCTCCCCTGTGCTGCCTCCTCACCAAACATCTCAGCAGCCCCCGAGCCACATTTCCAGGATTCCTTAGAGAAAGAATTCGAGGTTTTGAAAACTGAGAGCCCCACAGGGTCACTGGGCTCTGCAGAAAGACTTGCCTCCTTGACACTGGTACCTGGAATTGAGGCAGCACAGCACCTTCGGGGCACATATCCTGATCCTGATGCTGATCCTGATCCATCCTCTGCCACAGGCTTCCCCAGGCAGTGCACACAGGGTGTGTATGCCCATGGATCCCCAGCCACGGGGGTTGTACCTCATGGCAGGGCTTTGCCCTCCCCTTGCCAGGCTGATGGCAGGCATAGGATGGCAGAGCCACCTTGGGACAGGGCTGTGCCAGGGGCCTCAGTTTTGGCCAAAATCAGTGATCAAGGAGGGGGCAAGGGTCATGTGCCCTGGACGATTCATGTACCAGCTACATGGGATTCCCACTGTGCCCTGGGATCTCGGGCCACCACCCTGCCTGCCTGCAGGGCAATGGCAGCCCTGGGTTCCAGAAGCCAGGGCAGAAGTGGCTCCTGATGGGCACAGTGTGCTTCATCCATGGCTGTGTGCCCAGGGACATGCAGGCAGCTGGATGCTGGGGATGTCTGGGCATGTCCCAAAACGGGTAAGCAGTCCCTGACCCACCTAAAGCACGGTGGGGGCCTGGCTCACCTGCTGCAGGGCCAGGTGTCAGTCCTTTAGGCCATAGGAAGCCCTGCCCATAAAGACTTATATGGGTGAGAGGGGTAGATTTGGCTCTGTGCACAACTGGGCTCTGTTCAGGCATTGACCCCTCTGGCTGCCCCTCCTCTCTCCCTCTCTGTGTCTGTCTCTCTGTCTCTGTCTCTCTCTCTCTCACACACCCACACACACACATCCTGCCTGCCCTCCTGCCCCACTCCAGCCCCTGCCTGTCCCCTGCCCACCAGCCCTCGTGGCCCCTCCCAGGTGCCAGCAGAGCTGTGTCCCATCGAGGGGCTGTGCCACTCCTGCCCATTGCTGTGCACCCTGGTTCACCCACCCTGCACCTCCACAGGCCATGCTTGGGGCAGGGAGCCCTTGGTGACACAGGCTGTGCATGTGCCATGCTGACACCACGGGCACCAAGAGCCATGAGTCCTGCCAAAACACCTGGATCCAGAAACATGGAATCACAGAATCGTGAAGGTTGGAAAACACCTTTAAAATCATCAAGTCCAACCATCAACGCAGCACCACCACCATGTTCACCACTAAACCATGTCCCCAGATATCACAGCAACACATTTCTTCAGCACTTCCAGGGATGGTGACTCCACCACTTCCCTGGGCACCCTATTCCAATGCTTTACAACTCTTTCTGTGAAAGCTTTTTTACCCATATCCAATCTAAACCTCCCCTGGCACAACTTGAGGCTATCTCCTCTCCTCCTGTCACTTGTTACCCGAGGGCAGAGACCAACCCCACCTCACTACAACCTCCCTCCAGTGAGTTCTTGGGAGCAGTAAGGTCTCCCCTCAGGGAAAGCAGATCTGCAATCAGCAGCGACACACGTGGGTGAGAAAGGTCTTTTCCTGTTTCCAGGACTCATCCCCGAGCGCTGCCGGGACCTTCGGCACCGCGGGGTGGGGAGCGGCTCCCTGAGGGAGGGCAAAGGTCTGATCCAGGTGAGCCAGAGCCCTGCACCAGCACCCATGTCCCCACGCAGAGGCAGGAGGTGGCGATCACCCAGCACGACCCTCCGCACCCCCGAGCACCTTTCAAAGACACAGCGCACGCAGGGAACAGCCCCGGGACCGTGCGCGCATCTGCGGGGTCACGCACAGCCCTGCGAGGGTCGGGGCAGCGATCCGCGCCCTCCCCTGCTCTGCTGCTGCTCCAGATTAATCATTGCCCGGCTGTCTGGCAGGCTCTGCCCGGCCCCTCCCGGCGTGTTTGCCATCGCCCCGGGGTTAGGCAGAGCGAAGGGCAGCGATGACACACGGCAGATGCTACACACCCTGCCAGAGCCCTGCGCGGCTCTCGCCCCCCTGCTCACACCGGCCCCCAGCCCCGGGGCTCTGCCCAAGGCACCCCACACCCCTCCCCAAACCGTGTGTGTCCCGCAGGGCACACAGAGCCCCGGGACCCCGGGCAGCCCCTGCGGGCTCAGCCAAGCCTCGGCAGTGGCGCGGTCCCTGCCCCGCCACGCGTGGGTGGGCGGCAGCGCAGGGCAGGGCAGGGCAGGGCTGGCGGCGGGACCGGAGAGCAAACAGGGGGTGGATCTGCCCGTCCCCAGGCCAGCACTGCAGGGCACGGTGAACAAGAGAGCTCCTTGTGCAGGGCAGGCACCGCCGGGCTGTGTCCCTGCCAGCTTCCCCCTGCGAGCCACAACCCCCCCGGCCACACTCCGGAGTGGGACCTGGGCCGGACAGGGGGGGCAAACTGGCAGGGACAAACCTGTGCCAAGCCACTGCCACCGCAGCCCAGAATATCCCACAAGGGTGGGATTTCAGGACTAGTGGGCTTCCCAGCAGTGGTGGCCTCCTGGTTGTGCTGGGCTCCCAGTACTGATGGGCTCCCAGGGCTGCTGGGCTCCCAGTTCTGGTGGGATCTTAGTGGTGGTGGGATCTTAGTGGTGGTGGGATCCTGGTGGTGGTGGGATCCTGGTGGTAGTGGACTTCTAGGCAGCTGTGGGCTCCCAGTGATGGCAGGCTCCCAGGGCTGGTGGGCTCCCAGTGCTGGTGGGATCTCAGAGGAGGTGGGTTCCAAGCAGTGGTGAGTTCCAAGCAGTGGTGGGCTCCCAGTGCTAATGGACTCCCAGGGGGTCACAGTCAGCCACAGCAGTGCCCCAAAGCCCACCTAGCTGCCCTAGCCAGGAACTTACCCCTTCCCCAGTCCCTCCCAAAGACTTCTGCAGTCTTTCTGAAAACAGGAGAGCCATCCAGCTCAGCAGGGCTGGGCTGAGCACCAGGCAGTGTCCCGAGGCAGGCAGGAGCACGCTGTACCGGGAACGCCTGGGCAGTGTTGGATCCAGGCTGGCAGCAGGGCGGCAGCCAGCCAAAGAGCTCAGCCTGACACTGCTGCTGCCACGAGTCAGCACTGCAACAGTTAAGCCTGGTTTGGAGGTTTTTCCACTGCCCTTACACAACATGCCAGGATAAGCAAGAAGTAACACGGGAATCCCGGAAAACCCAGGGTGGAGGGAAGAGGCACACCTTGGCAGGGGAAGAGACAGCTTTAATTTTATTTGCAGCACCCTGAAGTCATCTGCTAACACAGGCACCCTTCCCAAGCCCCTGCTCCCACAGACCAGGCAGTTCTGCAGCAGCCGCAGTGCTTGCGCAGCTGCCGCCTGGCAGTGTGGCTGCCTGTGGGTTGCCAACACCACGGCGGGATGCCAGCGCCACAGAGGGATTCCAGCACCACGGAGGGAACGTCAACACCATGGCAGGACGTCAGCACAATGGCAGGCTTGTTCCAGGTCGATGGCGCCAGCCCCAGATGAAACCCCAGCCTGGAGCCGCCGCAGGATGCTGTGAAGAGCCAGCCAGCTCCTCACTCGCCTTCCTCCATGCCCAGGGGGTTGCAGAAGGCAAAAGCTGGGGATTTTCACCTCCAGTAAGGTGCCCCCCAGTGCCATCCCACTGCTGGAGCTGGGCCAGCCCTCTGCACTGGACCTAGTCCCAATGCTCAGGGATGGAGATGGGGTGAGACATGTCCAGCATGCCATAGGCCTGACAGGAGGAACCAAATGGAGCTGGGGGTTTGCTGGCACAGGGATGTTAATGCCCACATCCATGCTGTGCCATCAGATGCTGCCCTGGAGCACAGCCCAGCACTTTGCCATGCTTCGGCTGGCTGTCCTTTCTACCACCTTCCCTCTTGCCCCAGGGGCAGTGTGGCGAGGAGGAGCAGGACCCAGCTGGAGCTGGAGCTGGGGCTTAGCACAGGGCACTGCAGCATCCTCACGATGCTGGGTGCGGGGAGATGACTCAGTTCTGGGGAGGCGGATCCCCATCCCAGCTGGAGGCATGTCCCTGGGTCCTCTCCACTGCTCCAAGACAGTCACAATGTCCTCCTCTGCCATGCACACAGCACTGCCATCATCCAAAGCTATCCCCTGGCAGGCAGGCAGTGCCTGCACCTTCCCAGAAGTGGAGGTTTCTCTGTATGGGGAGGCTGGCAGGGGCAGCGTACAGGATTGCAGGCTCAAAGTGCTGCCCTGTCCCCAGTGTAGGCACTTCTCAGTGGCATCTGCCCTGGCACATATCATTCTCAGGGCTCCCTCACTGGGATCTCAGGACCTGGCAGGTGCCCATCACCAGCATATCTGGCTGCAGAGCTCACAGATGATAAGCAATGTCAGAGTCCTGCCAGCTGCCAGCTCTGCCAGGGGCAGGTCCCCAGGGTGCCCAGGCCAGCAGTCATGTCCCCGTGGGGTCACCTGGCTCCATCCCATGGTCAGCATGGCCCACGGGTGCAGGGGGACCTTTAGGAGATGACGCAGCAGCACTTTGGGCAGCAAGGGCAGCACCTGCAGCAGCCACATTGCCTGCCAGCCCCCTCCTGAGCCTTGGGTGGCTTGTCCAGGGTGACGGTGTAGAAGGAGGCTGATGATTCCCCATTGGGCATCCTCAGGCTGGCATAGGGGTTGTAGGGACGGGACCAGGACTTATCTGTGGAGATGGCTGGGCTGTTCCAGCTGTTAGCAGGGTCTGCCTTCTCCTCCACGGCATAGGTGGGCACGGCTGCGGGGTTGGCAATGATGGTGGGCTCATCCTTCAGGTAGCGAGTGATGAAGCTTTGCTGGAACTGATCCCGTGGGATGTTGACGCTGGCATAGGGGTTCTCCACGCTGATGCCACGATCCATCTCCCTGTTCTTCATCAGTACACGTGGCCTGTCTGGCATGGCCCTCCTCCTGCGAGGCAGAGACCCCATTAACCCGGGCTGGGGGGGTGTCAGTGCTGGGGTTGTTCTCACAGCATGGCAAAAGGACCCCTGGCAGACCCCACTGGTTTGGGTGCAAACCCGTGCTCCCCCCTCCCTCCCCCCCCACCATGCAGCCAGTACACTTGGACCGAGTGGCCCTGATGGGAAAGCTGGGAGAGGAGGCAGGAGAGGGGGGAGCAGGAAGGCCAGGGGGTGAGCAGGGTGCTGGGGTACAGAAAGGAGTGCTGGGTGGGAGACAGAGTGCAGGTAGGGCAGTGGGGTGGGGTACGAACCGCGGGGTCAGGGCGGAGACAGGTCTCAGAGCTGGAGGGAAAGCAGTGGGGCGAGGAGAGGGGAGAAAAGGGACGCAGAAAGGTGGAGAGGCAGAGAGGGACAGTAGGGAGAAGGGCTGGGGACGGGACAGGCGGGGGGAGATGGGGAACCGGGGTGGGGCGAGGGCAGGGGAAAAGGGGGGCAGGCAGGGGAAGGGGGAGCAGGCAGGGAGCAGGCAGGACACAGGCAGGGTGCGGGCAGGGTGAGGGCAGCGGTCCCCCCCGGCACTCACCGACCGGCTCCGGGCGCTGCGGGGCCGCTCTGCCCTGGCTGAGCTTCCTCCTGCACGGACCGCCCCGACCGGCGCCGCCCCGACAGACAGACCGACCGGCACACAGACGGACGGACGGACCGGCCCCGAGCGACCGGCACCCAGCACTCGGCACTCACCGCCCAGCCCGGCCCTCACCGACCTGGCACCGACCCCACCGGACACTGGCACTGGGCAGGGGCCACAAGGATCTGGGCACCAGTACCAGGCACTGGACACTGGACAGGGACATTGGCCAGGTGGCACTGGCCGTCAGGCAAGGCCACCGGGACCGAGGATCGTGCAACAAGCACCAGCACTAGTCACTGGTACCAGGCACTGGGTGCTGGCACCAGGCAGTCGATACCAGCACCAGCAGGGAACTGGTATCGGGCACTGGCCTCAGCACCACATAGTGTGCAGTGGACACCACACAGCAGGCAGTGCCATCATGCAGTGTCACCATTGCCAGGACTGGGCACTGACACCAGTACAGGCACCAGTACCATCCACTGGCACCAGCACCAGCACTGTGTGCCATGCGCTGAGCACTGAGCTCCAGCACTGGCACTACACTGGTACCGGGCAGCAGGCAGGGACTAGGAGAGGGGGCAGTGCACATCAGGAGTCTGTAGGAACCAGGAAACCCCAAGTACCAGGCACTGGGCAGGGGACATCAGGCATCTGCATCCACTGCACCCTCTGGCAGCCCCCAGACCCCCCTGCCAGGCTGTTCTTGCTCCCATGGGCACCCAGGTCCCTGCAGCCCAGTGGTCCCACACACCCTGCATGGCTGTGCCTGACCTCCCTAGCCCTGAGACCCCCAGTGCCAGGTCTCCACTGGGATCCTCATCCCTCCAGTGGATCTTGGCTGTGGTGTGACCTTGTGCCCACCAACAGAGCCTTTTCCAGGACAGGTTCGGGGGGCTACACTGTGCCTGCCCCCAGGGTACCACTGGAGGGTGACACACACAAGGCTGGATGGAGTGAGGGACACAGCTGGTGCTAGGACAAAGAGGGGGATGCTGGCACATGTGCCAGTCCCTGGGACCAGAAGTGCTGCACAAGAAAAGATGCAAACTTTCAGCACCCTCCACCCTACTCCACCTATGTCCCTGCCCATGTGACACTGTCGTGATGCCCTCAGCCACTGTCATTCTTCTCACCACCAAACCCCCTAAACTGGCTTGTGCAGGGCCCCAACATCTTCCTACAGGCAGTTCTGTGCAGAATTCTGTCCCTCTCAGGAGCCTCAGGGATGCCAGGACAGCACCCTCCTGGGCAGCCTGGGGATGGACGCAAGGCAGAGGGTGCCCCAAATTGCAGCTGAATCCTCCTGGGGCTGAATTACATTCCCCACAGCACTTTGCAAGGGGAAAATCAGCATCACAGCACACAGGTCTTGTGTTTGAAAGCTGCAGAACTTCTGCACAGACCCCTCAGGGCTTTTCTGGCCCCACAGGGTCATGCAAAGGAGAGCCACCAGCAGCCCTTGATTCTTCTCTGAGCCTCGCTGCTGCCCAGTTTTCCTGTAATGAGCTGTCTCTCCAGAGAAAAACTCATCTCTTTGGCTAAGCAGGCATAGACAAAGAGGCATCCTCCGCCCAGGTGTCCTGCTGTAACCCCAGCCCTGCCTGCTGTGCCCAGCGTGTCCCTGCTCGTGCAGGGGATGTCGCTGTGGCACTCAGCAACGCATTTCCTTTCCTCCCAGTGCCTCAGGACTTGCTCATTCTGTCTTTTAGCCTCAGATTTCCACGCACAGCCCTGTTCCTAAGCAGTTCTGCTTGCAGGGAGCTGCAAGGCTGCTCATCAGGCACAGCTCAGGTCTGGGGGGCCCTGAGACCCTGCAACAGCACCATGTCCTCAGCACCTTCCCTCGCCCAAAGGGGCTCCAAAGAGAAGCTCACCTCGTCAGAAGCCTGGAGCATTTTTGGGTGGGGACATCCCAGGGCTGCCCGGGGCTGCAGACCCCACACAGCCCCTGGGAGCAGAGTGTCAGCTGTAATCTGAAGTGCCTCTGCCCTGGTGATGTCTCTCTCGGCATCCAGCCGTGGCAGCTCCCATCTCACAGGCATCTTCTGGATACTCTCATCCCTTGCAGGCTCTGGCGCCAGCTCTGCAGCAGCTGGGCTGGCTGCAATCCTGTCTTGGGAAAGCCCTTCCAGTCTCTGTTGCTACTCTCTTGGTCTGGATCCGACCATCTTCTCATTTCAAGCCTCAATTTCCTGATGGCAAATTTGTTCTTGGGCCAACAGTGTCTTTAATAGCTCCTTTCCTCTTGGCTGTGGGCACAGTGGTGCTGTTCCTGGAATGAGCAGCACACTAACAGCCCTGTTGGTGGGGAAAGGGTTAACCTCAGACTTCTGGCAAGGAAAGGGAACAGAAGTGGCTGCATCATCTGTGGACTCTATAAGGTCCCTGCCAAGCCAAATTGGCCACCATGATGCCTGGAGAAGGGACCCTAGTCACTTGGATCATTGGCACTGGTCATTTGGGTGCTGCTGTGGGACCACCCGGCCTCTGTTACGTGTAGGGCAGCTGGCACACTGGGGTCCCTCCTCCAAAAACAGGGCACCTTGGAAATGTAGGTTTGTCTGTAACAGGACCTGGAGAGAGGAGATTGTTTTGGCCAGCAAATGCACTCAGGGAAGTTAGGATGCTGGGACTGGATGCCCCGGCTGCCCTGGCAGTGCCCCAGGAGCTGCGCCCATCCCTCACATCTGTAGAGCATTTTAGCATCCGGCAAACCTGCATCCACACAGCTCTGGGCTCTGGAGCTCTCAGGATCATCCCCATGTCCCCTGGATGGACAGGATGGACAGTCCCAGCACCAGGCTGCATCCTGTGGGCAGGACGGGCTCAGAGCTCACCTCTCCCCACTGATGGGGGATCATGTGCCCTAGCCCCCTCTCCAGCAGTGCTCCAGTCCCCCAGATGGAGGTAAATAAGTCCTTTAAACACAACGTTATTCCCCAGGAGGAAGATTCATGGCTGAAAGCCAAAACCTATCCTTTTCAGCACTGAAAAGCATCATTCCTTGCTCCTTGTCTCCCCATCCTGACAGAGCCATGCAGACAAGATTAGACACAGCAGTCATTCGGTGTTGTCCTGTGTGGGATTCACCAAGCTGGGAGCCAGTGGGTGCTTCAGAGCTGTGCCCCCTTTGAGTAAATGGAGGAGCTGAACTAACATGAGGCTCTTGTTGCTTAAAGCCAGCCTAATTTCCTGCAACTGTTTGCGAGGGGAAAAGAATCTACAGAGAAAAAACAACACCTAAAGCTCAGTGCCCACCCCAGAGATATGATGGAGAGGGATGTTCTCAGAGATGCTGCTTCCAGAGGAAGGTGTCTGGGCTCCTTGCAGCCCAGCAGATAACCTTAGTGATTTGAGGAGGAGTCTGGCAAAAACAGGAGAATGTGGAAAAAAAGACAACCTTGGTTTTCCTTTTTTTCTTTTTTTTTTTTTTCTGACTGGCCCATGAGCTCACTCAAAGCCTGAAAATGAAGCAGCAGCCCTGTGGAGGGGGCCAGGACTGGGTTCCCAGCATGGGCTGCAGGTTCTCAGGGGCAGGACCATCCCCAGCCATGGAATGTACAGCCAAGAGGAAACGCTGGCTCAGCAATTCCTCAATAACCACCCATAAAAGTCAGGATCCTCGCAGCTGTACCACAGCAGGGGACCCACAGCTCCCAACCTGTGTGACCCAGGGGAGTCACTGTTCGGAAGTTTTCATGATACCAGTAACTACAGGGATCCCATGGGTTGTCTCAGCTCGCTGGTGCTTCACACACAGAAAAAGAACATTTATTTGTTAAAAAAACAAAAACAAAAACAAAAAAAACCACAAGCAAACAAAAAACAACAACAACAACAAAAGACAAAAATGAAAAAAAACACCACCAAAACAAAACAAACCAGAAAGTCACGGCACGTCCTGTTCCCGGACATCCTTCTGCTGGGGACAGGTATGTGTGTGGCACCCCGGCTTCCCCAGTCCCAGCTCCTCCCAGGGCTCTCCCAAGTCACCAGGAGTTAAAAACTCACCGACAGGTCGCGTTTGGTGAATCTTTCCCTGGGGCTCGTGGCAGGTGCAGTGCCGTGGCGCAGGCACATGAGGGTGGTGATGCTCTTTCCAGCCCATCAGTAACGGGGGATGGTGCAGGGTGACGCTTCCTGGAGGAAAAGGTTTTGCCACCAGCTGATGGTGGGTTCTTACCAAACCCTGGGGGCTGAAGACTTCCCTGAAGCTCAGGAGAGCCCGTGGGTGGCCGGCATGTGCAAAGGACATGGGGATGGGTTGGGCCAGTGCAGTGATGGGAAGGCAAACCCCAAATTCAGGCTGAGTGAAACACATGTGGGCTGACTCCCTCTGGGACATCACAAGTATCCTTCAGTGGAGAGCAGCTGTGAGAGGTTTTCTTCAAGGCATTTTTCTTAATTCTTGGCTGCCTCTTCATTAAAAAGCAGAGCGAGGGCAGGCGGTATGGAGGGAAGGGCCATGGGGTGGCTCAAGGGGGCAGGAGGTATCAGTGGGATGAGCATCCCTAAGGGGCACCCCAAGGATGGGTGTCATAAGCACAAGGGCTCAGCTGGGCACCCAGCAGGTGGGGAGGAGGCTCTGGGAGCTGTGGGCACAAGGCTGCCCTGGGGGGGACCCTGCTGGTGCATGTCTGAGGGGCGATGTGGGAAACAGAGGGCAGCACTCAGGGATAGATCTGCCAGGGATGGAGGGGTTGAGGGCTCATGGAAGCTGCAGGAGTTGGTGCTCTGTGTCCCTCAGCATAGCCCCTCACCAGCACCCCAGGGTAGGAAATCTAAGCACAGAATTCAGCTGGTGTCCCCAGGCTTGTGCTCGGCATCCCACACAGAGTCCCTGCCCTGCTAGTCTCCGTGTCTGCCTACGGCATGCAATGAGTTTTCACAGTTCTTCATTCCCTCTCAGGGAAAGCCACATGTCCCAAGGGAGGGCAGCAGCTTTTAAAGCCAAAATGGAGTCTGGAACTGACCTGCCAAAGTTGCTCATGGGAGGGGTTGCCTGCGGGGCCAGGATGTGTCCCGACACTTTGGTCAGCACACGGGTGCACATACCAGGGGCCCTGGACCCTGCACCCATCCTGCAGCAGGCCCAATCCTGCTCTTGGGGTTCAGCTCTGTATTGAGGGGCAGCACAGGCTTCTCTGCAAAACCCTCCTGAGGCTCTGGCGTTCACCGTGCAGCAAGAGCACATCCCTGAAAGGGCAGGCAGTTCCCCACATCTGACAGGATTCCTTGCCAGCTTCATCCTGCTCATGCTGTGCTCTCCCGATGTGACATCTCAGCCACCCAGCGGGCTCATGAATGGGGACAGGGACACCAGGAGCACCGTGGGGACACAGCATGTGCTGTGCACAGCTGGGACACACATACATGTGTGGCACAGACAGGCACTGGGCACACAGCACCTGCCTGGCTCTCCTGGTGCCTGTGGCAGGTGAGGACAGTGCAGGTTCACCTTTGCAGTGCCTGGTGTGTCAGGGCTCCTCTGAGCCTGTGCTTGTGTCACCTACATGAGGATGCTTGAGCTGCAGAGCCCAAAGCCTTTCTAGCTTAATGCCCACCCCCTGGCAGGGGAATGCTGCATGCCCTGAGGATAACGAGTCGGATGCATAATCCAGTGTCCAGGCTGGCATGGCCATACCGGCATCGCAGGAGTCAGCTGGTGCCTGGCCTGCTGCCTGCCTCCCCCAGGGCTCCACGGCCGCAGGAACCAGGAGAGGAGATGGTTTCCTTATCGCCCTCCCACAGTCACCCTCCGTCCCTCTCCCCTGCGGCTCCCTGGCCCAGCCAGCCCCGGGTCACGCCAGGGCTTGGCAGCGGCGCGGGGGAAACGTGCATTGTGGCTGCCCACTGCGGCCCGGCTGGAGGAGAAAGCAAGGATTTCCTGGCCTGGAGCAAGTCCTTCCCGTCTCCTCCCAGCTGCCGAGTGCTTTGGGGATGAGGGTGGGCTGTTCCCGATGGGCTTTGGACAAGGAGCCAGTTGCTGCTCCTGCATGGAGCTGCTGCTGAATGTGCAAGAAAGCAGCAGGCAAGCACTGAGCCAGGCACTTTGGTCAGCACCATCTTCTAGTGCCAAAATCTTCCCCTCAGCTCTGTCCTAACCACATGCAAAATCCCCTCTCAAGGAGAGCCTCTAGTAAGCATGGAGATGTCCTTCTCGGTGCTTGTACATCCTCACCCACAAAGTGCCACAGGGGCAGGGGCAGTGGGGTGCCTTGTGCCATCACACAGGGATTTTATCACCCATTGCCAGCCTCAGCCCAGCCCCACAGCAGGTCGATGCTGTGAGATTTGTGTCCATGGCCCATAACCTGAAGCTGCCTCTGCAGAGCCAGGCAGCAGCAAACAGCCCAGCATGTCTTCCAAAACTAAACACTCCCTCGCAGACACCTGGAGAACGGGCTGTAAGAGCCCCAGCTGGGGACACGGGGTTGGGCAGCTCACGTACGTGGTCACGGTTTTTCCTCCTCAAATGTCACCTCCTTCCTGTGGAGGGAGAAGCCGGGCCGAGGCAGGGGCAGCTCTGGCTCCCGCCCTCGGCAGATCCTGCAGGCTCCACTTTTGCTTTCTCTGTGAACACCCACGGCGGTGCCGCAGCTTCCGCCGTGCCCCAACCACATGGAGACCTTGTGCAGCAACTTCAACTGACGATGGCTTTTTTAGGACAAGGAGATGATTTCCTGCCATATTTCTGTGATTCAGTGTTTCTAGTTCAGGGGATGGCTGTGGCAGAAAGGTTGTCACTCATCTCCTGGCCTGGAGCATCCCCAACACTTTGCCATCCTCCTGTTTGGCCTCTGGCCCAGGGATGGATTGGGGATGGCACCATCCTGCCCCAGTGAAGGCTTTGCCGTGGCAGTCTGGCGGTGCTCTCCGCACCGGGAGCAGGCAGACCCTGTGCAGCGCCCAGCTCCCAGCTAAGCCCTTGGCTCCGGCTCTCTCCCAGCGGAGGTCTGGTTTCTGTCCTGCCGTCTGCTTGTCCTCCCTCGCTCCAAACAGTCCCCGTTTGTTTGGCTCTCGCTGCCGGCTGGAGCCGGGGCCGCGTGCCTGGGCCGCCTGTGCACAACAGCTCCTTGTTCACCGCCTCCCTCCCCGCTCGCTCCTCGCCTGCTTTAGCAATTACCCCAATTAGCTGTGCCCTCTCCTCGCTCCCCAGCTGCACCGCGGACCCTTGTCCCTCCTCCGCACCAATGGCACCAGCCCTGCTGTCCGGAAGGGGCCACTCGGGGCTGGTGGCGTGTGGGCACTTGGGGACAGGGCTGCCAACTTCCCGGGTGGGAGACAGGCCAGCTGTGCAGAATCCAGGTGTTTGTGGTCCATGCTGGATCCCAGGGCTCTCTTCAATCCTCTTTGGTGCTGGAGAATGAGGAAGCTGAGCCTAGACCTGCAGCTCCCAGGGTGCCAGTCCTGTGTCACTGGCATCTGCCTCTGCTCCTCTGCATCGCCCTGGGGGGTGCTGCCTGTCCTGCCCCAGCCATGCAGGGTGCTCCCCTCCTCCTGCCCCAGCCATGCAGGGTGCTCCCCTCCTCCTGCCCCAGCCATGCAGGGTGCTCTCCCACTATGCTGCCTTGCTTGTCAGGCATGTGGGTGCAGCCATCCGGCTTCCTGAAAGCCATGACCCACGTGCCACTGCCGCTGCACCATTCTCATCCTCCCACAGCCCCGGCTCAGCAGGAGCCTGGGGCAGGTGATTGAAGTTTCCACCCACCAACGCAGGCTGGGGCAGCAGAGGGGCCTTTGCACAGCAGTTCCTGGTAGTGCTGTGTTTCAGAGCCACCTTCCCTCCCCTCTGCCTTCCTGAGCCCATGTTGAAGCTGGAACACAATCCTTGGGGAGGTGCTGGGCATCCCTGTCAGCAGGGCCCAGCAAGACAAGCAGGACCATTTATTCCTGCATCCTTGGCAGCGGCTTGTACATCCCTCCAGATGGAAATCCAGGGCAGACAAACCCCCATATCCTCTGCCCATAGCCCTTTCCATGGTCACAGCAGCACAGCAGCAGTGTGGGCAGCCCCCTGGCAGCTCCTGCCAGCATTCCCGTGCTGCAGCCATGTGGGGACACAGCACTTTGGCAGGGTCATCACCAGAGAGGGCCAGCACTGGGGCTGCCACTCCCGGGATGGCTCCAAGCACCCTGCCCACGCTGACAGCAGCCCCGGGCTCTCGGGGTTTGATCTTTACCGCTCGAGCCGGCCTGTCTGCTCCCATTTGTGTCTGCTGAGGGAGGGATGCGAGCACAGGGCTGGCACAGGCTGCCAGCTCCGTGCTGGCATGCAGGCAGCTGCCAGGCAGGCAGCCCCTGCGCTGGTGCAGAGCCTCCTCTGCAGCTCCGCCAGCCCCAAACCCATGTGTAGACCAGGGTCTTGCAGAAAGCCAGGGCTGGGTGAGCCCTGGTGGATGGGGGACTCCCAGAGACCCCATCTGCCTTGCTGGAGACAGCCTTCAGCCCTGAGCCTGCACCCAGCATTGCACCTTCTTCCCCATCCATAGGACCGTGAAGGCTCCAGAGCATCTGGGGGTAGCTGTGTGGGTGCTTGGTGCCCTGCAGAGCTTCCCATTCCCCCCCAAACATACACACAGCCCCAGCAGAGAGGGACATGGCTCAGGGTGGTCCAAGTCTCTCTGGTTACCCCTGCCCTGTCCTGGGGACACAACACAGCCCCCAATGGCACCCTGACAGCTCCTGCAGGCATGCCCTGGTTTCTGTTACATAGAACAACCTCACCTCCCCATGTCACACCAGGGATGGAGCTGGCTCTGGTGTAACCACTTGCTTCCCCACAGCCTACAGGGTACACCAGGCTGCTGCAATCCCCTTGTTCCCAAGAGTCCCCCTTCCATCCAAGGCACTAGGCAGGGGGTCCTCTCTGGAGAGACCAGAGGGGAAAGACAGGCCACGAGGTCCTCAGTAGCATCCCAGATGGCTTCTGGCATGAAGCATATTGGCCCAGGCTCTTGGAGAACTAAAGAAATCAGGGAGGAAAAAGGTGATGGAAACCCCAAGGCCAGATGATGCTGTCAGATGATATCAGCCCCAGGAAACCTCCCCAAGAGCTGGTACATCCCACTATGCCTGCCCCACGGGACGCAGCCTAGGGACTCTCTGCCACGGCCTCTTCCTGGCCCCCAACTTCCACCCAAGGTGATGCTGGGGAGTTCCCCAGCTCCTGCAGTTCCTCACACTTGCTCCACACCTGCCCCCTGCAATATCCCATCCCCAGATCTGTGAGCCACCTCTCTTTCCCCAGCTGCTCAGAGCAAGTGTTGGCTCAGCTTCCTGAGCTCAAACCACAGTGTCAGTGCCTGCTCTGGCAGCCCCACTGTGCCCCACAGCCCCACTGTGCCCCACAACCACCGAGCAGGAGCTGTGCCAGGGGCAGCTCCCAGCCATGCACCCACAGCTCCCCAAGGAAGGTTACAGGCATGTAAGAAAAATAAAATCCTCAGCTCAACACTCAAATTCACCCAACTGACCTAGAAATGCACCCAGACAAGAGCATTGGTCGCCCAAGCTGAGGGTGTAGCCAGCTGCTGGGAGCAGGGATGAGGGAGCACATTGTGCCCCAGGTCCTGGCCGGAGCCCCGGGACAGTCATGCTGGGACAGCAGGATCCCACCATCTGCTAGCATGCCCACAGCCTTGTGTGTGGGGCTGCCTCCAGAGCAAGGGGGGCAGCAGCCAGGAGCCAGGCAGGGCTCGGTGGGTCCCATCCACCGCCTTCAGGGAAGTTTTCCTGGAACATCTGAAATTAAGCTGCAAAAACAAGTCGCTGCTGCATTCTGAGCTGCTCTCCGGAGCCGCGCCCCAGCCGAGGCAGCAGCCGGGAGGGAGGAGAAGGAGCACCCGATGCACCTCGCCCCCCGTGCTGGGACGCCCCTGCCCCACCGGGGGTCTCGGGCCGCCCGAAGGCGGACGGGGCCGTCTCCTCCTCCCTGACCCAGTTTGAGCCTCGCCGCGGCATCCAAGGAGCAGCGGTGTCAGGGTGCAGGCGCCGGCAGCGCCGGGCTCTGCCGGGGAGCCCGCAAAGCCGCCTGTCCCCGCAAAGCCGCCTGTCCCCGCAAAGCCGCCTGTCCCCGCAAAGCCGCCTGTCCCCGCGGCTGGAGGCGCTGCCGCAGCCGCAGCATCCCGGCCCGCGCTGGGCGGGTGGCAGAGCGGCCGTATCCCAGCCCTGGCACATGCTCTGGTTTCTTCCAAGCCTCAGATCCCTCGGGCTCTGTTAAACCCAGCATCAGCTGGGCTGCATGGGCAGGGGGAGGGTTTCTGCAAAGCTGCCATTTCTGTTTCTGGGCCAGCCCTGTCCTGTTTTGCTTGGGCACAAGGTGTTTTCTAAAGGAAATGGGTCTTTGTTGCACCCTCTCACCCCTGAAATGCAGCTCTGGGGCTTTGTGGTCACCCTCTTGCCTGGGCGAGCACCCTCCGGGGGCTCCAGACCTCCCTGTCACTCCCGGTGGCACTGCAGGACAGGGAGGGAGTTTCTGGTGTGACTGTGCTGCTGTGGGATCACCAACAAGGCGTGAAGTCCTCCTTTCCTGAGGAGCCTGTGGGACTGTGCATACCCAGGGGTAGGGAAGCAGCCCCAGAAGAAGAAGGGGGCTCTCATGGGCTCCACTTGCCCCATGGGAACTGTGGCTGGTCCCACTCCCACAGTGCAAGCCCCTGCTCAGAGTGTGGCCAATATATTGCTCTGGACCTCATGCAGGGCAGTTTTGTAGATCTCCAAGGCTGGAGAGCCCACCACCTCTGTGTGCCCCAGTCTACTCTTTGACCCTCACAGTGAAAAAGCTTTTCCCTACTTTCCCTACTTAGCTATAAGGAAATACAGTTGGAATTTCCCATGTCCTGGCTTGTGGCTAGAGATCCTCATCCCCTCTCACTCCTCTCAGGAGATAACTGTAGAGAGCAATAAATGTTCCATGAGTGTTCTTTCCTGGCGGCTGAGAAACCCCAGGTCTGCAGGCAGGGAGCTGCTGGGGAGGGGAATGAAGGTCACCACATCCAAGGAGAGAGGAGATGGTCCCTCTGGCCCTGCTGCCTTGATCACCCCCAGCCCATATTCATCCTTCCTCCTCCTCCCGCTGCCCTCCTGCTCCGTGCAGCACCAGCAAGGTAGGCGCCCACTTCACACCAAGGGCTCACAGAAGTGGCCACAGTATTAATCATTAAACTAATGAATCACTAATAGTAAAAATAATGATTAGACTCCTTGGAATCTACTGGGGCTTTAGGAACATCCATAACCTCCAAGCTGGCCAGAGCACCATGCATGTCAGTCTGTTGTGCCATAGTGTTCATAATTCCCAGAATCTCAAGGCCTGTGTGTGGTAGGCTTTAGTCACTTTGGGGATCTCCTGAGCACCATTTTTCTCATGAATCTCTGTAGACAGCTGTAAGCCTAGGAACCACCACATCCAGCCCCCCACTAGTGTGTTAGAACTGTGCTGCAAGAGCATCAGTGGTCAGGTCCTGACCACCAGCAACCCACACACTGCTTGAAACAGCAACCAGAGAACCAGCTCTGCAGCAGCTGTGGCATCCTTCAGCAACCAGCTGGCAACAAGCAACTCTACTGGTTTCTTGGCAGATATTTTAATAGCATCCTTCCTTCAAAATGGTGTTTGCTCTGCCTGGGCAAGCTGCACAGACAGCTCCTGTGTTGGTTTTGGTGGAGTAGCTTGGCAGATGAGAGCTGCCATGCTTCCCTCTTCTGCTGGGGTCTGTGCTGGGCTATTGTGGGGACAGATGCTGCCTCACACAGGCCTGGAGGGTCTCAGCCTGGGATGGTGCTGATTGTGGCACTTGGGATTCCTTCCTCTGATGCTCTTCCCTGGCATGGAGAGAGTTCCGAGGGAATGGATCGTGAAGGATGAAAATGTGGAGCATTGCATGGGATACTGCAGCCATCTCTCCCAGCTACCTCAGGCTGGGTTGTCCCTCCGGTGCCACGGAGCAGCCGGACAGGCACTGGCACCAGTGCTGCCCCACTCAGACCTGCCCATAAAACTCTCTCTGGAAAGAGGAGGATGAGCTCATTTTTTGTGGGTGAATTATCTGTGTGATGAGTGATTCACCAGTGCAAAACAAGATCGGTGTAAGAAACAGGCTGGATTTTGGAAAGAGCTGTTGGTGTGCACAGGACCCAGACAAACAAACTTGGTAACAAGAGCAGCAAGGAGTACATAAAGGTGGTATGAGTCACTGCAAAGAGCACCCCAGGACCCACCAGGAGTATGGACAGCATGGATGGGATCTGGGATGAGGGCCAGGAAGGTTTGGCACACATGGAGCTGTCAGCTCACTCGGGTTGAGTGGAAAGCAAAGACAGAAGTATCATCACAGCACAGGGTCGACACCAGGCAAGGACCGGGCCATCCTGTCAGAACAGGTCCTTCCCTTCAGGCATTAGAAATCCAAAGGACAACAAAATCCTGAGCATACAGATGGATGACTGAGTAGATGATGGCTGATGCAGATGGTGAGGAAAAAATTTAAGGTCAAATTATCTTCTGGCATCATCATTCATCTTGGCAGAGACTGGCCAGTGGTGTTACAGCTCCCAACACATCTGTAAAGCAAAGGTTTAGAACTGATCCATTTGTGACACTGCAGTTTTGCAGAAAGAAACTGTGGTTTCATGCAGAGTGGTCCCAAGACCAACACAATTACAATAATAACCTCTTGATTATAAACAGCAAAACTTTTATTCATTTGGGACACATGAAGTGAACCCACTGGCAAAACTGCTCCTGCCTGTCTGCCCAAGGAGAGCTCTACCTAGGACCTGAGGACAGCAGGTACACTAGAGCTGAGGAGCTCCCTCTGAACCCAAAGGCATGCTTGGCCTGCTGAGAAGGTCTCTGAAAATGGTAAAATACATCAGTGCTGCTTGTAAAAGCCAGTAGAGAACGCCATATCACATCATCACAGCTCAGAAGGCATTCTGAGGATATCCACATGCATTTATGATAACACACCATATAATAGAGTTTTATAAAATATATGCTGCATATATGTGTACATTAAAAAGTTAGGTATTAAATCCAGGAACAACAGACAAGACCCAAAGACGAAGGTTAGAGCTGGCCACAGGGGCTGAGATTTGGTAGAGATATCACCCCAGTCCACAGCCATCCAGGCCAGGACAGTGATTAAGGGCCTGGGTTTTGAAGGATAAGATTATTTTCAGTTTGAATGGAAGGCAGAGATCCTGGTGAATGAACTCAGCAGAGAAAAGGGAAAACTGCATTAAGCACACAAAGCAGAGGCAGAGCCATTGGGGCAACAGGAAGATCCCAGCACCTTGGCACAAACACACTCTTATTCAGCAGAAAAGATGCCCGATGTAATTTATGATTATTTTTAAATAGAGCTGTTGCTTAACTCACAGAATAGCAGTGTAATAACACCGTGTAGCTGGGTCAGCACGGGGATGCCATATGAATTAATAACAGAAAATGGCTCGAGCTCACTCACTTCCTGCAATTTCCTTTGCTCAGTGAGCTCAGGCGTAATATATCAGCTCTTGCTATCTGCATCCAGGCACATTAGCAGGGAAGTCAGTAAAAACTGACACAGGGAGGATAGGGAAAATTAAGGGAATCCCTGTTTAGTAGTGTTAGGGTGCCAGACAGCAGCAGCCTCACAGATTTCAGCAGGTGAGCAGATCAAAGAGTGGAACTTAGAGGGACTAGAGGCAAAGTTGTTAGAAAATCCCTTATCTGGTGAGAGAAACATGAAGATTACAAACACGACCAGTAAACACTGCCAAGGCAGCACGGATTCCCAGGGAGAGGCAGCTGGTGGGTGACACTGAGTGGTCCAAGGGATACCACACTCTAGGGTGTGTCCAGCCCCACTGAGCCTTCAGGGCACCAGGGCATTGCTCTGTCTGGGTGGCTTTGGTCATCTCTTCCAGGCCAGGCACCTGGATGAGATTTTTAGCAGCATTGCCTGGGTGAGCAGATCTTCTATCAGACAGGAGCTGTAAAACATGTGAACTCCAGCTTTTGTGTTCAGCCCACTGATGGAGGGGCCAGGGGACAGCAATGGTGTGACCTCAATCTGGCTGTGTGGTCAGGGCACAGCTCCAGGACCACATGGACCCCATCTTGGGCTGGGTCTTTGCTGCAGCAGGGATGGAGGGTCAGCAAGCAGGTCTGGGCAGTGTAGCCTTCAGGGAAGAGCCCCAAAATCCAGGCAAATCCTGAAGGAGTATAAAAAGCTTGAAAATGGCAGTGGGTGACATGAGCAGGGAAGCCCCAGCAGCAGCCAGAAGAGCCCAGTGAGTGCCCACCAGCACCCTGCCCCAGCAAGGGTGGGATGGAGGGATGGAGTAGGTTTGGATTCTGGTGCCCATGAGCCTGGGTCACTGTCACTGGGGGGGTTTGGCTGTGATCTCTGGGTCCAAGGATGGGAGATGGGGGGCACTATGTGGGGCTGCCTGCTCATTTTGGCTGCTTGCCTGGGGACTCCCCGTGCTGGAGGCACCCCCAGTGGGGCTAGAGGGCAACCTGGCCTCTAACATCTGCCAAAGCATGGGAAGAGCCAGAAAGCACAGGCCAAGAGTCACCCTCCCAGGGCAGCTGTTCCCAGCCTATGGGCTCTTATCTGCATGTGTCACTGATGGGGGTCAAACCAGCAAGGCCATGGCAATGAGCAATACTCCCCAGTGTTCTGGAGGGACCTGACAGCACTGCTGGGACCCAGTGGTGGTGTGAGCCCCCACCCAGCACGCTGAGCCCACCGGGTCCCCAGGGATCAACAAGACCCTGTGCCTGACTGCCCTGGAGCTCAGCCAGGACTGGGGGGCTGCCAGGGGATCCCCTCTGCTCTGCTCCCGCGGGGGTGGCCATGGGTCCCATGGGACACGGTGGGCTGCACAGCTGGTTCGGCAGTAGGGAAAAAGCGGTGGTGAGAGCCCTTCTGGGGGTCCAGCCTCTCCCCAGCCCGGGGGCTGCAGGGACTGCTGGCGGACCCGCTCCCCAATGATGCCCCACGGCTGCGGCCCCGGAGCGGCATCGCCCGCTCCCACCGCCCGCTCCCACTGCCCGCTCCCCCCGCCCCCGCCCCACCCCCCCCCCCCCCCCCCCCCCCCCCCCCCCGCCCCCCCCCCCCCCCCACCCCCCCCCCCCCCCCCCCCCCCCCCCCCCCCCCCCCC
>JAWWTY010000036.1:10624384-10652882 GCA_035222235.1 Margarornis squamiger
CGGGGCAGGCGGCGGGGCCGGGGGGAGCGGGGCCGGGGGCGGCCCCGACGGCAGGGACCGGCCCCGGGGAGCCGCGCCTCGGACCCGGCAGCATCCCCGGGGAGCCGCGCCTGGCCCGGGCAGCGCCGCATCCCTCTGCCTTTCAGATAACCTCGGCCGCTCGGGCCTGCGGACCCGCACCGCGCTCGGAGCGGGGGCGGGCGGCTGAACAGGGACCCCCGCCCGGGGCCAGCGCAGGTAAGGGCGGGCGGCGAGCGGGGGGTCCCCGTGCGGGGCTGCACGTGTGTGTGTGTGTGTGTGTGCGTGTGTGTGTGTGTGTGCGTGTGTGCGTGTGTGTGTGTGTGTGTGTGTGTGCGTGTGTGTGTGCGCGCGGGGGTGCACATGTGTGCGTGGCTGTGCACGTGTGTGTGTGCGGGCTGCACTTGTGTGGGCACATGTGTGTGCACCGCGGGGCTGCGAGCGTGGGGCAGGGGCGTGTGGGGCTGGGGATTGCGGTGGGAGGTCGGGGCGGGGGGGGAATGCTGCGTGTCGTGGGGGGATGCTGGGGAGAGCTGTGTCACCGCAGAAATGATTAGGTATACGGGGTACGGTGGGGGCTGTGTCACCCCAGAAGTGCTGGAGATGTAGGGTACAGGGGTGTCACCCCAGGGGTGATGGGGTGCGGCGTATGTCGGGGGGCTGTGTAGCCCCAGGGTTAATGGGTGTGTGAGTGGGAGGGTGCATTTAACCCCAGGGGTGATGGGGGTGTGGGGTGCAGTGGGGGGATATGTTGCCCCAGGGGTGATAGGATGCGGGGTATGGTAGGGGGCTGTATTTCACCCCAGGGTGGATGAGGTGCAGGGAACGGCGGGGGATGTGTCCCCCAGGGGTGATGGGGTGCAGGGTGTTGTGCCAGGGCTGTGTGTGAAGGGGTGTGACAGCACGAGCGTGGGAACACGGTGACAGTGCGTGGCACTGCTGACCACCCGGACTGCTGTGCCCGTGGGCGCTGCGGGTGAGCATCTCTGTGAGAGCTGCAGGCAGAGCCCCTGGGTTGCTGCTGTATGCGGGAGGGGGGGGCGGATATGTGGTGCTTGTGGGGTGCAGGATAAGGGGTGCAGTATGTGGGCTCATGATGGGGGATGCAGGATTTGAGGCCTCCCTCCCCAGGGCCAGATGCTTGCAGGACCCCAGAGCTGCCAGGGCATGGTCCCTGGGACACCCCGACTGGCGTTGGGCAGGGATCCAGCCCCCCCCCGCCCCCCCAGCTCTCAGGCACCCGGGGCTGAACCCCCATGGCCTCTCTTCGTCCCCAAAGGCTGCTGCTGCAACCAGATGGCCCCCTCGGGCCCCCTCCGCCAGGCCTGGCAGCGCTCAGCAGGAGCAGGCATCCCTCTAACAGGATTTGCAGTGTGATGGAGGAAAGCGCCTTCGCCCTTCTCGGAGGAGAGCTGGGCTGGCGCGGGGCTGCTGAGGGAGAAAATGGCCTCGGGCTGGTTGCTTGCCCCCCATCTCCTGCCCCCAAATGTGGCTTGTCCTCTCCAGAAGCCCCGGGACAAGGGCGGGGAGCTGGGAAGGGAGAGAGGAAGCTGGAGGGAGGGATAATAGCAGGGACAGATCAGGAGCAAGCGATGGAGGTAAAAATAGATCCACTGAGTAGAGGAGGGGCTAAACGTGAGAGAAAACCCTGAGCAGAGGCAGGTCGGTAGAGGAGCCCCTTCGGGAGGGGCCCTGCATCCCAGCGGGGCACAGGGGACCTGCCCTCCCATCCCCAGGGCAGAGGGGGTCCTGGAACCCCACACTCGGGGCCACTGAGGGGATGCCTGGGGGGAAATACCTGCCTGCTCCCATTTCCGCAGCCCAAGCACGCGGGCGGATGGACAGGACCTGCAGGGCTCAGTTGCCAAATTGCTGGGATGCAGGCGGGCAGGCATCCCGAGGGAGTGCTGGCAGCTAGTAGATCCCTGAAGAGCCTTGGATCCAACCCCCTCTCACTTTTCATTTCCAGCAAGCACGAAGCTGAGCTGGGGACAGAGGTACCAGGGACAGAGGGACAAGGTGCCTGGTGACCTGGCAGCAGCCAAGGTGAGCTGCCCTCCGGCACGGCATGCACCCTGAGTCCCTGCCCTGTGGGAGCTGCCGGTGACGGCAAGTGGGAGAGGGAAGTCAGAGCAAAGGAATTTGCAAACACATTCCTCAGCACCACGAGGATCCCACTGCAAGTAAACAGGAATAAAGGCCAGGCTCGGGTGAAGTGAATGCTGCCTCCAGTTCCTGCAAGACCCTCCCTGGACTCACCTGCCCCACGCAGTGCCCAGCACCACCATCCCCAAATTACTGTGTCCAACTGCAACTGATCTGGCGCGGGAAGTGGCAGCGAAGGCGAAGAGGAGGGCTGCCGAGTGACTGCCAGTGTCACAATAACATCCCAGCGAGGCTGCAGGGAGCCGACGCTTTGATTGCCCACCCAAGAGCGTCCTGCAAGGCAGGCAGGATGCCAATGTGAGCCCTGCCTTCCCCTGCCTGCCCTGATCTCACACCTGGCACCCTCGGGGCCGGCTGGAGAAGAGGGGCACAGGGCCCGCTGGCACTGCCCCGTCTCCCCAGGATGGTCTCCCACGCCAGCAGCTGCTCCCCGTGCTCCTGCTCCGCAGCCAGACCGAGATTGAAAGCTCAGCAGGCTGCCAGTATGTTTTAGCCTCATGCAGGCGTCCCTCGGAGACCCCAGAGCAGTGGACAGTAATGTGAAAACGATACTCATGTCGTGTCTGAAAGGGCAACAGGTCATCATTAAAATGGAGGCGATGAAGATCATCCACCCGGAGAAGTTTTCGGAGCTGCAGGCCTCGCAGCCGCGCTATGCGCCGGCCCCGCGCCGCGAGCCACCACTCGTGGCCAAGCGCGCGTGGCCCTCCGAGTCCGAGATCATCGTCAACCAGGCGTGCGGGGACATCCCCGCCTTGGATGCCACCCCCGGCCCCCTGCCGCTGCCCCGGACTCCCCCCCTGCCGCGGCGAGAGCGCGGGTACCAGAGCCAGCGGAAGGGCAGCTCGGAGGTCTGCTACCACCGGCAGCCGCCGTCGGACGAGGTGATCGTCAACCAGTACGTGCTGCACCCCTCGACGCCCTGCGAGCCCCTCGAGTGCCCCACCTGCGGCCACATGTACAACTTCACCAACAAGCGGCCCCGCATCCTCTCCTGCCTGCACTCGGTGTGCGAGGAGTGCCTGCAGATCCTCTACGAGTCCTGCCCCAAGTACAAGTTCATCTCCTGCCCCACCTGCAAGCGGGAGACCGTCCTCTTCACCGACTACGGGCTGGCAGCGCTGGCCGTCAACACCAGTATCCTGAACAGACTGCCGGCCGAGGCCCTGGCTGCCAACCCCGTCCAGTGGAGCAGCGACACCGACCGCAGCTGCTACCAGACCTTTCGCCAGTACTGCGGGGCCGCCTGCACCTGCCACATCCGGAACCCGCTGTCCTCCTGCACCATCATGTGAGCCCCGCGCCCCTGCCCGCACCTCCTGGCACACGGCGGGTGGGAGAGCACGGCACAGCACCACGGCCGGCCCCTGGTCCCCTCTTTGCCGGTGGCACAGCCAGGGAAAGCTCTGACACCACGGCCAAGGATGTGGGACCGGCGTTCTCGCCAGCACTGTTGGGGGCGATGGGGATGCTGGGACCTGGCAGCAGCCCCCTACACACCGGTGGTACCCAGGGAGAGGGACGCTGGGATGGGGAGCACATCTACCAGCGCATCCAGGGGCTCCAGCTTCCCCCAGCCCTGCAGCGGGTACCCCTGCTGTGCATTGAGCATCTCACCGTGCTCCTTCCCCGGGCACCTCTCCCTCCTCTCTCCCCAGCTCTCCCGAGAGTGGACGCTGAGTCCCGACCGGAGTGACACCCTCACCATTGCCCCACCGCCGGCAGCAGCAGCACAAGGAGCCCTGGAGGTGCACGATGCCACGCTGGGTCACCCTCCCAGCACAGGAAGCGAGGACAGGTCCCCAGCTGCTCCCTCCTCCCCCTGTCTCTGTAAGTTATTTGCCAAAGCTTTCATCTCAGTGGCCACGCCGCCAAGCGCCCGAGTCTCAGTAGCCACACCAAGCTGCCGCACCGGCCCCTCGGATGCCAGCAGACACGCGGCCCATTTCCTCCACAGGCCCTTGAGGAAAGCTCCACTTTATCCTCGTTTTGGAGGATTCTTGTTTTTCCCCCATCTGTCCCCAGCCTCCCCATCCCAGGCCATTATGTGTTCACAAAGGCATTGAGCTGTGCCCGTTCTCTGCTGCTCCACCTGGGACCCGCACCGATGCCCCGTGGGATGGCTCGGGGGAGTGGCATGGGGTCTGGTACCCCACGTTGCTGGCTTCAGCAAGGGGATTTGGCTGGGCAGGGGGACTGAGATCTGGCTCCTGCCCACAGTCCCTTCCCTGGAGCAGCATCTCTGCTGTGACCCCTGTGCGGAGGGGCTGGCAGGGCAGCAGCCCCCTGTGCACAGTCTTGCTTTCTCCAGAGCACCTGGAGTAAGTTTGCTGCCAAAAAAGCAAAAAAAAAATGAAGAAAAAGCCATAATTTGCTGGTGCTCCCACGGGGCTGAGCACCACAACCTGGCACACCGGGGGCACACACCACCCAGTCCCAGAGCACCGGGGCTGAGCAAGCCAGAGGGGTCCCAGAACCCTGCATCCTGGAAGGAAGAGCAGCCCCTGGCACTGGCCGAAGCCCAGCATCCATCCAGGGAGAGGGACCAGGTCATCCCCCTGCCTGCCCCGAGGGAGCGGGCGATGCCGCCGGCACAGCCCCAGGACCACCCTGCCGGTGCAGAACAGGGCCCGTACCATCTTTGTGCTGCTCTGCCAATGCCTCCCGCTGCTGGTTGTGACCATGATCATGTTTTATACCCGGCCTTGTTCTAACTCCCATCAGTCTCCCCAATAAAGATTATATTGGAACGAACAGCAAGCTGGCTCAAGGGAGCGTCACTGTGGGCAGGAGTGGGTGACACACTGGGATGCTGCACCCTGGCCCTGCTCCATCCGCGGGGCAAGCTGGGGGGAGATACTCAGCGTTAGGGCTTTCCCCTGGGCTGACACCTCCTCCTCCTCCGACCTGGCTCTTGGCACTGGTGCAGGTGTGCCCCCTCCCTGCCCAGTCCCTGGTCCCACTGCATGGGGATGGGCACCATGGAGGACCCTGCCCACCCCGGCAAGTGGTCCCCAGCCACATCAAGGGATCTCAAACACCATCTGGATGTCCCTTTCCTCCCTGAGTGATGTGGGATACTGGGGGGAGGATGTGCCAGCTGGCCCAGGTGGCACTTGCTGTTGAAGTGAGCTGGACAGGGACATGGGCAGTGCTGGGCTCTCTCAGCCCCACTCTGGGCAGGCAGGTGCACCCCTGGGCCCTGACCAGACCCCTCTCTGCACCATTCCAGTGGGCACACAGGGACTGCCCTGGGGGCTGCTGTTCACCCAGCAGCACCAGCCAGCAGCACCTGCTGCCTGCTCCCGGTGGGCCCCAGGGCCACCAGGATGGCAGCTCTCTGGCTGGGAGAGGCAGGAATTTGCAGCAGAAGCAGCTGGGAGGATGCTCCCAGGACAAGGTGGATCCCCAGGGTGTGAGCTGAGCACACGGGATGGTGTGTGCATGTGCATGGAGGCTGTGTGTGTGTGCACACTGAGGGTCTCTGTGCAGCCGCTGCACCACTGGCCCAGCGCTGGCCCCCGAATTTCCCTTCTCCAGAGGCAGCAGCTGTCTTTGCCCTCTGCTGTGGGCCACGGTGGAGCAGCTGCTTCCAAAGCACCAGCATGTCTCACAGCCCCCACCCTGAGGGGTGTAGGGGGTGAGGGGTGGCTGCAGATTCCTTTGCTTGGCTGCTGGTTCCCAACCCAGGGGGGTTTCTGTGCCTGGAAAAATAAACATCCCAGTCCATGGTTGCTGAATTACAGCATCAGTAATGCAGCCGGTGCCATCCCCACTCCTAGGCATACTGATACCTGTCTGTCTGTCCCTGCACCCACATTTCTGCCATCTTTCATGGATGTGGGGGGCACATGTAGCCCTGACACAGTGCAGGTCTCTCCTGGTGGTCACAGCAACACCTCAGGGAGTCTGATGATGTGGCTGCTTGGGGAAGTTGGGGCAGCCTCACATCCAGGATATTCATCTCCATCACCCCAAAGGCTCATCCCAAATCCAGGATAAATGTCTACAACTCCCCAAAGGGTCATATCAAATCCAGTTGAGCATCTCTGTCCCCAAAGACATGGAAGCAGTGGGACAGTCAGGGCAGAGGTGGCAGCAATTTTGCCCTCAAAGCCAGTGTTTGCCCTTACTATTACATAAGGACAAAGGGTACAGCGTGTCCTTCCCCACCCTCATGGCTTCTCTTGGGCACAGAGTAAATTTAAAACTGCTAATTTGATTTTGCGTTGCAATTAAGGAAGAAATGGGGTTTTTCAGGAGCAAGTTCTGAGTGAGAGCCCATTTCTCCAGCCCTATTAACCTCAAATAAGCGCTCACTGGAAGAGAGGCCGTGTGTGCTGCAGGGGACAGGGACATGGGGCGGTGCCAGCTCTGGTGTCACAGCTGCAGGTGAATTAAAAGTCTTTCAAAGTCACATCCCAAGCCCTGAAATTCTCCTATGGCCTTGCTGAGCTTTGTGCCTCCAAAATGGGTTTTCAAAGAGCTCCAAGGCTCACCAGCTTCTTAAGCATGGCCAGGACATCACAGGAGCAGATTTGGCCATGTGTGAGCAAAGATGCCCCGAGTTGTTCCCAGATGAACCAGTTGTAAAACCTCCTCATCATTGTAATAGCTTTCCTAGGGTGGGATGAAGCTCTGGGCTCTCCCAGTGTCCAGTTTGGCCCATGATGGGGGGTTAAATTGCTCCTGGGGATGACTCTTTTCCTAAACATCCTCTTTTTAGATGTGGGAAGGGCTGGATTTGGGCTGGTTTGGGCTCAGCCTTTGGCATGGGTTCAGGGAATGATGTTTCCCAACCATTCTCCCCAAAGTTCAAGAAGTGTTTGTACGTTGCTGTCAGGCACATGGTGAGATTCTTGGGGTGTCCTGCATAGGACCAGGAGACAGGACTCAGTGGTCCTTGTGGGCCCCTTCCAACTCATCATATTCTATGATTCTATGAAAAGCAGCTCCTGCAGCCCCTCTGGTTGGTGCCAGGGGTCGCAGGGCTGGGGGCAGCTCTGCTCCTGCAGGTGATGGTGGCACCCCTGGGCAGCACTGGCACATGGCCCCACTGGTCCCATCCTGCCCCAGGATTACACAACAGGAGCAGTCCCCCACGGACACAGAGAGCAGGAGGATCCGGCCTCAGTGCTGGGCTGGAGGCTGTGCTGGGCAATGCAGCAGCAAAGTGCCAGGCTGGCAGGAGGTGGCTGGAGCACCAGGGCTGTGCCCTATTTGGGGACACACAGCCTCAAACCTCAACCCAGGGCAGTCACACACCCCAAACGGCCCTTCCAGTGGAGAGGAAGCTGCTTGCAACAGCATGTGCCAGCACCCAGCTTTCACAACAGGGTGCAACCCCACAGCAAGAGGATAATGGGTGGTGGCACAGAGCCCCAGAGGCTGTGACAGATCCCCAGGGCAGTGCTGGCCCTGCAGGTGGGGAGGGATTGCTGAGCTCAGGATATCTTGGGGTGCAATCCAGGTCAGGGCTGCCACAGTCATGGGCTCCAGCTCCTGCTCACTCAGGCTCCATGTTTAGGGCCAGATTGTGGCACAGGAGTTGCCCCCAGTGCCTCATCAAGCTAGCCCTGTGGCTGCTGCTCCTCTGGCCGTGCTCCCACTGGCATGGGAAGGGGATATAACCCCAGTGTGGGGAGCTGAGTGGAGAAGGGAAGATACTCCTGCTGGTTGTGGTGCAATAGGGATGGGACCTCTGACACCCCAACTCTCCAACCTGCTGACCTCTGATTCCCAGCCCTTGCCTGTCCAGATGGGTCAGACCAGGTGCACTCAGGGAATACCTAAGGATGGATGCACTGCTGGTGTTCCCACAGCCTCCTGGCATGGCCAGGACCCGGGTGGGGACATGCTGGGCTCCAGTGGGAGAAGCCAGGAGAGAGGTCTGGCCCCACAGAGTGAGCAGGTCCCTGCAGAGATGGGGCCACATCACTGGTCATGGGAACACCATGTCACCCTGATGCCAGCCCCTGGGGGATGAGACTGGGGTGCAATGGGGTGTCAGGGGCTTGTGAGTGGGGATAGGGAGAGCTGCGAGGGGAGAGATGGGGTGGATTTGGGGGACTGTGCTGCAGTCCATGGTGAGGAGGGAGAGGGGTTGGAGAGCTGTAATGGGCAGTGAGGGGGCAGCAGTGAAGAACTGGGGGGGCTGGTGAGGAGGTGGGTGAGGGCTGCCCAGGGCTGCATGTGGTGAGACGGGAGTGCTTCGAGGAGATGTGGGAGTGGGCTGCAGTGGGTTGTTCATGGTGCTTGGAAGGGCTGGGGGGGCTGTGGGCTGCACAGGGAGGCAGGGTGCTTCTTGGGGTGCCAGGGAACAGCAGGGTGTCTGTATGGGGCTCTGTGTGGGGCACTGGGGAGGCTGTGTCCACAGCAGGAGCCCTAGGTCAGCCCTGTGGGCCCCCAGCCCCACTCCCCGTGCTGCAGCACCCACGTGCCGCCTGCCGCTATCTCAGAGTACTAAATATAACTCAGTCCCTGGGAGCAGACACTGCAGCCAGGCTCTGCATTGCCCTCGGGGTCCATCCGGCACTGCAGCCCCCCAGAGACCCCTCCCTGGGGCGACATAGGTGCCCTTCAGCGTTCAGCACCCAGAAGTGCCAGCAAAGGGGAGCACGAGCGCACCGAAGGGTGTCGTGCTCCGGGTGTCCCCGTGGGGACAGCTCTGGCCTGGTTCACCCACACGCCCGTCACACCCCCTATGCAATGTAGAGCAGGGACACGTGCAAGGTCCCATGCAGTGACACGGCCCCCCGGGAGTTTGAGCCTCCTCCTCCACACAGGATCCATCCAGCCAAAAATGCCTCCAGCCAGGGCTGAGCTGGCGCTTCTCCTGATGGAGCTGCTCCACTTGGTATAAATAAATATTCCTTGGTGCCACGGGGGCTGGGGGAGACCCACCTTCCTCTGCCTCCCAGCCTGACCTGTTTTGGGGTGCCCTTCTCCTATCCTGTGTCTCAGCACTTTGCCAGGGCAACACATGGCAGTGATGATGCTGGGACTGGCATGAGTGCCCTGGCAAAGCCCACGGCCCAAATCTCTGCCCCCATGGGCACCAGGACACGGGTTTCCCGCAGGGCTGCGTGGGCAGGGTAGGGCAATGCTCACTCCCCACCAACCCGGTTCACTGTGCAGGAGGAAGGGGAAGGGGATGGAGGTGCTGTGTGGTCCCTCACAGCCGCAGCCCTGGGGAGGTGCCCACAGCATGTTTCCGGGAGAGAAGGGCAAAGTCGGAACGCATGGATGGTTGCACAAGCCTGGCATGGCTGGGCAGTAGGACAGGGCACAGCAGCGTCACCAGAGCAGGAATGGGCAGGGGGGGATGAAGAAGGGTGACAGCACAGGGATGCAGTACAGGGTCTGCACAGAGCCTTGGGAGGGCACCCAGAAGAGGCTGGCAGTGATAAATAAAGAGCAGCACATTCCAGGCTGTGAATATGGGTACCAGCACCCCCCAAATGGAATCCTGGGAGGATCCTGAGGGTGTGACAACTCCTTGCCACCCACCAAGCCCAAAGGTGGCTAAAGGCCTGGTGGAGGCATCCCCATCATTGTCCCCTCAGGTACAGGTGTCCCCAAGGAGTGTTGAGGAGCAAGGGTGCAGAGGAGCTGCACTGTGACTTGGACACTGCCTGACTGGGATACAGCCATGACACGAGGTCAGCTGCCCACTCAGAGGCAGAGCCCAGACCCTGCTCACCCCTGGGACAACCCTGCTCCATGGTAGCCATGGGCAGGTCCCACGTGGGCACAGCCCCAGTGCTGCTCACTGCAGGCTCCTCCACCCCTGTGCTGCAGGGACAGAGCCATGTTTGCTCGCTTATCTCCCCGAAGGGCACAGCCTGAGCACGGGCTGGCACGGCTGGGAGGTGCTGTGGTGGAGTGGGCACCCCTCTCAGGGTGGCTGGGGACCACTGGCTGTGCCCATCCCCTCCTTGTGTCACTGCTGGGCCCCAAGGGGACAGGCTCAGTCTGGACAAAGGACCGCACTCAGCTGGATATGGCTGTGGTACAAACACAGGTTGTATTTTCAGTCCATTCTGGGAAATCCCAGCCTTTCTGTTGCAGGCGTGGGTGGCACAGCCCACGGCACAGCCCATGGCACAGCCCATGGCACAGCCCCGCTCTGCCCACAGAGCCCTTCTGGCTCCCAGCCCCATGCCAGCGATGTGCACCAGTGCAGGAAGGGCTCCCAATCCATCCGCCCCTTCATTGCTGCTGATGGCCAGCTCCAAGGTCACCTCCCTCAGCTGCCCATTCCAGCTCCTCTGCTGCCTCAGCCGCTCTGGGCTCACTGGCAGCACCAGGTTTCCCAGGCACGTGGGTCACAGGCCTGTTCCCAGCTGGCACCACAGCCCAGCTGCAGCTCCGGGGGCAGAGCGGGAGCAGGGCTCCTCTCCCCACGCACAGCTCAGCCTGGGGACACCAACCCAGCGTTATTTGTCGAGGATGAGGAAGAGAATCACCATGAGGACGATGGGCAGGAAGATGAGGAGCAGGCTGAGCATCTCGGCCGCCAGCAGCAGCGCCAGCAGCAGGAGGTAGCAGCAGCGGCAGCGGCGCTCCAGCCGGGCCAGCCCGCGGATGAGGCAGGGCGGGTATCGCACGCAGGGCAGGCACCCGAACATGCGGCTGGTGTGGAACCGCACCTGGAAGCGATGCTCGAGGGCGCCGGCCAGGCCCGGGCGCCGGGGCGGCAGGGTGGGGGGCCGGGGGGTGGCCAGGGTGCCGGGGGAGCTGGGCTGGGCGTGCAGCAGGAGCAGCTCCTCCTGCAGCTTGCAGATCTCCCACTCCAGCATGGGCGTCTTCTGGCGGCAGATGGGGCAGCGCACGCGGCCGAACTCGGCGCCCGTGGCCGTGTCCATGATGGCGCGCAGGCAGGCGCGGCACAGCCCGTGGCTGCAGTTCAGCAGGGCCGGTTTGTGCCGCTGGTCATCGTAGGGCTCCGTGCAGATGGGGCACTCATCCTCGCTGCCCGCCAGCGCGGGGCACGGCTCTGCTGCCGCCGCCACCTCATCGCTCGACGTCACCTCTTCCTCACCAAAGAGGCTCAGGATGGAGCTGGAGACGCTTTCCAGGCTGGGAGACACCCTCGGCGGCGCCGGGCTCTCCCCACGGGGCAGGATGGGGCTGGTGGTGACAGCAGCGGGAGGGTCCTGCCCGGCAGGCAGGGAGGCACCGTGGGCAGCAGGCTGCTCATCATGCCCAGGCAGGAGTGGCTCCGTTGCATCCTCCGCCAGCGGCGGGTTCCAGTGCCCCCAGGCAGCAGCAGACACCTCTCCACAGAGTTCGGGCTGCTCCCCGGGGTCCCCCGACCCCCCAGTCTCACTGTCACCCCTCTGCCTGGCACACCCTTCCCCACCAGCTGCCTGCACTGGCTGGGGGCCAGGCTCTGCCTCCTCGCCTGCTGCCGGCTCCATGAGGGTGGCTGGTCCACGGCCACCCCCCTCACCTGCCACTCCCCAAGGCTCCTCAAGGCTGGGTGCAGGACGTGGGTGCTGCTCCAGGGCAGCAGGCAGCCTTCAGCACGGCTGCCAGAAGGGTTTGAAGGCAGCAGCATCTGCACAGAGACCCGCTATCCCTCTGGCATGGTTTGGGGAACCCTCCCAGACCAAAGGGTCAGGAGCCTTCGATGCAAGGTGTGTCCCCATCATCCTCACCGATAGAACACCCCGAGAGGGGCATTACTGTCAGCATCCAACAGCCTCTTCTTCCTCCTTCTCCTCCTCTTCCTCCTCCTCAGCACCAACGCAGTGCTGACCCGCCACGGTCCAGAGGAGCGGACGCGCTGGGCGCTGCCCGCTGTGCCAGGAGGGGTGCAGGCGTGGCGGGCACGCGCACAGGCAGCTGCCTCCTGCCCTGGGCCAGGCAGGGCTGGGGCCCAGCCTGGCTCTAACCAGTCTGGTTTGTCAGCTTCTGGAAGCGGCTCAAATGCAGGCAGCCCGGGGCAGGCAGCCATGCTCGCACCAATCAGCTCCCGCCCGAGCAGCCGGGGAGGAGCTGGGCCCAAGGCCGCCTCTTCTCCTTGCCCAGCACCAATGGAGCCACCTCTGTGGCCAGTGATCCCCAGACCTCTGCCCCCGGGCATGGCAGCTTGGGCCCTGTGCCCCCCCCAGTACATGCCCCCAGCCCAGACTCCAGCACAGCCCCCCAGCACGGGCCCTGTGCTGCTTCACTCTGGGTCCCTGTCTCTTAGGTCAGTCCCTGTGCTGGGCCATCTCTCCTTGCCGTGTCCCACAGGCAGCTTGCAGGGCTTGGAAGGAAGTATCCTGCCTGGTTAATGCCCCACGTTAGGGGATGGTGTCACCAGCATGATGACTGCCATACAGTAGATCCGCACCGGCCCCCTGGCTGTCCCTGGGGCATGAAGACACTCAGCCCAGCCAGGGGCCACAAGTGCAAGAGCTCCTCAGAGCAAAGCAGTGGGGTGGGGAGCCCCAAAATTGCCCTGTTCCCCCTCACTGTGGTGCTGCAGCTCGAGCAATGCCCCAGGGCACTCCTGGTCCCTGCAGGACCCCATGACATGCGTGTGGGAGGGTGGCTGGGTCACAGGCATGGTGTGGCACTGCTGTCCCTTCCTGTCCCAGCCTGCTCCCAGGGATTGTCCCTCGCTGATTCATGCCCTAGGTCCTAATTGCTATTTACATGGTGGCACCTAGTTTGCCAAACTGGGGGAGGAAGGCGGTGGCACTGGTCCCACTGGGGCATTGTCTGGGCCAAGAGGGTGCACAGCCCTGAGGCTGCAGGGAAAGGGCTGGAAGTGGCTCCAAGGATGGGGTGGAGGACGGATGCAGCAGAGCAGGTGCTCAGGGAAGGGAATAGCTTAGCAGGAACTGTCACTCGGAGCTCAGACCTCAACATGAAGCAGACTCAGGATGATGAACTGGCAGCAGAGACAGTGGAATCGAGGTTTCCTCCTGTGCCTGTCCCTGCTGGCTTTGGCAGCTGGAGACAGGGGGAACAGGTCTGTCCAGGCAGCCTCCTCCTGCAGCAAACGCTGCTGACTAATGCCAGGGTGGAGAGATTCCCATGCAACAGTTCACTTCCTCTGGGTGCTGCCACAGACAGCGGCCACTGCCATTGCTGTGGCTCCAGAAATGCCCTCGGGTGCTGCCCATCCTGCATGGTGACCCCTGGAGCTGGAGCACGCGGGATGGCAGATCAGTCCCATGCTGGAGCCAGCCAGCACCATCCCCCCAGAGATCTCTCAGCCCTGCTCCGGCAGGCAGTGGGCATGGGGAGCCAAACACAGCCCCAGGAGACAGGGTGCCCCCGCCCGTGGTGGCCCTGCTGCCATCAGGGAAGGGCTGGTTGGGTAAATCCACCCCCTTGGCCAGGCCCCTGTCCAGGCTGGGGTAATTCCAGTCCTAGGAAGATGCCAGAGGCAGATCATTGTGCTGGCTCCTTTATTCAGGCAGTTTGTGGGGAAGGGAAGGCAGGAAGCCAGGCTTACGACCAGGTTTCAGACTGGAAGCGCTGGGACCGTTCCAGGGCTGTTAAATGCTCCTCTGCTTCTGAGGGCGACAGGCCACCCTCCAGCTGCAACACCGACTGCAGGGCCTCGGCCACCGCCGCTGGCATCTGCTTGGCATTCCTGGGGGAGAGAGCAGGGGCACAATGGAGGGAGGAAAGAAAACCAGGGGCAGCAGCCCCAGTGCTCTGGGATCAGGGGGCAGCAGTCCTATGGCTGAACCCAGCACCCTGGCAGCAGGGCAGTGGGAACCTGCCTCACCCTGCCACACAGGCTGCCTGGCATGGGATAAATGACAGGCTTGTCATCCTACCCCTCCCTCGAGAGCAGCCGCTATCCACAGGGCCTCTCAGCACAAGGATTTGCAGGCAGAGCTGTGGCTGCAGTACCCAGACCTCAGGGAAGGCGCATCACAGCTCGGCAGCCTGAACTGCAGCCCCACATGGCTCCATTTGTCAGCAGCCGCATTAGAGGGACACGGGGAATATGCATGACTTGGAATTTATCGGCAGGAGGGCAGGAAACTGTCCTTTCATCTCAGGAATCACTCAATGTCAAACATGTCTGATCCTGAGCTGGGTAACACACTGCTGGGAAGGAGCAGCCGCTCCTGTCCTGCTGCTGCCTGCTCTCAAGAAATCCAATATGATTGGTTTGATGGTGACATTTGGAACTGAAGCCAGTTCAAACCTCAAAATAAGAGAAATGCTGGAGAAAATACAAGCCCCTGTGTAATAAATACCCAAATAGAATTCAATGCTTTCAAGCACAATTATTTCTTAGGGGAAATCAGAAATTCAGACTTTTTTTCCTGGAGAGAGTTTTATTTGATGAACTGCCTGTGCGACAAAAAAAATATCTAATAAAAAATTTCCCAGGCTGCTCCAACTGGCACGAGCATCTGGCAACGTCCTTGCTGTTTCCCAAGAACAAGGCAGAATTCTGACTTGGGTTTGAAGCAGATTAACATCCCAAAATACCCAGAAAGGAGGTCTTCTTTTTTTGGAAGACTCGTATTGTTTCTGAGTCAAGCACTGATATGCAAGTACAAGATAATGGAGCTGGGCTTTGTGATGGAAAACATGTCAAATAGCTGTTTTTTTTCAGAAAAAGAGACATTTTCAACCTTTTTGCCCCTGGGTCAGACAAGCTGGGAACAATTCTAGAGCAGATAGAGCCCTGGCTCCCCAGAGCCCACCGGGCCAACACAGGCCAAAGGCAGACGCCCCAGGGCCACTGCTCAGGGACACATAGCTCACTTTCTCCTAGTCTGGCTGAAACTCTGAATAGCGTTTTTAGGGGGAAAATAGGCCATTTTCAGGCTCACCCACCTGCACCTTCCTGTCTGGCACCCTAGTTCAGAGTCTGTGGGCCAGAAAGGGGCACCAAGATCTTGGAACTCTTTCTACATGATGTGGGTTGTTCAGGAGGGGAAGGTCAATCAGGACAGCTGCCACTTGTATAAGGAAGAGGAAGCTCTTGGATCCCACCTGCCTGATGGGGGCTGAGGGACATCCCATGCCAGGGAAAAAGCTCACAGAGAGATGAGTCTTAGAGCAACCCAATGTTCAAAACATCCTCACAGCCATTCAAAATCCTGCCATGGGGACAGTTGTGCAAGCTCTGTTCTTTGCAAAACATTGAGCCTCTTTTGGGAGTCCCCAAGGTATCTCCATCAGCACCAGAAAGTAGGAAACAGGGCCAAAGAACAACAGTAGGAAAGAGGATGGAAGAGGAACCCAACAGCTGCCCAATATCTCAGCATTTGGGCTGTGGATGGAGGCACAACCCAAGTCCCAAGAGCACCAAACCTGAACCCCAGACCCAAGGGCAGGAGTGCCCAGTCTGGGGGCCCCAGGAAGCCCCATGGTGCAGTGAGGCCTGGCAGTGCAGGCAGCAGCGCAGGCAGCAGCGCAGGCAGCAGCGCAGGCAGCAGCGCAGGCAGCAGCGCAGGCCAGCATGGTGGGCAGCCTGGCTCCTGCTTCCTGGGAAGTAAACAGGAATATCCTTCTCCCAGGAATGCAGCAAGGCCAGTCTCGCCCTGTGAGGCGCCGGGGAAGTTCCTGCTGTTGCACAGGACAGGCAGGAAGGAGCCTCCTGCAATTGCTGCTCGTGTCGACAGCAAGGCCCAGGTTTGCACGGCACTCTCCAGGTCACAGGGTGCACGATAAGCACCATCACCAGCCTCTCGCCAGCTCAAGAGCCCAAAGCATTTCACAACCTTCGCTCTGGGCAGCAGGGAGCAGCCTCCTCCCTGTCGTGCAGGGAGCCATGAGGGCAGGCAGGTCAAGGGCTCTGCCCACGAAAGAGGCACAGAGCTCTGTGTGGAGCTGCAAATGCTCTGCCCACCCCTGGCCACCAGTTCAAAATGTCCACCCAGCCCAAGAAAACCACCTGGACAATGACTGCACTGTCAAAGGATAGCTGTGGTGCAACATGGCTTGTCCCTACCCTGAGAGGCAGTTTTGGGTGTAAAGAGCCAGACAGAACGTGCCCAGGGTCCCAAAGCTGTTGCTCACAAGCCCCAGCACTGGTGGAGCCCTGGTACATTGTGTTTTCAAAGCCTCCTGCCCACATGAGTGGCCACAGGCACCACACAATCCTTTTCTCCAGTTTCACCAAGCACTGTTGAAGAGGGGTGGGAGGGAGCCAGGGCTCACCAGTGTGTGGATATGCCATGAGTCAGAGGCCATTGGTAGTGGGAGGGATAGGCACATGGGGTCAGTGGAGCAGCTTTACCAGGCCCAGCTCTGCCCCTCCTAATTGGAGTGTGGGGTAGGTGAGAAACAACCCTCTGAGCCCAGGGCTTACAGAGACAGGACGCAGGGAGAGGAGGAACAAGCTGTCCCTCTGCAGCAGCCACTGCAGCCCCCAGAGACCTGCTGGGGTACAGGGTGTGCTCATTCCAGGGGCTGAGCCAAGGGAACGTCTCCAGGCAGGCAGAGAAGCGCAACATGCAGCCCCACTCCCCCAGTCCCTGTGCAGACCTCTCACTCACCCAGCCAGGTAGACATAAGCATTCCCACTGCTCAGCAGCTCCCACACCAGCCTCCGGTTCTCCTGGATGCGGTGCTGAACATAAACCTTCTCCTCCTGCAGGGAAACAGGGCACTGAGCCCACCAGCCCTGGCAGCAGCAGCAGCTCCTGCCCTCAGGATTGTTCTCAGGTGCTGTTTGCAAGGGCTGAGGGCAGCACAACCCCCTGAAGCAGGGGACACTGGGAAAAGCAGTTGGATCAATGACCACACAGGGAAGGGGAACCCCACACCTGATGTCTCTGCACTGGGATGGGCTGAAGGGAGATGGGTGGAGCAGTAGGAGCTTCAGTGAGCACCAAGTAGCCCTCGAAAACTCTTTGGGTATCCACTGGCCAGGACAATGAGCTGGAGAGACCCTATGAGAGTCTTCTTCCTGCCTTCTCTTCAAGCAGCATAGGCAGAGGAGGCTCTGTGGCCTCCCTGTGCCAAATTTGCTGCAGGACAGGGACCCTTTACCGCACCCCTGGCTGCTGGAGACCTGAAACAGCTTGGAGGGATGGTCTTGGTCCCATTCCCTGCCCCTCCACTTAGGGGCAGGATTACGACAGGCTTTTGGCATAGTACAGCCCAACCAGGGAGAGTTCCCAAAGGGTTAATCCACAAGACTTCAAGAATCCAAGTAACTGCCTACGGCCCTGGCTCCTGCCCAAGACAACGCCATTGCTAACGTGCCTGAACTCACTGCTGGCCCAGAGGGCTCCCGTGACAAAGGTGACACTGTGATGAAGGCCAGGCCCTGTGCTGGGCATCCAACCACGCCGGGTTCTGCACAGCAGTGAGCTGAGCTACAGGCACAGCCCCCTCCCCACATCCCCCCACCATGTCCAGCCCCAAAGGCAGCACAGCTCTTGCTGTGGCTCAGGGCCCTGCATGCTGCAGGCTGGAGGCGTGTGTGGGAACAACCCCGAACAGCAGCAGCCCCAGCTGTCACAGGAGCTGGTCACCACGTGGGCAGCAGGTCCCAGAGCTCCACTGGCTGATTGCACTGAAGTGCCAGGTCACTCTGGGCATGGCTCCATGGCTCCGACCGGCCGTCGGTGATGCCCATCACAGGCACCTCAGCCCTGCTTCAGCATCATTAACAGTAATGAGCTCAGCACTGCCAGAGGCCCTGCCAGCCAGGCTGGGGCCCGGAGGGGGTCATTCAAGGACCTGCAACTGCCCAGAAACCAGAGCACCCCAGTGACAAACTGGGGTCACGATGTCTCAGCTAAACCCCAGGGCATTCTGCTCAGAGGCAGCCATGTTAGGCTGGGATCGGTCTGCACCATGAAGTGACAGGAGGTCACTGCAAAGGGCACCTTAAGAGAGGAGAGGGAAATCCTGCTCAGCTAAGGAACATCCCAGCCCCTGCCCGGCTCTTTGACAACAGTTTTTGACAAGTTAAGGGCTGTGTTATCTCCTGAAGCCAAAGGTACAACGGCCCAATGCAGCTCACCACGCCTGGTTGTGCTCCCACTCACCTCCCAGCTCGACCTGGGGGCAGGAGACTCTCAGGACAAAGTGCTTTGGCCTGTGGAGCAGGCAGAGAGTGGACACTCCTATGGGAGTCCTGTGTCTCCAGACTTTGTGAGGGCAGAGGTGGCTCTGGCAGCTCTCCAGATTCACAGAGCAGCAGGTCCCTCACTTCACTGGTCATCCAACAACTCTCTGCAGTGCTGCTCCTATTCATCACAGACTTGGAAGGTCTTCACAGATGCATCCAGCTCATGCTTACAAGTGAGTGGATAAAAGATGCTGGATTCCTGACAATACATGCGCCAGGAGAAAGCGCTGGTGCAGCTGAGCTACTGAAAGATCCCCATTCCCTTTTTATCAGATCTTTGTTCCAAAGCCAGGCAGAGCTTTCAGTGCCATCAAGGGACAAGGCAGGGCAGTGAAACAGAACCCCAGCTCAGGGAGCCTCTCTGGCAGCATAAAAAGCCCTGCAGCCCTGAAGGGGGATGAGAGCTCCTCACCACAGACACTGTCTAGGAAACCAGGGAGCAAACTGAGCAGATGAATTGTGCTGGTGCTTGTACCCACAGGGAGATTTCTCCTGTATGGCTGAGATTTGGGCAGACCTGGCACAGAGGCAAAGCTCTCTGAGCTCAGCCAGTGCTCAGAGGGACACGGTGGGGAGGGTTATTGCCTGGTGACCCCCAGAGAGGCTTGGGAGCCTTTTATCACTCACGTGGTCCAGCCAAACAAAACTGGCTAATGCCTTATCTGCTCCAGGGCTCTCCAGCCCTGTCCCAGCAGTCTTTCCAGCTCAGTCAGACATGTCCCGGCAGGGCTCTTGGCACTGCAGAGCTGGGGGGCAAATCCCAGCCAGCACTGAGGTGTGTGGGGAAGTGAGGTGACACTGTGCCACCCCACCGAATCCCTCACAGGCCATGCCAACAGGTACAGGGGACAGACACACTGACAGAGTCCCATCAGTGCTGCCTGAAATGCTTCCATATCCACCCTTCTCCTCTGGTAACTAACCTGGTCTCTGGAGAAGGCTGTGAAGAGCGTCAGGAAGCCCTTTGTCACCAGCTCTTCCCACTCTGCCTGGCAGTAGAAGTCCTTGGATTTCTGTCGGCAGCCAAAGAACAGGCAGTTCCCTGCAGAGAGAAGAGCACAAGAGCTGTGCTGGGATGACCAAGTGGCCTGTGAGTGTTGGGCACTGCTGGTGCTCACAGGACCTGGGGCTGAGCCCCAAGGCTCCCACTTCTCTCCTGCACCTGGCTGACAGCCCTGGCCTGGAAGAGCCAGGAGCCATGTGAGCATGAAGTCAAGTGACCCATGGAAACCAGAGGCCTTTGTGTGCTGGAAAAGCAGGAGGTGTGGAGCAGGTAGGGCAAAATGTGCCTCCCAGGGCTGCCTGTTCCCCTCTACCAGCCTCAGCTTCTTGCTGAAGCCCGCAGCTGAGCTGGGGGAATGATGGGACAAGGGCAGAGCCATGGCTCCTTGTGCAGCAGCAGATGAGCTCAATAACCCATCTCCACTCTGAGAGAGCCAAGAAAGCCTCTGCAAAGCCCTGCTCCAACCCAAGGAGGTGCCCTGCAGCACAGCACTCAGGCTGCACGCAGCAGGCTCTGATCTTCACCTGCCCCTGAGTCCTGCTTGCTCTGGCTCAAACACAAGAAAAGCCTCCACCTATCCAAACCCTCACAACGCCCTAGGTCATCCTTGCTGTCTGCTGACACAGACCTGACTGCAGCAAGGGGCATCTCGGGACCCTCCCAGGACCATCCCTCACCTCTACGTCCCTGTGCCACCCGCTCCTGTATTGCTGCTCGGAAAGGTGCCACCCCTGTGCCAGGGCCAATCATGATCACGGGCGTGGCAGGGTCAGCTGGGAACTTCATTCCTCCTTTCTTCACCCAAAGAGGCACCCGGACATCACCTGCAAAACAGACTGAATAGCATCAGCCCACCATCCCTGACCCTGGGACAGCCTGCAGAGGCCGAGCTGGGCATCTAGCTCTTCCAGGATACTCCAAAGACACGGAGAGAACCTGGCTCAGCAGCACCAAGGGCACACTTTGTGTGTGTGAAAAGCACTTCAGCTGTCTCAGCACCACCTCTGCAAGAACTTGAGTGAACCCCAGAGCAAGGCAAGAGCCCCCAAGCACCCAGGCTGTGGGACAGCCTTCTTCTCACACAGGCTGTGCCAGGAAGGACAGCGGTGAAGGCAAGCTGAGATCCCACCCTGGCTGGATGTAAGGGAGGCCATACTTAACTCATCTGGGTGAAGAGCCCTATTGAGGTACTCTGAGAAGTCCCTGTCTTGCCCTGGAGTCATACAGAGGAATTCTCTACCACTCTGGAGCTGCCATATCCTGTGAGCTTGTCACATTTGCTTGGTGACCCACCAGAGGGGGTTTGTGGTTAGAGCAGATGAGCAGCACTCACAGGCTTTGCAGGACAGGATGGATGTGCTCAAAGGAGGGACCAGGCTTTCCAGAGTTGGGGATATGGGGCTGGAGATGTCCAGCAGTCAGAGTACTACCAGCTCCAGAACACCAGGAGCAGCCCTCAGTGGGACAGCAGGGCACACTGGCACAGGAAGCAGGAGCGTCATGCAGTTGTGAGAAAACTCAGGGCAAGCTGGAGGAGCATGCTGTGCTCTGAAGAGGATGGGAACAGGGAAGAACAGCTTCTTGTGAGTTCAGCTCATTCTGCCAAGCCAGTGTCTCCAGCTCCACATGGAGGTGGTGCTCCAGGGCCCAGGCAGCTCCAGCACATGGCCAGCATGCACACAGCTCCAGCGTGGTCCCAAGGGATCAGTGCTGGGTGCTGTGACAAGCAGACAGAGTCCAAGCAATTACCTTGCTCTGGATTGAGAGAAGCCAGCCAGGTAGAGCAGAGCCCACGGCGGGGTTTGCTGAGCCGCGTCTTGTACTGCACCACTGCCATGAGGATCTGAATCCGGTCAGGGTGAGCCTGTGTCCAGACAGGAGTCATAAGAAATGAGCAGACACCCAGCAGAGCTCCACAGGAAGGGCCCAGCACCTCCTCCAGGGGCAAAGCCTGTGCCCAGCTTCTGCCAGGGTGCCTAGCAGAATCATCCTAGTCTGAAACAGCCACTTAGAATGGAGCACACCCTTGCCCAAAACCTTTCTCATGGCACTGCTGCTGGAATGCTTTGCACAGCTAGGAACAGTGACAGTGACTGCCCAAGTGAGGAGGCACCTGTGGAGGACAAATCCAGCCGTGCACAGGCTGACTTCTGCCAGCCACCCGGGCCGGGTCCCACTGCCACCTCCCGGCAGCAGCAGGGAGCAACGCTCCTGCTTCCCAGGGCCACACCACGCGGGGCACTCCCAGCCTTTGCGGCACCACATCCCACTGCTCCCAGTGGCAAGGACGCCAGACCTCTGAGGCACACTGGAACAGTCCTGGCACTTGCTGAGCTGCAACTGCCCAAATCCAGAGGCTGGCATAGCCATGAGGTTTGTATCCAGGTCAGGCTGCTACAGGTTCAGCTGGGCTCTGGGTGCTCTGGGGCCTGGGACCAGAGTCTGGACACTCATGGCATGCAGAGCATCAACAGCCAGCCCAGGCCCTGCCATACCCCCAGCTCAGAGACTGACACAAGGCCGAAAGGGCTGAGCTCTTACCAGCATGGAAGAGGCGATGGAGAAGGCGCGGGGTCTGATGCGAGGGATGAGGTCCAGCAGGTAATCAGCTGGAATGGCACATGTCGTGTGAGGGAAATCCCACAGGGCCTGCAAAGCCAAGAGGGGTAAGGCCTGGTGCACCCCAGAAGACAAACCTGCACCCCCCAGAAGGCAGCCTGCCTGCTCTCAGGGTGCCAGAGGCTGTCCCACATGGCTGTGCCACACCACCCTCGTTCAAAGGCACCACACCAGGCACCTCTGAGCACCAACCACTCTACTGTGTTCACTGTCCTCTGCCCCCTGGGCTGCAGCACACAGCCCACCTAAGAGACCAGAAGGATTTAGAGCTGGTCTTAACTCCAGTGAAAATCCACAGACATGTCAGAAAGTGGGTGAAGTAGATTAAATTCCCCAGCCAAGAAATTATGGTTGATCAACCCCCCGGGTGCTTTCTGCCATGGTACAGCCCTCATGGAGCAGGTCTGCCCTGCTCCCCAGCCTAACCTCCAGCGTGGTCCTGCGGGGCCGGTTGCAGTAGCTGTACAGCTCCTCCTGGCCCTGAGCAGAGCTGAACTCCTGCAGCTTCTCCCGCTCCAGCTCGTTGGTGGAGAAGTAGGACAAGAGCTCGAAGAAGGAGCGCCGTGGCACGCAGGAGATGTCCAGGTAGTGGGTGACCAGGTGCCGGATGGTGCAGGGCTGTGGCAAGAGGGGAGGGAGGGATGTGCCTGCAAGGCAAGGCAGCAGGCAGAACTCAAGGGCAGCCCCGGGGCCAGGTGTATGGCACTGCCTGCCTGCTGTCCCCACACAGGGCAGCCCTGGTGCCTGCAGGCACCCACACACTGCACCAACATGCCAGTGGAGCCAACTTCAGCTACCACTGCTCCTGCCGTGGGGGCCCCACTCCCCCCTGCTCTCCCCGCTTTGCTTTTCAAGCCTGCAGGTTTGGCAACACAGGAAGTCAGTGGTGTTCAGCTGTCCCTTACTTCTGGCAAAGGCTTTGGGATAATGCCTTACCCATATGGCTCCCACCCATCCTGCACACAATGCAGTGGAAATAACCAGTCGTGACATATGTGTCAGCCTGTCCTTGTTTCCTTTGTATCTCCCAAGGGTGTGAGGAGCAGCCTGAATTTCTCTTAGGTTTGCCTGCCAGGCAAAAATTCCAGTATGGATAGACACAGGAAAGATGGAGGGGGAATAGGCACCCAGGAGCCAGGAGAGAGAACTCCTCCAGTTGCATGGAGACTGCAGAGCCACCAAGGGCTCTGAGGGGCCTCCAAGGGGTTTCTCTGGTTGTTGGAGCTCATTTGTGGCTCCAGAAGCACCTGCAGGAAGTCCCCAGGGCAAAGGCAGGCTGCACTCCCCACAAAACACAGGTTTCCTGACCTGGGTCTGAGGAGGCTGCAGGATCCTCCCCACTCGGTGCTGGGGCTGCCAAGGCACAAGGCCCAGATGGAGCCTGGCACTGCTGGATTCCTCCCATGGTCACACTGACCCTATCACTGATCCACACGATCACAGCACTGGGAGAGAAGAGAACAGTCCCCATATGCCAGACAGGCAGGTGTCCTGTACCGATCTGACACTCCCAACTCCCTGAACCAGGTCTACAGCAAAGGAAGAGCAGAGCTCCAGGCTGGGCCAGAGCTCAGGGGCTGCCCTGTCCCAGCAGGGAGGGAAGGGAGCAGTGGGCAGGACCTACCAGGCTCTGTGGGCTTCAGCACAAAGCGTCTGTCTGGATCCAGGCGAAGGAGCTGGCAGAACTGCTGCACGTCCTCGGGGCAGTTCTGGGGCTGGATCATCACCACGTCCCCTGCACTGAACCTGTGGATGCAGTGGGAGCTGCCGAGCACAGCCATGGGGCAGAGCCACTGGGCAACCACAGACATGGTACCGCCACCCAAACCAGCACCCACACCAGGGGAGGCAAATTCCTGGTGTCACCAATGTGCTCTTCAACCAACAGGCAAGGAGAGCTGGTCCATGGGCAGGACCCCCACTGCCACACACCCCTGACTTTGTCATGGAAAGGGACCACACTGCAGGGACCACATCCTCAGGAATGCAGCCTCAGATATTAGTGAGGACAGGGAGAGGTAAAGGAGGGCAGGCTACAGGGCACCTGGTCCCACACAACAAAGCTTGGGAGAAATCAGGAAAATGGCTCACGTGATCCCTGAGCCTGTGATGTCAAACTCCATGAGCCGGACATCCTGGAAGTGGGACTGTGCCGTGACCCGTTGGTTGGACATCACGCGGGCAGAGAAGGGATGGAGCTCAGATGGAACAGCTCTGGGTGCTGTCGGCTGGAGCAGGTCACTCTCATGGTGGGGGGAGTCCTCAGGCAGGTAGTGCAGGGTGTATTTTGGGGGCAGGCTGTGGGGTGGAGAGCAATGCAGTGGTTACTCCATGCCACAGCTCCTCTGCTACATCAGGGCTAGAAGCAGGTAGAGATCTGGAGTCTCCCACTGCATCAACCATCATCACCCCTGTCCCCTGGAGTTGGCTTGTGTAAGGGAATGCAATGCAGACTGCCAGGAGGAGACTCCAAGGGCTCCAGAACAGGCAGAGGGAGGCTGGCTGGGCACACATGCTCTGCCAGGGGCAGAGGCACATCAGGACAGAAAGATGGGCAGAACCTGGCTGGGGCAGCTGACACACAACCCCAGGGGACAAGGGGACATGCCATCCAGAGAGAGATGGGCCACCAGTGGCCCAAGAACAAGGGACACTTGGGACACCGGTAGCTGTGTGGGGAGGGTTCCTGGTCAAAGCAGAGCACGTCTCCACTCTGGAGAACAGCCAGGGAAGAGTGGCATTGTACACCAGCCAGTCCCTGCTGGGGCCCATCCTGCCCACCCTCTGCACCCACCGTATGTCCGGACTGATGATCTCAAGGCCAGGAGGAAGAGGATACAAGGCAAGGATCTTGTCCCATAAGGCCAGGAGCCATGGATCAACCACTGCATCTGGTCTGCAAGCAGGAAATTCAGGCTTCAGCAGTGCAACATCATCCCTTAGGGCTCAAGCCCTGCTACCCCTGCACCTGCCCAATGCTGGGGCAACCCTGGACAACCATCCCTGTTCCCTCTGCACTGCACAGTCATCCCAGGCTGTTCCCTTCCAGTTGCAGGTCTGGGAGGAAACATGTCTCAGACATTCTAAGCACTCCGTCACTCTCTGGGGCCCAACCACTGACACCTGAACAGAACCATGAGCCCACTGAGCACCACTTGTGGCAATCACCAATTCCCTGAGTCACACACAGCCTCTGCCCCATGTCAGGTGAGCACAGCTCAGGCTGTTGCAGGTACATGGCTGTGTGACACAGATATCTCCTGCTCTGAACAGGACTGGAGCTGAGCCCGGAGATGTTGGCACATCCTGGGGATCGTGGGACACCCTGGAGAAGCAGGCGACCAACATCCTGGCATAAGAGAGTTATGAGCATAGATGAGCATGTTCACAGAGCTGCAGGAGCAGCCTCATGGTGGGAGCTGCTGTTTCCCAGGCTGGGGTAAAGCACACACAGCCCCGCCCCAGCCCAAGGACAGGGCTGCAGTGCACCCTGGAGCTCCCCCTGCCACACTTCCTCTGGGCTCTTACCCCAAATCATGCTGGTCATCTCCCAAGGCCACTGGCAGCAGCGGGTTGCCCCCAAGCTGTAGCACCCGTTTGTGCAGCTTCTTTGCAACAAAATTAAACCTGAGCAGAGAATAACACAGCTGTGAAGGCAGGGCTGCTCCAGCACCACAGCAGGCACTGCCCACAGCAGCCAGCACATGCTGCCAGGGCCACTGGAGCATCATAGAGGCAGCACCACGACCTATCCTGTGCCCTGTCCAACCTGTGTCCCATTCTGGGGTGGCTCACAGAAGCAGCTGGCTGCCACTTGCTGTGCCTCACAGGCTGTGCCCAGCTCCCAGAAGGGACTCAGGGAGGTCCAGCTTCCTTTCAGGGCAGCTTGTGCTCCAGGACATAGAATACTTCCTTTACTCCAGCCCCTCACTGCCCCATGGAGTTCAGGCACACCCACCCCTCTCACTACAGCTTTTTCAGGCACATGGGAACAATCTTTTGGGATAGAACTGGGACCAGCAGGGCTGGCTGCCATCTATGTTTGATGTCTCTCACTGCCTTGGCCCACTGGCAAGTGGCATAGCGTGTGCTGTGGCACAAAGCTTCCCTGCAGTTCAGATGGAAAACTGGAGGCTGCAATAAATGACTGACACATGATGTCTGACCCACTGCAGCAAAGCACCTGCTTGGAGAGGCTGGGAGGGAAGAAAAGTGTAGAAGTCTAATTCCTGGGGTTAGGAGGGACACAGGCTGGTAGGGCAAGGATTTTTAAGGCTGGTAGGAATTACATTTCATCCTGAGTCAGGCTCTGTCTCCCCTCACCCCCTCCATTCCCCAGGCTCTCTGGTCTCTCCTGCAGCCAGAACTGTGAGAGCCAGCTGCCCAGGAGCTGCAGAACTGCTTACTTGGGGTAGGAGGAGTCACCAAGGCCCAGCACGGCGTAGTCCAGCTGGCAGAGGGACCCGGGTGGCAGGTTCTTCCGGAACAGAAACCGCCAGAACATCTACAGAGGACACAGCCGGGGAGTCCTGCTGCTGCCAGGGCAGCCTGCCCTGCCTGCTCGTCCCTAGATCCCTGCTCTCCCTCCCCGCAGAGTGGGGAGCACAGCTTCCTGCAGAGGTGACCCCTGAAAGCCCCCTCACCACCTCCCTGCCCATGTCCCATGAGACATGACTGGTGCTGTGCCAAAGCTCTCCACTCCAAAAATAACCACTGCTCAAGCTGCTTCTAGAGAGAAACCCATGGATCAGGAATATGAAAGCAACATGGACAGGAATATGTCCTACCTTCATGTTATCAGGTGGGTCTCCCTGGCCAGTGGTTGCACACACAAACACCACCAATGGCTCGTGGATGAGGTTGGCCTGTGGGCACAAACATGGAGAGACACGTTCAGGTCAGCAGCCTATAAACTGCTCTGGAGCTGGGCTGGGAGAGCTGGGGGTGTTCAGTGTGGAGAAGAGAGAAGGCCCTGGTGAGACCTCAGAGCCCCCTCCAATGCCTACAGGGGCTCCAAGAGAGCTGGAGAGGGCTGTGGGACAAGGGATGGAGGGAATGGCTTCCCAGTGCCAGAGGGCAGGGTGAGATGCCATATTGGGAAGAAACTCTTCCCTGTGAGGGTGGGCAGGCATTGGCACAGGCTGAGCAGAGCAGCTGTGGTTGCCCCATCCCTGCAAGTGCCCAAGACCAGGTTGGACAGGGCTTGGAGCAACCTGGACTAGTGGAAGGTGTCCCTGCCCATGGCAGGGGGTGGAACTTTAAGGTTCCTCCCAGCCCAAACCATTCTGTGATTCTATGAAACATGTGTCCTGGCTGTCCCCACATGGCTGCTCACACCATAATGAGCTCACAGACAACACTTGGAATAAAACCCACAGCCCTGCATGGCACAAGCCCCTCCACAGGCCTTGTGCTGCCAACCCACTCCCTGCAGCACCAGCTCCTCAGGGAACAGCTCAGTGGCTCTGATTCCATTCCAGGAGTCCCTGCTCCCTGTTCCCACCCTTCCAGCTGAGTTAAGCACAAGCTGCCCTCAGGGAGGGCACAGAGCCAGGCCCTGGTAACATACAGCAGATCAGAGCACAGGTGGAGGATGCCCCAGTGGCAGAAATGAGGCTGGTGGAGATGGAGCAGGAGCAGCAGTGCCTAGAGCACCCCATGTGTCCCACTCACCACATCACAGCTGTCCAGGGCCTCCACTCTGCACCGCAGGTGTCGGCGTGTGGCCTCTCTCCCGATCCTCTCCGCCGTGTCTTGAGCTGTCCCGGTCTGGCTGCCAAAAAGAACGAGGAGTTTCCGTTCTGCCATCTGCAAGAGACAAACCAGAGCCCTCACCTGGAGGGGAAGGGGATGGGGGGCAGAGCTGGGCCTGCCCTGGGTCCAGCAGCACCGACCCCACCCAGGTGCAAAGGAACACCAGGGGCTGGGGTGCAGGTGACATCTGTGACACAGCAAACAGTTGGCATGGGGGTGAACAGCTGGGATTCAGCAGTGGGATACAAGGCTCCCGGGCTCTCTTCCCACCCCTGCCCAGCACTGAGGGAGTAACCCCATGTCCTAGCCTGCAGGAGCAGCAGGGACACCGCTGTGCTCCTTGTCCCCACTGCCAGGACATGAAGGGACTGCAATCCACATCCCGGCTCGTTTAACTACCCTCAGCAGCCCAGGGTAAGTGCAGCCTGGGATCAGCTGTTCCCCAGTGCTGGTTTAACTTTCCTGTGTGCCCTGCGAATCCTCCCTCGTTTGAGGGGGCCTGGGGAAGCACCTGGAAGCTCAGAGACAGAGAAAGGTGTGACCAGACACACTGGGGGAGCAAAGCCCTGTGTACAACAATCTGCAGGGAATCCAGCCCACAGGTGTCTGAGCTGGAAATGGCCACTGTCACCACGGGCCCCGAGAATAACAATGAATTAAATAATAGGACTAGAAATCAAAATCACTGAATCACAGAATCACACACTGGGCTGGGCTAGAAGGGAGCTTCAAGTTCACCCCGTTCCACCCCCTGCCATGGCAGGGACACCTTCCACAAGTCCAGGTCGCTCCAAGCCCCGTCCAACCTGGCCTTGGACACTTCCAGGGATGGGGCAGCCACAGCTTCTCTGCTCAGCCTGTGCCAGGGCCTGCCCACCCTC
>JAWWTY010000036.1:10652946-10677290 GCA_035222235.1 Margarornis squamiger
CACAGGGAGGAATTCCTTCCCAGTATCCCATCTCACCCTGCCCTCTGGCAGTGGGAAGCCATTCCCTGTGTCCTGTCTCTCCATCCCTTGTCCCAAGGCCCTCTCCAGCTCTCCTGGACCCCTGTAGGCTCTGGGAGGGGCTCTGAGGTGCCCCCGCAGGCCCCGGGGCTGCTCCAGGCCCGGCCTGGCCCCACCTCGCGCTCACTGCGGACCGGCCTCGGACGACCGTGACGTCACCGCCCTGCGACCGCTGTCGTGACGTCACTACCACGCCCCGCACACACCCCGCCCTCGTGACGCCATCTCGGCGCGCCGGGCGGGCCGAGCCCCGCGGGTCGGGCTCGGTCCCGGTCCCGGTCCAGGTCCAAGTCCCGGTGGCGGTGCCGGTGCCGGTGGCGGCCGGCCCGGCCCGGCCCGCCCCGCCCCGCCCGCGATGCTGTTCTCCCTGCGGGAGCTCGTGCAGTGGCTCGGCTTCGCCACCTTCGAGCTGCTGCTACACGGGCTGGCCCTGCTCGCCTTCTCCGTGCTGCTCGTGCTCAAGGTGGACGGCGCGGCCGCCTCGCTCTCCTGGTGGGTCGTGTTCGTGCCTTTCTTCGCCGCCGATGGGCTCAGCACCTACTTCACCACCATCGTGTCCGTGCGGCTGTTCCAGGACGGCGAGAAGCGCCTGGCGGTGCTGCGGCTCTTCTGGATCCTCACCATCCTCAGCCTCAAGTTCGTGTTCGAGATGCTGCTGTGCCAGAAGCTGGCGGAGCGCTCCCGGGAGCTCTGGTACGGGCTCATCATGTCGCCCGTCTTCATCTTGCTCCAGCTGCTCATGATCCGCGCCTGCCGCGTGAACTGAGGACCCACCGGGCCCGGGGGCTCCTCCCGGCGCTGTCCCGGGGCTGGCCGGGGACAGGGACTGTGACACGGGCTGGGACAGGGGCTGCGCACAGAGCACCGCGTTCTTCCTCCCAGAGCTCTCGCTGTGCCGCCTCCCCGCCCCAGCTCCCTCAGCCCCGCTGCTGTCCTGCCCTGCGAGCGCTGCTGGGCGTGCAAGTTGTTTTATTTTAAAATAAAAAGTGCGCTGAAGGATTGGGTTTGTTTAAAACTGTTTCCACGGGAAGCTAGTGTAACTGAAAGGCTGCCTGGAGGGTGAGTGGTTGCTGTAGAGCCCCCAGTACATCCCAGACCCCTGCCCTGCCCTGCCCGAGGCTGCTCCAGCAGCAGCAGCAAATCTTGGTGATTTCCATCTTTGCCTCCACTTCCCTCAACCCTTCAGTGCTCTGTCAGGGCGTTGTGGGGCCATGTTGTGAGCCAGACAGCAGCAATACATGGTTTTTTTAGCAGGTGGTTTTTCTTCTTTGTATATCACTACTGTTCCCTAATTATGGAAGTAGAGGTGTGGGGAGTACACGGCATGGGGCAGGAGTGTGCCCTGCTGATGCTGGTTGTGGGGGAGGGTGTCACTGAACCCCAGCTTTGGTGTGAAACACTGTGCTCAGGCCTCCAGAGAGCAGGAGTAGTTCTGTATTCCTTGTGGAGGTGTGGATCAGTGTGTCAAATGCTGATGTCACAGGAAGGTCCCACTGCCAGGGATGCCCTGGCATTGCTTATGTTCAGCACCCTGGCCCAGCTCAGCCTCTGCCCCCTGCTCAGTCCCCCCCTCTGTCCCCTCTGCCCTGGCGTCTGCGCAGGTGGGATCAGGGGCAGGAGCTGCCCTGTAACCAGCCATGTCACTGCTCTGTCAGCTCAGAGGCCTGGGGGGGCACCAGGGATGTGTTGGTGGAGGTGATCTCCCCAGGAGATGCTCTGATGACAACAAGACCAGCAGCTGCTCCTGTTGTCTCTGGAAAGCAGGTGGGAACTGTGAAGAAGCTCCTCTTGGTGACAGAGGCTGTTCCTTGGTGCTGCTGCCAGCCCATCCTGTCACAGAACAGCTGTGGGACAACCGCTGGTCCATACTGGGGGGCAGATGCTTGGTGTGACCTGCTCCCAGCACCTCTGTTCAGGTGGCACCTTGGCTCCATGTCCCCAGTGACTCCAGGTGGCCTGTCCTGGGCTGGCTCCAGGGCCCAGGTGGGCACAGGACAGGAACACCTCTTTTGCTCAGTCCTTCCTCGGTCGAGGTAGGGGATTGTCCTGGTCTGCTTTGGGCTGGTGTGGCCTCACCTTGAGTGCTGGGGGCAGTTTGGGCACCACAATATGAGAAGGATCTGAAGCTGTTGGAGGGTGACACAAGGATGGGCCTTTGGGGGCCATGCAAGGAGCAGCTGAGGTCACTTGGCTTTTTCAGCCTCAAGAAGAGGAGACTGAGGGGAGACTCATCAGGGTTTGCAGCTTCTTCAGGAGGGGCAGTGCAGGGACAGCTCCAACTCTGCTCTCTGTGGCCAGGGAAAGGACCTGAGGGAACGGCTGGAGCTGTGTCAGGGCTTAGGTTGGATCTCAGGGAAAGGCTCTTCCCCCAGAGGGTGGTGGGCACTGAACAGGCTCCCCAGGGCAGTGGGCACAGCCCCAAGGCTGCCAGAGCTCCAGGAGTGTTTGGGCAATGCTCTGGGGCACAGGGTGGGATTGGTGGGGGTCTGTGAAGGGCCAGGAGTTGAACTGGATGATCCTTTTGGGTCCCTTCCAACTCAGGATATTCTGTGATTCTTGCACACCCTGAGGTGGCCCTGGGGACCTGCCTCACAGGAGCTCTTCGGCTCCTGCTTCATCTGGTGGTGTGGTTTCCCAGGGCATCGTGTCACCGAGGCTGAGCCGTAACGGCCCCAGGTGCTCTGGTCAGTCCGCTTGGAGCCATCTGTTTGCTCACCTGGGCCAAGGGCACATCACCTGGGAGGACATGGCTGACTGCTCCTTGTCACCTCCACGTGAGCTCACCCCATGCTCGGTGTCCCCGGTGACATGGTTGTGCCCACAATGTGCCCAGTCACCTGCGGGTACAGCCCATGGGTGTTCCATCCCGTGCCCTCACAGGAGCTGTGTCAGCAGCAGCCACAGGGTCACTGGTGTGGGGCTGGGCAGGGGGAGGGCCAGGGTGGGAGAAGGGCATGGATGGGGCTGTGTGGGGGGACAGTGTCTGCTGACAGGGCTGAGGAACCGGCGCCACAGCGGGTGGGAGACGTGGAGAGGAGCAGGATGAGCAGCAAAGCCTCTGAGTCAGGAGGGGACACTCACCAAGAGGCCCTGGGGAGCAGTGGTGCCTTTGGACACTCCCACGACTCCCAACCTCCAGCTAATTAATAAACTAAGGAAGGGGCTCATCAAAACCAAAGATGATCAAACAGATGAACACATCCCTCAGCCTCGCTGCGACGCTGCTGAGAAATGGGGCTGTTTCCTGCTGCCTGGACTGTCAGCCCTGAGCTAATGCCTGCCCTGTCACCAGGGTGTGGTGCCCAATGCGGGGGCACGGTGCCACATCCCCCCTGCACCGCCCAGCTCACCTGCAAGTGGCTCTTCCAGCAGTTTGCAGCTGCCTTGGGGAAGAGCCAGCAGTCGATGTGTCCCAGCTCTGCTCCTCCAAGGTAAGGCATTACCCTCCCCGGGGCATGTGGGGACACAGAAGTGACAGATGCCAAACTGGCATTCGGGGTGCTGCCTTCATGGGGGTGTGCTGGGGCAGGGGGGATCGCTGGCAGCCAGGACCAGCCATGTCCCTTGCAAGGACTTGCACCTTGTGCAGAGGAGCCTCCCGTGGTGCCCAGGGCCACCAAGTCCTGGAACAAACCTTCCTGGGGCGTTTGCCCGGGCACCCAAGAGTGTGCAGTTCTGGCACGCCAGCCTGTGGACACAGAACTCCTTCTGGGAGCATCCCCCTTGGAGAAACCCTGCTGGAAACCCCACCTGCTGACACAGCTTGAGGGGGCAGATCCTGACATGTCCCCTGCCCAGCGTGAGCCATGGGGTCCCTGCCGTCCTGTGGCATGGGGCCAGAGGCTCCTCAGCTCTCAGGCCAACACTCTTCCATGCTGGAACACGATCTAGCAAAGATGAAAATTTCACCTCTGGGTTTATTCTCACTGCTGAGATGGGTGTGTTGGGTATTGCTGTCAACTGGGCCTTTCCCAAACTCAAGAGCAGGTGACGGGAGTGGCCCAGTTCCCAGCCTGGAGGTCTGGCCATGTTGGCCTGCTGGCCAGCACAGCTTCTCTAGGCTGGTGCTGTGGACCCCAGCCCTGAGCTCCTCCAAACCCTTGGGCTGCTGATGAAGAAGCCCCTGCACAGCCCAGCCTGGGTGCCAAACCAGCATGCCCCTGGCAGAGGGGCAGTATCAGCAGTACCACCCTGCTCCATGTGTCCCAGCTCATGCGGGCACAGGAGCAGCTCTTGGAGAGACATCTGAAATTGGGAGTGGGTATGCTGACAGGAGAGAAGCCAGTGCTGCCTGGCGTCTCCAGAGCAGAGCTTGCCTGGGACAGCACAGATGGGCTCCATGCACCAGGAGGACAGAGGTGCAGCATGACCTGAGCGTGCAGAGGGCCATGAGGGCTCCCAAAGGAGACCCGTGGGAATGGGTGTCTCAAGGGACTTACATCCCTCCCTCCATCTAGACATGGACAGCACCTGGGGACCTTGGGACCTCCTCAGTGCAGTGGTGTCTTTAACATCCCAGTGTGGTGGATGGCTCTGGTCAGGAGCTGGGAGCTGCTGCCTGGAAGGATCCTGCTCAGTGCCCTGCCCTTCCCAAACTCGTGGGAACAGAAGACACACCACACCTCATGTCTTGTGTCCAGTTCTGGGCCCCTCAATTAAGAAAGGACATTGAGATGCTGGAGTGAGTCCAGAGAAAGGCAGTGAAGCTGGTGAAGGGTCTAAAGAGTAAGTCCCACCAGGAGCAGCTGAGGGAGCTGGCGGGGCTCAGCCTGGAGGCTCAGGGGGACCTTCATACTGACAGGAGTGGGGAGCCAGATGAGGGTTGGGCTTTGCTGCCAGATAATAACTGATAGGATGAGAGGAAATGGGCTCAGGTTGTGCTGGGGGAGGTTTAGGTTGAACATCAGGAGGAATTTCTTCACAGAAAGGGTGATTAAACATTGGAAGGGGCTGTCCAGGGAGGGGTGGAGTCCTCATCCCTGGAGGTGTCCAAGGAATGACTGGCCGTGGCACTCAGTGCTCTGGGCTGGGTGACAAGGTGGGCATTGGGCACAGAGTGGACTTGATCTCAGAGGTCTTTCCCAGGCTTCATGGTTCTGTAATTCTGTGTGAGGGCAGGGCTGTGAGCAGAGCACCCATGAGGGTGACTGAGAGGAGGGTGGCATGGGAGAGCAAGGAAGATACATGGCTGGGGGATGAAGTGTGTCCAGCATGGATGAACTGGTGCTGGGGCATGTAGAGATACTGGGCTGGGTGACACAGTTGTCCATGGCTTGGTGGATGAACCCTGGGAGCTGGAGGAGGGCTGTGTCTCTGGTGCAGTCCTGTCGTGTGGAGAGAGCTGGAACTGTCCCAAAAGTAAAGCCAAGACTTACAAACTTCATGTGCCACCCAGTGCTCTCAGTGCCTTGCTGCTTTGCTATTCAGCAGTCCCAAACAGTAGTGGGAACCCAAACCCCACCTGGTTCCCAAAGCTGGGCTGTCTCAGTGTCCAGGGAGAGCCTGGCTGGCATCTTGAGGTGGCAAAAGCAACATTTGCAGCAGGGCAGGTCCTTGATGAGTTCCTCCCACAGCAGTATCTGGGCTTTGTGTGCTGAATGCTGACACCAAATCATGGTCTGGGAGGTGGTACTGGAGGAGTCCTGGTCATCTCACACACAACCCAGTTCCCTTCACCAAGATAAGGGCCTTGGCTGCCTGTGCCAGGTCAGTCCTGCTGGGAAGGAGCCTGGCAGTCCTGCCAAGAGAGGCCACTTAGCCCTGCCAGTGTAGAGGAGCTGTAGGTCATCCCTGCCTGGGGCTGTCCCAAGTGAGCTTCCCTTGGATCTGTGGACCTGGCTGCAGGCCAGCTTTCCAGCTCCTCCTGAATCCTCCTAATTTAGCTTTGTTTTGATTTGGTCTTTTATAAGCTTTTGTGTAGGAGCTGTGTCTTACCCATGTGTCTAACCTCATCTCAGCTTCAGGCTGCTGGGAACATTGGGACAAGCAGTCAGAATTCCTGGAGAGCACCTAGGAACTGCAGAGAGGAAAGGTTTCACCTAGATTTGCCAAGAAACCAGGCTCCCACAGTCTGACACCCTTCTCTGGTGAGGAGAGGAAGGGGTCACACTCAGAGTGGCTGAGCCAGCAGCTGAGCAGGTGGGAGCCAGAGGGGGTTTTGGGTGTCCCTGACTAATGGACAATGTGTGCCACAGCAAATGTCACCCTATGGGCACACAGGTGTCCTGAGCTGCTGCAGCCCCCTTTTTAGGATTGATGTTCCTAGGACCTCATCCACCATTTTATAGCACAATTCAGAGCTGGCAAGACTGAGGGTGAAAGTGCAGGTCCATGCTCAGTCACCACTCTTGGAAAGATGTGAGAAGTGTGGAGTGAGTGCTAAAAGCCCAGAGAGAAGCAGCCAGGGCAGTGGGGGCACGAGGAGGAGGAGGAAGAAAGGCTGAAGGAAGGGAGGCTGCAGCAAAAGCCTTACTGAGACTTTGAGGAGAAGGAGATGTTACAGAGGGGTACAGCTTGGTGACATGGAATACAGGGAGCATGGTGATATGGGACATCTGCTATCCACAGCCACCACTGTGGCAGAGCAGCTGCCTCCACCACGGCCCCAGCTGCCCTTCTCCAAACCAGTGTGGGAGTTCCAGGCAGACCTCTCATAGCCAGAACGTTTCATGGCCTCGTGCAAATACCCTCCAGGGGCATTTGTCCCTCTCCCTCTAAGGGACAGACACCTCCATCATTTCATACTTCTGCCTTGTTTTCTTATAGCCCCATTGATTGTGTTGGAGGCAATCAGTTATCTCCAGAGCTGCTGCTCACCTCAGTCTCCCTCCCATGCTGTCCCCAAGCACTCACTTTGACATCAGTGTGAAGAAAAATCCTGCACTGAGGATGCTTTATCCTTGTTTCCCTGTGCTTAGGAAGAAAAACCCCTCAGGATGTCCAGAGCCAGAGGAGAACCCATGCCTGGGGCTTTTGTGAGCCAGATCTGAGATGCCCTGACCTTGGTGCTCTCAGCCCCAGGTAACACAGCTGGTGAGGGAGTAAGTAAGAGCCTCAGCCTCCTGGAGCATCCCTCTGCCAGGTCCCTCCATCCCAGCAGACAGGAGCCCGTCACTGCAGTGCTGGGCAGCACATTCTCCCCGCAGCAGGGAGCTGGTGCGCCTTCCCAGGCACCCTGCCCTGCAGGGCTCAGCCTCTGTCAGTATTTCATTGAAGTATTTTCATTGATATCATTAATTTTGGGACTCTCACAAGGAGGCAGGTGCTATTCTAAGTCCGATCGGACCTACCCCCAGACCCACCCCTGCTGTGCCGTAGCTGTGCACCGGGCAGAGGAACAGAATGGAGTGCTCATGGCTGGCACAGAGGGTGGTTCCAGGCACATGTCCCTGACCTAGAGCACCCCCAGAAGGGCGGTGGCAGCAGGACAGTCAGGTCAAATTTAATAATAATGCACACTGAGGAAGGCAGCTGTGAGGAGGGAAAGTCTGATGTGCTATTTGCCAGCCAGCAACAGCAGGTGTGGGCATAAAAAAGGGAGCTTTAAATGGCTCCAACTCCACCAGTTTTGCTGGAATCAGACTGGAAGGTAGGGCTAGAGTTGGTACCTGCTGGGACAAATCACAGCAAGACCCAGGGTACGACTGGAAGGGGGTGTGGGGCAGGAACAAATGGTGGAGCTCACCTGGACACATGGGACATGCACTGAGCATCGAGCACTGCCTGCACCTCCCACCCCCAGGAACGGAGTGACCTCATGGTGCAAAAATTGAGTGGTAGGGAAATGAGAGACTCCCTTTTGATCTGAGTCAGGGTGTTTTCCTTTCAGAAGGCACCAGGAAGATGTTAGTGATGGAGGTGATCTCATTTCACAAACACCAGTCATCCCAGTGACTGGCAGTGACCGCTGGGCTCGAGCCCCACCAAGTCCTCACACCAGCCTGGCAACTCCCTTCTGGGTCTCAGAGTCATTTCAAGAGCCACAGACAAACAAATACATGTCAAAAGCAGATCAAACAGGGGTGTGTGTGTACTCTAGCCACACTTCTCCACAGCAGACTTGTCTATCTGAAGTCAGAATGAGACATTTGGTACCTTTTTCAATAACGAGCAAACAGCACATTTCACTCTCACCAGAGCACGGCCCAGAAGGCAAACAGAGCTGGGGCTGATGGGCCCTGAGGACCCGAGGGGAGCTGTGTGAGAGCAGGTGCTCCTCGGGGCCAGGCACCCCATGGCCCTTCCAGGACCTGCGGGGTGCAGACACCACATTGCCCTGAGACCTGGCGCTGTAGCAGTGACACGCCTTTGGGTGGGATTATCTGAAGAAAATTGAGGGCTGGGTGTAGTATGGAGCTGTTTGTTTCCTACAAGAAGGATCAGGAAAAGTAAAGTGAGCTGTTGTTTGTTTGGATTTGGAGCTGGAGGGTTTGGTCAGCTCTGGCAGTGCCACACAAGGACTGGGGCTGTTTGGTGCCTCTCTGTCCTGGGTGGGGATGAGACCCCCATGGCTCAGAACATCTCTATGCAGTCAGTAGGGCTTTTCCAGGGTGGGGAAGGTAGTGGACACTCATTCACCCCCTTCCACTGAATCCATGTGAATCCAAAGGTTATGTGTTGTGTGGAGGTGGGAGTTGCAGGAATGATGGCACCTTCTGGGCTCCAAACATCCACACCACCAGCACAGGAGCCACCCCAAAGGAGATTGCCATATTACAATGAAGTGCTATGAGCCCCTAAAGACTGTATTGACACACCATCTTATCACAAAATGAAAGAACATGTTCATTTTGTTCTTTCAGGTAAGAGTCAACTATGTTTTTCCAAAACTAGGGTGAGACTTATGGGAAATGAACATATCCCTAAGTCTCAAAGAGGGGATTTGTTGAAATGAAGTGCCATGAGAAGGCTAAAAAATCACCAAAGTACAGGACAGGACAAACAAAAGAACTTATGAAAGATGAGGGAATAACCAAATTTGCAGGAACTGAGAGCCATGACCTGAGAAATGAAGAGCAGGAGGACACTATAAATCAAATTACAAAGCCAAAGACCAACTTTGTGCTCATTAGCATAGTAAAATCCCGGCCCACAGGCTATGATCACCCCTTACTCACATAAGCCCCTTCCCCATAGAGCATGAGTAGTAAAATAAGTGTGCAAGGTATCTTTAAATCTTTAAATGGAGAGGAGAGAATGCAAAGCCAATGTCTGCAGCTTTAGGTCATTACCTATAGGGAAATTTCTACTGATCTGAGTGTATAAAAATGGGTACCTGGCACGCTGAAGGCGTTCCAGCTTTGTGGATTCACCACATCTCTGCATATATCTGCATCCATCTCTGCGTATACATGAAATAAAATCAATTATCTTGATTCTGTGTGTGGATCAGCTTCTTGCAGAGAGAGTGAAGGAATGCAGATTTGGGGCAAAAGGAAGAGGGACTGGCCCGGAGCTCTGAGCCTGGTCAGCTGCAGGGTCTGGCACAGGCCCCCAGGGCGGTGAGAGACAGGGAGCACCCCGGCACTGCTGCACCCGATGTCACAGCGTGGCACTGTCAGAGCACAAGACCAGACCTCTGAAAGCACCGGGGAAGGTGCTGGGGAGGTCAAGTGCAAGGAGGGCTCCCCAGCAAGGCATTTTGCTCCTGGCATTGCCCTGTGTGACTCAGCTGAGTGCAGGCAGCTGGAACTGGGTCTTTCCAGGAGATCAACCTTGTGATAGCCCTGCCAGACTCTTATCAGGGAGCTGAATCAGCAGGAAGCAGCTTGGCTGTATGGCCCAGAGAGAGCAGATCTGTGCTCACCAGCCCTTCCGCTCCCAGGGCGGAGTGCTGGGCTCTGTGCTGGGGTGGGATTCCCTGCCCATGGGATTCCCTGCCCAAGGGATTCCCTGCTCATGGGATACCCTGCCCGTGGGATATCCTGCCTGCCCTGCTGAGCCCCCAGCCTGCCCAGAGTGATGGGAAGCTGCTGGCAGAGCTGAGCAGGTGAGTCGTCCTCCCTCCCTCAGCTCCCCTTGGGTTCTGCAGGGACCCCCAGCTCAGGAGCAGCAAAAGGCTGGGTCACACACAGGGAAGGGGTGACCACAGTCCCAGCTGGGCCATGACGGTATCATCTGAGCCTCTCCTGTGTCTGTCCCCTGGCAAAGCCCAGCCAGTGTTGCTGAGACTACCCTAACAGGGCCATCCTCCCCCTCTGATGTGATCTCATTCTAAAAAAAATTGTCAAGGCGCCTACCATTCTGTCTGAGATTCCAGGGCATGGGATACTGGAAAAATCACTCTGTCCACTTACAGGCCTTGTAGAGACTCATAACAGGCATGTAAAGGCTGGTGAGAGCAAAGAGAGAGCAGAAATGTGGGAGAGGGTGTTTGACAGCACAGAGAAGCAGAGGGACAAGGGTTAAAAGGATAGATGCATCTTTCATGTGATTCATTCAAATGAGGAGGAGGAGCAGGGACTAACTGGCCAAAGATAAGGAAGATGCCAAGCTGGGCCATGAATACACCTGTAAGACCAACAGAAGAACAGATATTTGAGAGTTTTGCTGAAGGCTGGTGATCTCTGAGAGAAAATAGTGGGGGAAAGATTTTCCAGCAGTATCCATTTCTGAAGGATATAAAAGGCAAGTCCAAGCTGGATTTGCTGTCCTCAGAGGAGCACAGTGCCACAACAAGGACTCTGAACCAGCCCTGAGCGATCCCACCGGGACACATGTCTGGCTGCGGGGCCGGGAGTGCTGCAGGTGAGGTGACCTTACTTTCAGCTTGTAAAATACAATCACCCTCCCTCCCATTGAGGGTTTCTGCAGTTTCCCCATGCTCTCCTCTGTTCAGTGCAGTGTTTCTCTTGCTCCTCCCAGACCTGATCCTTCCCAGCAGGAAGGAGCTGAGTGGGAGCAGGAGTGGGTGCAGGAGCTGGGAGTTTGTCATGATCCTATCACAGCTGTCCCAGGCTGCTGGGCAATAAATCCCTCTTTCCTCCTGCTCCTCTTATTTTATCCTAATATTGCTTTTCCCAGGAAAAGATTTGACTATCCACCAGGATTTCTGAGTGACACAGCTTGAGGCAGTGTCACTTTTCAGAGTGGATCTCGTTGCAGCTCTCACTGACAGCACATTCCCAGGTGTCCAGTCACCTTTCTCCTGTGTTTGGGTTCACAGGAGCTTTCACCCCAATGATAGCTAACAAGAAGCCCTTCACCCCTGCCATCATTGGGGCACTGGTGACACTCTCCATCATTGCCCTGGTTCTCAGCCTGGTGAAGGTTGAAGATGTGACACTGCCACCCATGGTCAAGGTGAGCCCAAAAGAAGGTCCCTGGGCACCACTGGAGGGATTTGTCACCTTGGGCAGGTGCTCAGAGGCAACAGCTCATCTTCAGGGGAAGGGGGGCCAGTAGGAACTGCCTTGCAGTAGCAGGGTGGGTGTTTTGTTCCCACCTCAAGGTGCAGGCAAAAGAAACACAGCCTGGCCACCTCGAAATCAAAGAGGGAAGCCTCCTCTGGAACTAGCCACCATGCCATGCACTTCCTGTGTTTGGAGATAACCTTGGGGCAGATGCATAGGGCAGATCCCTTCCCCACTCCCTCTGCTCTCCCAGGGCAGGGCAATACAGCTCCATGGGCCCTTTGTTCCTGCCAGCTCCCACCTGCCTCCCCTGACCTGCTCTCACCATGGCACAAGCATTGGGCCTCCCTTCTGTCATCCCCTGCAGCTTGGTATCCCACCTGGGCTGCTGGAAGAGGGTTGGCAGGGTTTTAGGGTGAGGTGGAGGGCTTTACAGGGGACAGGCAGGTGGCTGGGTGCTCATGGACTGGGCTGCTGTGGCTCTGCCAGTCCCTGCCCAGGCTGGGTGCAGCTGTGGGGTAACAGGGAGCACTGGAACTGGTGAATTGCTGGCCCCGAGGTGGGGCCAGTGTAGACACAAAAGGTATGTGACCATGAAAGAAAATGAAAAAGCATGAGGAAACAATGAAGGAAATGCTTGTGTGAGCTGGCATTGCTGCACAGACCTCAGGAGAGGGAATGACAAAGTTCTTCAGCTGCCATGAGAGATGCCTGTGCTGGGGCCACTGCTCTGCTCTGCCACAGCACAGACAGGGTGTGCCTCAGAGAGGTGGGTTTGGGGGCATCTTCTGGCCCCACCACCCTGGCAGGGCCACGGTGAGACCAGGGGCAAGCTGCTGCTTCTCCACTGCCATGATGTTTTGATTTTCTTTCCAGTATGGGATGGTGTTTGATGCAGGATCATCCCACACTTCTCTGTTTGTCTACGAGTGGGATTCAGACAAGGAGAACAACACTGGTGTGGTCAGCCAGACCTTGTCCTGTGATGTCCAGGGTCAGTATCCCCCTGCCATGGGCTCTGTGCTGCCCTGTGTGTTGGAGTCGTGGGTGGGATGGCCTGGCCCTTCCTCTTGTCCTGTCCACACTTGGCAGTTCTGTCCACTGTGGGCATGGAGGGGAGCCCTGGCTGCAGGTGGGGTGTCCCTGACTCCCAGGCCCTCAGCCACCGTGTAATGCCTATGCACTGGGTGGGACTGAAAAACCTTGGTGGTGAATGAATTTTCATTCCTCTATCTTGGAGTGACCCCAGCTGCTGTCCTGGCTGGGAAATGTGTCACCCATAGAGCTGGGAACACTGCTGAAAGCATGGGAGATATCAGGAATACACAGGAGAGGAAATAGGTGTGGGTCAGTCAGGTCTCCAGGGGACCCTGGAAAAGCACCTTTGATGCTAAGAAGTGACAGACATCACTGCCCTGAACCCTCTTGCTCCTTCATCTCCCTTGCCAGCTATTCCTACCAGCCTGTCTCAGCCTGATTCTCTTCCAGGGCCTGGCATATCAAGCTATGCCAACAATCCCCCTAAAGCCGGTGATTCCTTAAGGGAGTGCCTGGATACAGCCCTGAAGGTTGTTCCTGCTGTGAAACACAGGGATGTCCCAGCTTATCTTGGAGCAACAGCTGGCATGAGGCTACTGAGGTATCACTGTGGGGCACGAAGGTGACAGCAGTGACAGAGCTGCCAACAGCCGCTGCCAGGACACAGTGTCCTGCATGGGGCTGGGATCCCAATCCCACACTGGCATGAGCAAGTGACTGGGAAGTGGGGAGGAGGGGAGCAGCCTGGTGGGGACAGAGGTGTGACTGAACTGTCCTGAGCGATTGCCTCTGGAGCAGGGAGGCTGCTCTGAGGTGTCTGTTGGCATCCTGGAAGCCAACGTCCGGGATGGTGCTGCATGCCCAGTTCCAAGCAAGAAATGCTTCTCAGACCTCTGTTTGCTCTTCACAATTTCTTAAATACAAGGGAGTTGAGATGCCAGCAAGGGATGTGCCACCTGCCCAGGTGGATGGGGCTGGTGGGGAAGTGGAGCAGAAGTCAGAGGCAATGAGGTGCTGCAGGACCTGGACTGGCCTTTCACCAGCCCATATTAGCTCTCTTCAAATGTTGACCTTCATTTCATGGCTCTTGGTTTTATGGCTGCAGATATGCCACATTATTCCTGTGCCCTGGCAATCAGACCCTGTCCCTGGGAAGGAGCTGGGCCATAGCCTGAAGATTACTCACTTCAGGAAACGAGCACATGCCAACAGCCCCAGGACATCTTCCCCACTCAGAGAACTGAAACCGGGCTGAAACCTGCCCAAAAAAACCCCTGGAGCTCAGCAACCAGCCCTGCCTTGGGTGCAGTCAGTGATTGAGGTTCAAACACAGGTCTTGCAGGGCAACCCCCTCTGGCTCAGCACTGTGATGATATTTAGGCAGGGAAGGGTGTCCTGGGAAACCTCTGTGTGAGTGGGATTATCTGCAGTGGAGGGAAGAGGCTGCTCTTGCTCCTAGATGTGTGATGCCAAGCGTAGACAGCTGTGATTTACACTGTATGAGCAGCTTCATGCAGCAGGAAATATCCTTCCACAGGGACTCCTTGTTGCAAAAACTGGGAGTATTGTGGAACTTCAGGAGAACCAGACTGTTACACTGTGTTTCCTGTGTAGCACTGGTTTCCGCTGGGTATGTGTCCTGACCTTTGAGTCCTTCCTAGGGAACAGAACAGCTCAGCAGCAGATCAGGTCCTGGCCGAAGTCGCTAAAACCATGCAAGAGTACCCTGTGGCTTTCAAAGGGGCTCAGATCCTCACGGGAGAGGAGGAGGGGGCTTATGGCTGGATCACCATCAACTACCTGCTGGACTCCTTCACTAAGGTGGGAGAAGGGTTAAACACCCACTCTGTTAATACAACTTTTCTGATTTTCCTTAAGCTTGCTTAGCACAGGAATTGTCAGAGTTAGAGGCTTTGGGAATATTCCAGGGGAAGAAGACACTAGTCCTATGGCTTGCCCACAGTGAAGTAGGAAGAACTCAGGAATGGGGGTGTCTGTTAAGAGCTCAGGGCAATTTTCCCACCATGTGGACAGAGGGTCCCTTGGGGACAGTGAGGTTGGCTGTGCAGCCCAGTAGGGACCATTTGCTGGGCTTTGTCTCACTGCCCTGGGAAACTTCATCTCCCTGTGGCACTGGGAGACACCAGTTTTGGCTCAGTGTGCCAGTCTGAAGGCAGCTTGGAAAAAACTCCATCTTCCACCCTCTCTCCCAGCCCTGCCACAGCTCAGTGCAGTGCTGGAACTGTTGGGCTCCTGTGAGAGCTGTTGGAGGATTCCTGGGCAGAAAATCCTTTCCCTTGCACCAGCTCTCTTCTGCTTGGTCCTACAGTAATAACTGAATATCCATTGAATTTAGTAACAAAATCCAGTTGACTTCAATGGGATGAGAATTCTGCTGAGGGTGAATAAGCCCAGCCACGTACTACTCCTCTTTCTCTCCTGTCTCTCCTTGGCAGTTCTCCCCCAAAGCACACACGTGGCTTCGTCCAGAGGCAGCCAACATTTTTGGGGCACTGGATCTTGGAGGAGCATCCACTCAAATCAGCTTTGTGCCCGAAGGTTCAGCAATAAACCAGAATGAAGCCTCCAAGTTCACCCTGTATGGGTACAACTACAACATCTACACACACAGCTACCTCTGCTACGGGCAGAACGAGATGCTGAAGCGGCTGGCAAAGGAATTAATTGTGGTGAGAGGGAACTGAGGGATAATTGGCCTCTGGTCTCATGATTCCAACCACAGACTTTTTAATGCATAAAATAAGAACTGGCAAGGCTCTGCCAGAGAAGTATCAGCAAGGACTGAGAGCAAGCACAGGCTCCTTGGAGCATGGCAGGGCAAATTCAGAGAGGAGCATGGGAATCATAGAATCACATCCCTGGAAGGGACCTTAAAGACCAACTTGTTCCAACCCTCCTGCCATGGGCAGAGACACCTTCCACTAGACTAGGTTGCTCCAAACCCCATCCAACCTGACCTGGAACACTTTCAGGGATAGGGAAGTCAAAAGGGCATTTCAGGAGAGATCTTTTGGCTGTACACAAGGGTGTACAAAAATGTGGGACCAGGCTTCTCTCAGAAGTGCAAAGTGCCAGGACAAGAAGCAATAGGCACAAGCTGGAATACCTGAGTTTCCAACCAGATGGAGGGGAAAAACTTTCCCCAATAAGAATGGTCAGACATCAGAATAGGATCCAGAAGTGTGTGGAGTTGGCATCCTTGGAGATACTCAGAACTCGATGGGACAAGGCTTTGAGTGACCTGCTCTAGTTGGTTATGCTTTAAGGAGGCATTTGGCACAGGGACCCTATAGCTCCCCCCCAAACTCAGCTACTCTGTGACTGCAAGAACCTGAGAAAACTGAACTGAAGACCTTTCTCAGGACATCTTTTGGAAGGTCGGGGGTGAAATACATCTTCATGAAGCTGCACCTTGCCAGGAAAGCAGTCTTGGTGAGGCAGAGGGGTTTACTCCATGGCCAGGATGTTCCCAGGTGGTGACCTGGCTGGGACTGGAGCTACAGCCAGAGCTAGAGCTGGGGTGGAGAGCGCTTTGCCTGCCCAAAAATGATCCTGCTGTCCAGGGGAGAAACATGCTGGGTCTCTGAAACAGGTCTGCCTCTGTGGAAGAGGGGATGAGACAAAGCAGAGTGAGAATTAGTGCTGGGCTCAGGCTGGGACTGCAAATGGCCAAACAAGACCAGAACTGAACAGCAGAAACATCTTTCCCTGTTGAGGAGGTGGGAGATGCCGGTGCCCATGGCTCTGGGGGGATGCTGGGTCAGTCCTGACCCCAGCCTGCCCGCCAGGAGGGTCTGGAGGAGGCTGCAGCCTGTGTTTTGCTGTCCCCAGGAGTCGTCCCCCAGCACACGAGTCCATCACCCCTGCTACCCGAAAGGCTACAAGGAAACCGTCTCGCTGTCTTCCTTCCGCACCAGCCCCTGCACCAACCGCAGCGACCCACGCCTGCCCCTGGGTGACAGGGACGTGACCCTGGAGGGCGGGGGCAATGCCAGCGGGTGCCTGGCAGCCCTCAGGGAGCTGTTCAACTTCTCGGCGTGCGGCCAGAGCCGGGACTGCACCTTCGACGGCGTCTTCCAGCCCCCTGTCCGGGGGCAGTTCATTGTAAGGCAGATCCGCCCCCCCGCCCCCAGGGCAGGGCATTGTCCCCGCGTGTCCCATGGCACTGCCACCTCCCTGCCATGAACAGGGGCAAGAAGATCTCAGGTTAACACTGTCCCAGGGCATGGCAAAGTTTGCTGCTGCCTGGTTTGTCAGCCAAATCTCCAAATGGGGCCATGTTAATAATCACAGAACCACAGAATGGTTTGAGTTGGAAGGGACCTTAAAGATCATCTCATTGCATGCCCCTGCCATGGGTAGGGATGTCATTCATTGTATCAGGTTGCTCAGGGCCCCATCCAGCCTGGCCTTGAACACTTCCAAGGATTTATTAATAAAACAGGTGTTTGTCAAAACCCAAGTTTTTGGTAAAAAAACAGGAGTTCAGCCAGCAGCCTTCAGGCAAGGCTCTGCCTGCCACCAGCAGGCACCAACCTCCCAGTTCATGATCTGCTAGGGCAGGGACAGCACTGCCCTGAGACTATGTGGGGTGGGACAAACCTTGTGAAGGACCAACCCCACTTCCTGCATTGGGGGAGAAGGGGGCAGCTGCCAGGGGTTCCCCACTGTAGCTCACCAGCATTTCTGTCTCTTCCTTCCAGGCCTTCTCTGCCTTTTACTATAACTTCAAGTTCCTCAACCTGACAGAGGGGCAGCCACTGGCCACAGCCAGGGAGGCCATTGAGCAGCTCTGCACAAGGACCTGGGAAGATGTAAGCTCCCCATGATGGACAATGTGTGGAAGCTTCACAAGCAAAGGGGTTCTCGGCAGGGGGAGTGGAGTGGGGACATTTCCAGGGGCAAGGCTCCCTGGTTCTGAGCTGTGCCCTACACAGCTGAGCCATCCCTGAGCTCTGTGGAGACAGGACTGTCCTGCATCCACTCTTGGGGCCCTCCTTGCTAATGCATCCTTGGGAAAAGAGCAGCCAGGGCAGGTGAGAGCAGCAAGGTCTCATCTCCAGCACAGGAACTGGGAATGAAGGGGAGGATGGGGATGGAGGTGGGTCTGTGGCACAGGAGGATGGTGAGAGCAGAGCCAGCTGCTGGCACCACTCTGGAGACGAGTCAAATCATAGAATCATACAATTGCAGGCTGGTTTGGTTGGAAGGGACCTTAAAGCTTATCAGTTCCACCTCTGTGACATAAGCAGGGACACCTTTCACTAGACCAGGTTGCTCCAAGCCTCATCCAACCTGGCTTTGAATACTTCCAGGGATGGGGCAGCCACAGCTTCTCTGAGCAACAAACAGGGATTGATAAAGCCCAGAGATGTGACAGCATCCTGGGGCTGAGAGCAGGAGCCTTCTCCATGAGGAGGCTCAGATGGGAGAATCTGGGGCAGGAGGAGCTCCTATATATCTCTCTGTTTCCATGTGAAGTGTAAACCCTCCACGAAGGAGTTGGCCCATGTAAACAGGTCCAAAGTCACTGTCTGGTCCAGAAGTCTTTTTCTGGACACTGGTGACTGCAGAGCCACTGCCACTCATGCAGCACTTGTCAGAGCATTGTCCCTGCACAGAAATTGCCTGTGAACAACTTCTCTTCTTCCCCAAACATTCCCCACCCCAGCTGTCTTCCAGCTACCCTAAAGAGGATCCCAAGCGACTGCCTACGTACTGCGCCAATGCCAACTACATCCTCACACTCCTCCTTGACGCCTACAAGTTCAATGAGACCAGCTGGAACAACATTTTCTTCCAGATGAAGGTGGGCAGAACTCCCAGCCCGCGAGAGGGGAGCACAGGTGGTGCTGGGGGAGATGCAGCACCTGTGTTGGGGTGCAGAGGGAGCCACAATCCAGAGAGCCTTGCCTTTCTCTGTCCCATTGTGGTGCTGGTGTGGAGACAGCTGCTGCACCCCCTTTGGGCTGAGCAGGATTAGGTGGCCCTGTGATATCAGTGGCTTTCCTGCAGAGCTAACAGTGTCCCCTCTCTCCCCGGGCAGGCAGGGAGTGCTGATGTTGGCTGGACACTGGGGTACATGCTGAACCTCACCAACATGATCCCGGCAGAGGCTCCAGCCAGGGTGAGGGGGCACATGCCTTCTCTGTGGGCTGCAGCCATCACCTTCATCATCCTCACACTAGTCTTGGGGCTCGCTGCCCTGCTCCTGCTCCTGTGGGTGTAGGAGCCTGGCTGTGTTTCAGAGCCCAGCACGTGTGGATCATGCTGGGGTCCCCACGCTCCTGCCTGCAGGACTGGCAGCCTGAGCCTGGGGCTGTGATGCTGAACACACTCACCTCCACAGCACCAAAGAACTGGGGTCTGGCCTTCCAGGGGACTGGCCCCCAACATGCAGGCAGGCACGTGTAAGGTTTCCAAAGGAGCTCTGCTCCCATGGAGATCTGACGGGATTAGCCTACAGAAGTCTCAGCCATGCCCATCTGCTTTCTCACATCACTGCCTGTTACAGGTATGGCTCCATCCCACTGGAATGTGGGGCCATGAGAGCCAGCCTGGCTATGGAAGAATTCCTAGTGCCAGATTGTTAGAGCATGGCTGCAGGCCCCTGGTGACAGAGTGCTCTGAGCAATTCTGGGTATGACCACGGTCACCAACAGCCAGGTGGGTCCCTGCCACATCTGCCAGCATGAGGGCACACAGGGCTCTGCAGGACCACAGCTGGCTCCGCTGAGGGTCTGCCACCTGGGCTTATGTGGAGACGGTCTAGGAGAGACAAGGAAAACTGAGCATCCAAAGTCAGAAGTGTGGTCCATGCACCACCAGAGGGTCCATCTCATCTTCCCATCATGCCATCATGTCATCACGTTATCTCATCATCACATCTCATCATTTCATCTCATCTTCCTTTTTGTCTGGGATAAAGGGATTGATGTTCCTGAGTGCCTTGTGGAGACACCACCAGCAGAAGGCCTGGGCTCAGTGGGCGTCGGGCTGAGACTCCAACAGGCTGTGAGTCCTGCCCTGCACGTTGCTGTGCTGGGTCCTGCCCATGGCTGTGCCCCTGCCTTTGCCTTTCGTTCTGCTTGTTTTTATCTGGCCTGTGGATGACTCATTGTTATTGTGTACCCACAGCAGGGCACTGACCTTTGGTGTCCCTGTGGAGTGACAGCTCTCCTCACCCACATAAAGATTGTAAAAGGCAGCATGTGGGGAAATGCGAGTTACTTTGCTCCCAAACAGTTATGATTTTATTGCTTCCTTCTCCCAGATAAGGGCAGGTGATGATGACAGGAACTCAGGGGAGTTGCTCAAATCTATTGGGATCCATGGGAAATGTCCCTGAAGACCTCGGAGAGGAGCCAGCAAGGCATGAGGACAGTCCTTTTCCTTCTGAGAGGAGGCTGTCTTATTTCACCCATCACTGGCTGTCAGTGGGATTCCCCAAAAATGTAAGAGGGGCCCTAGTATTTGTCCCTGACGTGTCCCAGCAGCATTCCCAAATCACCCTGTGCTGGAAAGGGAGGACGAGCTGTCTGCCAGGCACAGGGCACAGCGTGCAACTGCTCTGGAGAGGAGCCTCGCACAGGAGAGCAGAGGGCTGCCATCCCCCACCGCACAGGGCTCCCCAGTCCTGGGCAGAGCCTGAGTCCCACGGACCAGGCCAGTGTCCCCCCCACAGCCCCAGTGCCACAGCCCCTCAGGCTGGCACTGGCCATGGGCAGACCCTCGCCCTGGGAGGGGGCAGGACACATCTGTCCCACACGGGGTTGTAACCAGCCCTGTGATGGTCCCACTGCTGCCAGACTCCCCTTCTCCCTCCCCGATCCCCCATCTCCAGCCACCCCACATCACTGTGGTCCCCACACCCCAGTGCTGAGTCCCTGTCCCACATGGCCAAGCCCCCCTTCCTGGATCATCTCCAACTGGCAGGGCAGGGAAAGGAAAACCAGAGAGCACACAGCTATGGGGAGGATATTTTACAGCACTTGCCAGCTCCAGCTCACCAGGCCAGGGCTCAGGGCCTCCCAGGACAAGTCCATGGCCCCAGGGCACATGAGGGTGATTCCCTGGGCGGCAGCTGCTTGCACGGGTGTGGCAGTGGGACCTGGTGGCCTCAGCAGCCTCCCGAGCCAGCACTGCTACAGATGCTCATAGCCGGAGGACTTTCCCTGGCAGCACATGACTGTGAGCAGGCAGAAGGTGAGGATGAGCATGATGGCCAGTAAAACAGTTGTTGCTATCCAGCTGCTTCTCTGGAACACTCTGACTCCTGGGGGCTGCTCTGAGGGAACCATGTTGGTGAGATTGAGCATGTAGCCCAGAGTCCAGCCCACGTCTACGTTAGAAACCTGTGCAGAGGAGGAAGAGGGATGTGAAAGGCTGCAAAGTACCAGGCAAACTGGAGAGCTAGAGAAAACCTCTGCTGCTGCACCCACAGGTCCTGCTCCACAGCCACTGCTATCTGTGCCCACCTTGGGCTACAGAGGCCCCGTTAGTGAGATAAACTGGGGGAGAGCAAAAGGCACCAGGGCAGATGTCCCAACAGGTGCCTGATGTAGCTCAAGACCTGCCCTGGGTATGGACAGTGGGGCTGTGCTGCCCCTGTATTCCTTGTCCCCAGTCAGGGCAGGGGCAGCAGCAGGGTGGGCCTGAGCCATTTCATGGCACAACGTGTGGAAGCTGGGGGCTGCTGGTCACTCTACCTGCTGGACAAAGTGGATGTTAAGCCATGTTTTGTGGTTGAATTTGTAGCCTTGCAGGAGAAGGGTGAGGATGTAGGAGTTGACTGCACAGGCATCACGGAGGTGGGTCCTGCTTGCAGTGGGGAACAACTGCTGCACCTGCAGAGGTGGGAGAACAGGGGTGGGCTTCCAGCATGGAGCAGTACTTGGTCTGCTCTCGCTGGGGAACAGCCCCTCAGTGCAGCTGGGAGCAAAGACTTGGAGAGCAAGGAGGACCCAGGAGGCTGCTGGCTGCTCTCCCTTCTCTCTCCAGGTCCAGAGACCTTTGTGCTCCTCCCAGCACGCTCCAGCTGTCCCCAGCACAGGATGGGCTGCAAATGAGCTTTCAGGCTCCAGCACCCAGACAAAATGCAGGCAGGGAGTGGCATCTTCTGGGCATGATCTCACCTTGTCCCAAGTCTTGTTGCAGAACTGTCTGATGGTGGCATTGACTAAGCCCAGGGACTGCCCTCCCGTCAGGTTGAGGAAGTGAAGGGAGTGATAAAACCCTGAAAACGCCTATAGTTGTTTGATACAAAAGATGACAGGTTGGTGAAGAACCCAGGCCACAGACACCCCCTGTCCCACCTCTAAAGGGGTCCCTGTAAGGCAGCTGACCCTCTGGGAGGGAGTTGGGAATGTTCCCCACACAAATGCAGGGATTGGAGCTGGGACAGCAGAGATCTAGAGCTGCCTGCCAAAAAGTTAAGCACCCAGCATGTCTCCATGTATCAGGCACATCCCAGGTCCCAGGGCTCAAACTGTCCAGACATTCCTACAGAAGTTTTCCTGAGGTTCTGCCCCAAAATTCCACTCCCCCACAAAGCCATGGGGACTGAGGCTCCTTACAAAGAACTGTCCCCGCACAGGGGGCTGATACACCCCGTTGAACCCGCACGGCCTCTGGGCCCCGCAGCTGAAGTTGAAGAGTTTCTGGACGGCCGAGCGGCACCCGGCTGGGTCCCCTGTGCCCATCACCGTGAGCACCAGGGCAGGGCTGGCCGTGCTCGGGGCACGGACACATGGACTGTCGTACAGCTCTGCCACGGTGACGTTCTCCTGGTATCCGCTGGGGTAGCAGGGGTGTGAGATCTGGGCAGTCGGGCTGTTCTGGAGAGAGTGAGAGCCATGAATGGGGCTTGGCGCGGGATGCCAGTGAGACCCCACCCACAGCCCATCCCAAAAAGCAGGACCCAGGCCCTAGGAGGATTTCAGGACAAGCAGGATCCATCCTGTGCATGACTAACCTGCCCACAGCTCTCCCTGTCCCCACAAACACTGAGCCGTGCCGGGGTGACAGTGGCACTGCCAGCCCCGGGGGTGCCACCTGCTCCCCAGGACAGGGTTGGTGCTCTGCCTGCACGAACAGCTTGCTGCTCTCCACACTCGCTCCATCCCCACTGCACCCTGCAGGCCCTGGCCCAGGAGGGACCAAGGATGCAGCCCATGTGCTCCCTGAGCATCCCTGGATCCCAGGGCTCTGGGCTGTGAGGCACACTGGGCACACTCGGGGGCACACTGCACAGTCCTGGAGCCGTGTGGGGACTGTGCTGGGAATCCTTTCTCAGGGCACAAATTGAGCAAGGGAGAGCGAATGGGGACAGAGAAAACCGATGGATACAGCTGGGATTGGGAGACTACAAAAAATGCCACTACATGTCAGGATGTAGGGACAAAGGAGCCCTGGCAGGGAACCACCACCGCCTTCCACCCAAATGAGGGAATTTCCTGCTTCCATACATAAAATCTCAAGCTCTCCCAGTTCCCTATCACTTCATCCACAGGCAAGCCCAGCATTTGTGGAAGATGTGTTTCATGGCAGCAGGGGATGGCTGAGCAGCTCCAGGGGCCCGAGGCTGCAGTACCTGGTGCAGAGCTGCCAGCAGCATCTTCAGGGCCTGGGTCTGCCCGTAGCACAGGTAGCTGTGGCTGTAGAGAGAGTAGTTGGTGCCATACAGCCGGAAGAAGACAGAGGTGTTCCTGTCCTCCACGGGCACTCCGGGCTGGAAGGTTATTTGTGTCGAGGCACCCCCAAGGTCCAGAGCTCCGAGAACCTCAGTGTCCCGGGGATGTTCCCATTTCTCTGCAAAGGAAAACTGGCCCAATAGACAGCAAGTTAGTCTGAACTAGAGGCAGTCACAGTCCCTGTGAAAACCCTCATGGGTTTGGGGGCTCAGAAGCCCCAGAGGGACCATCCATGTCCTGTCTCCCACGTTTACCCCCTCCTGCCCACATCCTCCTCAACCCACAGAGACTTCCATGGAGCACTGAGCTCTGACCCCTTGGCTCTGCACATCTCCTGGGATCCAGAGAACTGAGGAGGAAAAAGGGAACCCTTTCATCTGGGGGCTCATACTGCTGCATCCCTGCAATACCAAAATCCAGCCCTGTGTCAGCAGAGAGCACAGAGCTGGGCTGAGCTGGACACAAGGATTCTGTTCATCAGTTCAGTGGGGTTGAATCTGTAGCCCACGACCACAGGTGACATTTAGCGGGGTGACCAGTGCCCTAAAACAACATTCCCTCTCCTCTGGGAACATGGAAATCTGGCTGTGGCTCAGACAGGGATATCTGCAGTGCCCACCCCTCCCCTGCCCTCTCCCCAGCCCACACCTTGACGAGTGTCTCCAGCAGGTAGTTGACGGTGATCCAGCCGAAGGAGCCCTCCTCTCTCCCCGTCAGGATCCGAGCTCCGCGGAAGTCCACAGGGTACTCCCCAATGGCCTTGGCCACCTCGGCCAGCACCTGCTCGGCCTTGGTGCTGTTCTGCTCCCTGCCAGGGAAGGGACAAGCATGGCTGGTGCAGGAGGCCTCGGCCAGGAGCTGTGGCAGCCGGGCTGGCAGCGAGAGGCTGCCGTACCCTGCCAGGGAGCGGAGCTGCTCGCACACGGGCACATCCCCCCATCACTGCCCTGGCTGTGGCTGGCTCCTGAGAGCCCCAAATCCCTCACCTGGGCCATTGGGAATCCCCCTAACAACACCGCCTGTGGGCTCTGCCGGAGCGCTGGGAAGGTTAATGCCAGTCTGGCAAAGAGCCTTCATCCCCTTCTGGGGCTGCAGCCAGGCTGGTGCTGCACTGGGCTGGGGGTATCCCCTGGGCACAGCCAGTGCCTCTCCCGGACACCCTGTG